>JAROYE020000023.1:1023878-1460910 GCA_029619315.2 Dynastes maya
CCGCGCGACGCATCGTTCTCCACACACAACGCGAGTTCTCACACATCGGCTCAAACAAGAGAGTTTTTGAGGACCGAAAAAGTCGAATTGATGAGTCGTCCGCCGTACAGCCCTGATTTGGCACCCAATGACTTCTTCTTATTCCCGCACATCAAAAATAAATTAAGAGGTCAACGTTTTTCAACGCCTAAAGAAGCGGTTGATGCGTTTAAAATGCACGTTTTGGAGGTATCTCCGTCAGAGTGGCAAAAGGACTTCGAAAATTGGTTCAAGCGCATGCAAAAGTGTGTAGATCTTGATGGAGACTATTATGAAAAACAATAAAGCCATTTGCGATGATTAATTTCTTTTTCTATTTTCTATTCCCGAAATATAAAAGGCAACCATCGTATTTTAACCAAGTCTCCTACGGGTGCTGCGCCGAAACAACCTCAAACCATTACCGATCCGCCCCCATGTTTGACTGTAGGTATTACACATGAGTCTGCTGCTCGTTCTCCTTTCGACCTTCGAACGAACGTTCTTTTCTTGGAACCGAAAAGTTCAAATTTTGTCTTATCGGTCTACGAAACATTTTTTCACTCATCAACTGTCCAATGTTGATGGTCTCTAGTCCACTGCAGCCGTTTTATTTTATTTTACTTGCGTAAGAGTGGTTTACGTAACGCTATTCGGCCAAATAAATCACCCTCTCGAAACCTCCTTTTCACGGTGATTAAACTAACTCGTTTTTGACGCTCAATACTTATTTAAGCCGTTATTTCAGCTGCAATTTTGCATCTACTCCGGTTACTCGTCATAATTATTCGACGATCTTCCTCTGGTGTTGTCACTTTCCGTCGTCCTGCTCGTTTTCTATTTAATAATGTGCCAGCCCCTTGATATTCTTTAACGTTATAGTCAACAGTATGGGGACTTCATTTCAAGTTTCTTGTGATATCTCTGTTACTTAGGCCAAGATTATGTAAAGCGACAATCATTGTGCGGATTTCTAAAGGCAACTCTCTTGTTTTCGGCATTTTAAATTTAATTTTAAATAATTTTATTAATGATATTCACTGTTTAAAAGAACAATAACCACTAAATATAAATTCATAATTCTAGTTCGGGTAAATAGGAAATTGTCATCTTTACCTGCACTACATTAAATATTTATTAGTGGAAGATAATTGTATTACATTTCGGATCTTCTTATAGCCTGACCTGGATCGCTAATCATCAGATTAAGGAGATTCAATCGATAACTAAGTATCAGAGGAGTCTTTTTGGGGAATTATCTAATGTGATGTCTTTCCTTTACTTGTAGGTAATGCAAAAATGTAGGTGGGCAAATAATTATGGCCAGAAGTGTACCTCATTCTTGAGAGTAAAGGAAGGAATAAAAAGCAATGGTCCAATTTCTCATCTTTTTTAATCCTTCCTTTACTAACATCATCTCACACTTGAGTCTCAATGGATTATTCATTTTTGAGAATACACTAATATTTTAGGAATACAATTTAATCTATTTTTATCTTCTAATTTCCGATACATAAGAAGATTAAAAACGTGTAAATTTTGGAGAGGCCTGGAAACCCTAGGGAAAAAATTCGATATTATACGATTGAAACATCTATAAATTTTTCCCAATAAAACCTATAAATTTTCGATTTCACTGGGGGTCCTGGGGGTTAGTAATATTTCATTTTAAAATTAAAATCACGGGTTTTGGGAACGGAAAATTTTAGAAAGTTACGAGTTTCCCATGACCTTCCCCAAATTTTAAACATATGTATTTTGTTGGATGCGAATTATATAAGATGGGGAACACCAAAAAGCAAAATTTCATATTATTTTTCCAAATTTTTGACACACTACAAAAAATCCTTTCCAAAAAAGCGGGGTTAGCCAAAAAATTTTACCAGGGCTTGTTTAAATTTTCCCTTTTTCTTTTTAAAAAACAATAAAAGTGAAAAATTTTAGAAAAAATTTTCCCCATTCCTTTAAAATTCCCAATGCCCACCCCTGCTAATAACCCCCAATAAAAAATTTTTTAGGGACAGCTTTTAAGAAGACGTGCCAAAAAAAGGTTTTTTTATGTGCGCGTTTTTTTTCTTTGCTTTTTAAAACAGATTTACCCTCTTAAAAAAGGAGGATCCGCCCCTTGAAAATTTCTTCCTTTGGGAATTTAAAAAATAAAAAAGAAAAACCCCCCCCACCCAACTACAAAAAAAAACGTGTTTGGGCGAAAATTTTGTTTTTAAAAAATTAGGTTAATTTAATCAAAATTTTCCATTTTAAAATAAAGTTTTAAAAAAAACTAAAATAGAAAATTTATTTAAAATCTTTTTTATACTGTTTTTTTTAAAATTTTTTTTGGGAAATTTAAAGGTAAAAAGTAGGAAAGGTGCATTTTTTTTATTTATACTAAAATAATCAAAGACATTTAGTATTTTTTCGTAATAAAAAGAATTGGTTTGAGTCACCGTTTACCTTTAAAACTTTGAAAATAAAACTAACATTTTTTTAGAAAAATTTTTTTTGGGGCCCGGGGTTTAATATTTTCCCAAAAGGGAAAAATTTCAATTTAAAAAGACAGATTAAAAATTTTTACAACCCAAAATGGGAAAATATTTTTTACAGTGACACCTAAAGAACCCCCCCCAAACACAAAATTTTTTTGGCCCCAAACAGAAGCTGCTTTTTTAGAGAAAAAAAGGGTCGACTTCTTTTTTTTTTAAACTAACTTCTGGCGTTTTTCGACATTTTCCCAATTGAAATTTCGGGTTTGTCCCCCGGGAAGGGGGGGTTGTTAAACTTTTCTTGTTTTTCCCCAAAACCAGTTATTAAAAATTTCCAAAGTGTTCCCCGATTTTAAAGAAGGGGGAATGACCCGTTACTTTAAGAAAAAAAGGCCTAAAACAATTTTTGACGTCAGCAGGCTGTGCCGTATTTTGTTTTGGGCCCTTTAATATGGGGGCCAGATCCGGCCCCCCCCCCAAAAAAAAAAAAAAGGCTTAAACCCGGGCCCGCGAAAAGAATTCAAATAACGCCCCAAAAAAAAATTAAAGATTTGCACAAATAGTTTTTTTGGGGTAATTTAACCTTTAAAAACCAAACCCAAAAAAAACCGGTTTTTTAATTAAAATCAAAAAGACTAAAAACCCGATAAATTTAAAAATTTTTTTAAGCTTTACGCTATGGAACGCCACAGATCGAGTTAGAATTAGTCTTCCCGAAAAGCAAAATAAACATTGGGGAAGGCCCCCCTGAAAACCCTCGAAGCGCTCCAGAGCCGCCCGATTTTTCAAAAACCCGGCTTGCATATTCGCGAAGATCGAGAGTTTTTCTGGGTTTTGCTTTTTGCGGGAAAATATAAAAAACCGTTTTCACCCGCGCGGGGTTAAAAACTCACTCTGGTTTAACAACTGATAAGAAAAAAAACGGGGGGAAAATATTCAAGAAAATTTCCCAGCTCGGGAAGAAAAAAAAATCTTAAAGATGTCGGGTTTTTTAAAAAAGGGGGAATTTGGACACAGAAGTCGCCCAATTCCAAAAAAAAATTTAATGAAGAATGTTTTTTTATCATCCCACGGGTGGAAAAACTTAGGTGTTTGCTGTGCAATGAAAAAAAATTTCCTTTTTTTTAAAAGAAAAACAATTTTGAAAGCGGCATTTACTCCCCCAAGCTTTTTCGCTCAATATAAATTATTTAGGGGGCCAGTTAAAAAAAGGAAAAAAATTAAAAAAAACCTCATTACCGATTTGGGGGGAAACAGCAAAAAATTTTCCCAAATTCACAAAGTCAAATTTTTTAGACAGGTTGTTTAAAGTTTGTTTTATAGTTATTTCCAAATAGCAAAAACCCATCGAAGTCATAATTCTAGGGGAGTTTGTTTAAAGAGTGCCTATAATGTTGCAGAACTTTTTTTCCAAAAAAAGGAAAAAAATTTGAAAAAGTTGACCCTTAGCGCAAGATATGATGGCAGTGATATAAAAAAAAAATTAAATGATAGACTGGCGGGTTTTCAAGCATTTTCGAGGGGCTTTTGGGAAATGGAGAAACAAAATTTCTAATTGAAAAAGCCCAGTTAGCTATTTTTTAACAGGTTTTTGATGAAGAATTTTTTAGCACAAGGGACTACAATGGAAAAAAATTTTTTTTTTCCCGAGGTCCCAAAAGTTTTTTAAAGGAAAATATGGTTTGCAGTGGGAAAAATTGGGGGGGAAAGTGTGCCCCAGATGGGCCCCCTTTTAAAAATGGTCGGCTACGAAAGGTTTTATGGGAATTCCCGAAGGAAAGAGAAAACCGTATTCCCAAAATTTTTTAAAAATTTTCGCATTGCCTTTATTCCCCAAAAAAAAACTTGTGCCCCAATTCCTTCACTGAAAAAAACGTTATGGATGTGGTAAAATCCAATCAATTTTTTTAGACCCCCGCGGTTTTAAAACCATCGCCAGTTTAAAGCTTTTTTTGGATGAACTCTTTTCCAGAAACACGTGATTAAAATTTACTTTTGCAAAAGAAAAGGTGGCTAAGAAAAGGAAAAAAGGGTTAAAAAGTTTTTACGCCCTTAGAAAAGAAAAAAGCGGGATTTTATGGAAAAAAAAGAAAAAACATTGCCGCAAAATTTGTGACCCAACATGGTTTTTGTCCCGGGCCCTTTTTCGGTAGACATCACAGGAAAAACTTAAACGACCTAAAACTTAAAGCTTCAAAAAACCAAGGGCAATTGGTAAATCAGCTGTACATTTCATTTTTAAAGTTTTTTCAAAAAAAAAATTTTCCCCTTGGGGGAAAAACACCAATGAGAAGTAAAAACTGTTTTTCATTTTTGTAACTTATCCAGGCCAAAAAACCCTTTGATTTATGGTCGCTATGCTGAAGAACTAAAACTACTGCCCAAAAGCAATTCACTGACCCCGGTTTTTCCGATTTTGGGAATTTATGGATAGCATTTTTCAATTTTTTTGCAAATCCGTGAAAAGGGAAAATGGGGAAAGATGCTCCGTTTCACCTAAAAACGGAGTTGATCGACCCTTCAAAAAGGGACTCATTTTTTGAAGGCCCTAAATTTGATGATGTGGAACTAAGGGGAATTTTTAACAGAAAAAATACCTTTTTGGAAGAAAGTACCCACAGCTGAGATTTTTTCGCAAGAAAAATAAAATTTTCACATTTGGAAAACAAAAAATGTGAGCAATTTTTTTCAAAACATGAAAATTAATAAAAAAAAGCATCGGGACTCGGCTTTCCCGATGTTTAATTTTGAAAACACTTTTCGCCTTTTGGGACTAGGGGATATTGACCCCAATATTGATCATATTTTTTCTCAGCTTCCAAAAAATCAAGTCTCTCATTGATTTTTTATTTGATTTTTTTCCTTTTTTTTTTTAATTTTCTTTTTATATGTTTGTTATGCTATTATTAAAATTCCCAATAAATAAAAAAAAAATTTTGAATTTTTATCCCCCTTTTTATTCCCCTAAATACCTACTTATTTCTTACCTACGGCCCGCGACCTGATTGAGTCCCGAAATTACGCCCTCAGCTAAGCAAAGGTTGCCCATACCTGATTTAGGCCAATAAACACATTTACACGCTGAGACCATCTCCGCGTTTTGAATTGGCTTATCAAAATTATATTGGTTTTATAAAAAAAGATTCTGTGTAGTGATGTTTCCCTACTTTGTTGGTGATGCCTGCAAGTTTTTTTTTGTGGGATAAGGGGGTTTAAAAATCTTTACTGAACGATAAAAACGAGGGATCTAACTTAAGATGGGGTCGGTTGTTTTTTATAAAAAATTTTGGTTTTTTTTAAAAAAAAAACCGTGTTTGGGGGTATTTCCGTACCTTATTGTGTTATAAAAACGGGAAAAAACCCCCCAAAACCCAATATGGGGTCCCGGGTTTTTGCTTTTTAAATAAAAGAAAATTTTTATTTTTTTTTTCAAAAAAGCTACAATTTTAAGGACCGCGAAAAAAGGAAAATGTAAACCCTTTAAAAAAACCCAGGCTTAAAAAAATGCCCCCTTCCAAGTCAAAAACCCCAACTGGGCCGTTGGATTTTGAAAAAAAAAACCCTTTAAAAAAGTTATTGGTTTAAATAAATTCGTTATTCGTTTTTTACGTTTTTATTTTTAAAAAATTGTTTTTTTTTAACAGAGATGTTTTTTTTTAAATGTATGTAATTTAAAAGTTTTTTTTTTAATCAATTTATTTTTTAAAAAATATCACCCAACGTAACCATTTTGGATATGATATATGTAATTGTCATATTAACCCCGCAGAAACGTTTTTGCAAAACAATTAATAATAAATTGTTTTAAAAAAATATCCTACTTTAAAAAAAAGATTGTGGGAAAATAATGATAAATTTGGTAAAACACCAAAATAATAAAGGGAAATTTTAAAAACCCCGATTAAAAAAACATTTTCTGTAAAATGTTTTTTGTGAAAATTTTAAAAAAAAATTTTTGAAAAAATTGCCCCCTTAAGTTTATTTCAAACCTTTTTTTTTAGTCCAAAAAAAAGGCCGACCACGAGAAAAGGACGATTTTTTAATAAAAGAATACTCAGGAAGTTCACAAATGAATACATTTTTGTTTTAAAGACAGGTTTAAATTAAAAACTTTACTGGTTTTCCCCTTTTTTATGTTAGGAAAAGAAATTATGTGTAAAAATTTAAGTTTGTTTGAGGTGGGGTGTTTTCCCCTTTTATTTTTTAATGGGCCCTCCCAATTCTCTTTTAAAAATTTTGGGATCACACAAATTTTTTCCCGTGGGTTGCTTCTTTAATTTTATCCCAAATTTTTTGCGGTTTTTTGGACGTAGACCAAAAGGGGAAATTAGGTACCCCCACAAAAAAAAATCCAACAACTGATAAGTGGGGGTCTTGGGAAAGGGCCAAAGGGAAAAAATCGCCAAAACGTGAAAATAAATTTTTCCAGGAAAATACCCGAAGAAATGGTTAAATGAAAATGCTTTCCATTTTTGCTAAAAAAGGGTCCTTGTGTGGAGAGAACTCCCCGTCAAAAAGACCCCTTTCCCCAAACCAAACCCCCCTTAGTACCGGGCAGTTTCAGAAGCGTCCCCCCTCCCGTGTGGGCCCCCCTGACATGTAAAAAAATTACAAAAAATAAAATTATTCGATTGAATTTTCCACCACAAAACATCTTTCACGAAAACGGTACTCGGGTTTTCCCTGTTTGGGGGGTTTGCTTTAAAGTTCGTTTTTTTCCAAAAATAAAATCGAATGGGATGCGAAAAAGGGGGCCCGTTGACCCACGGATCCTCTTTTTAAAACCCGGAAAATCCTTTTAAAAAATTAAAAAAAAGCAAAAAAAACGATTCTTTTGCCACTTAGGCCAAAATCGTGACGTCATCGAAGAGCTGTAAGGCCTTCTAGTTACGGTGGTAACGGACGAGTACACGCTGGGAAATTATCGACCAGTAGCAATCACTTCATGCTTTTCAAAGATTTTGAAAAACTGGGTTTTTTTGCGAGTTGGAGTTTTCTGGGAAAAAAATAGCATTTTAATTTGTCACACAGTTTTTAGGGAAAAAACCGGTCCACATAACAGCATTGAACCCGCTTTTTCAAACAAAAAACGGGTTTTTCGAAAAAAGGTACATTAAACCCCGTTGCTTTTTTCCTAGATCCCGAGCAAAGCTTTGATGCATAACCACAGTATTCTTTTAAGTAAGCGGAAAACTTACGGTGTAGGGGGGGTTGCACTTAGTTGGGTGGAAACATTCTTGGCATATAGAAAAAAAAGTATGGGTTTCCATTAAAAAAATTCAAAATAATAAAAAAAAGCTTTTATCTAGCCGGACAAAAGGTTTGGGGTTTTCCCCAAAGGGGTCGGTTCTGGGGCCTGGGTTATTACTTCTCTTTATAAACGATATATCCCAAGTTTTTGGGACCGATCCTTAATTCGCTTTTAACAAATGATATACTCTATTATTTTCTGACCCCGACGATTCACAAATCAAGAAAATACGGGACCTACACCTAAGTTTTCTTTTAAATTTTTTACTTTCCCCAATGAATTTTACTTAATTCACCACAGTAACCCGATTTTTTGGGTGTTTCGTTTGATGAGCATTTGATTTGGAAGTCTCATTGCGCCGATTTGATATCGGAGCTTAATTCTCTGTGTTGTTTGCTTAGAGGGTTAGGGAACATCTTATTGAAACCGCAAATTGGTCAATTTAACCAAGGGTTATATTGCCCCGTAGAAATAAAATACGGAATTTCCCATTATGGGGGGAAAATAAGGGGTTTGGCGCGTGATGTTTTTATTTGGGCCAAAAAAACCCGGGGAAAATTTTACAATGTCTTTACGGATTGAAACCCAATTTTTACACAATAACATCTTTCTACCTACAATCACAATGGCGACTTTCATAATTACGAGGGCGTATTGATAACTAATGCCTCCATGGCCATAACTTTTTTTTTAAAGAGGGGCGAGGGCATGTCAAAAATGGGGTTTGGGCCCTTTACCTAACTCCCTTTTACAAAGAGTTCGCTGTGGAGATTTCAGTAACATTGCGTTTTCGGGAAAGAAAAGTTTTTTAAAAAAGGGGCGACCGGCATGTTTGTGCGGTTTTAAAGCAACCCAGCTGTTATCGAATTTCTTACTGCAGGGAAAGGTGTAGCGCCCATTGACATCCCTCGAAGGTTGAGTGCCCCTGTTTTTGAGCCGGGGGTTGTGTTAAAGTTTCTTTTTAGATGGTAGGTAAGGAATGTGACAGGAAAAATCCTGCTAAAACGGATCTCCAAGATCAAAGGGACGCATGGCCCCACCAGTGCTGCGTGTGGTGAAAAGGCACGTGGCTCCCGTGGATGAATGGGGTTGTTTAGAACAACGGTGTAAACCAAAAATGGGTTTCCTTAGGGTGGGTATTTACAAGAAAGAGTACATCACATTTTTCTACAATGTTTGAAGTGGGGAATTTTAAAGCACGTTGGGGGCAAACGAAAAACTTACTGTGAAATGAAAAACAAACGAAAACAAATTTGCGAACAAATCCCTTTCCCCGATATGAGGCAGAAGGTGATGCTTTTTTCCCCCATAGAAATGGAAATTTGGGGCGAGTCGTGGAGACATCAAATTTCGACCCTGAAATGAAAAGTCCCCCTTTTATGGGGTACAGACCCTAAAGGTTCGCCACAAACCGAAAAAAATTTAAAGCAGTTCCATCTGCCGGGGAAAACCAAAGATTACCGTTTTCTGGGATTTCGATGGCATCGTTATATTGAATTTTTGGGGCGTGGGGTGTACTGTCAAATCCGAAAGGGGTATGTTAAACCCCTAACAAATTGAAGCGACCCGGGTGTGAAAGGGGTTCGTCCAGACAAAGTGGCCCGTTTTTGCATCATGACAACGCTTTGGGGGTCCCCACAAGTCATGGAAACGCGTATAGTACTGGGAAACTTGGATTTTAAAGACGTTTTTCCCCATCCACCTTTTGCGGGGTTGGACTTGTTTCCCCTTTCCGAAGCTTAAGGAACATCTCAAGGGCAAGCGTTTCTCTTCGGATGCAGAGGTGACAACGGAGGTGCGGAAATAGTGCCATGCGAAGACTTCAGACTTTTTCCGTGACGGATTTGCGCAACTCGTACTACGTTGGCGTAAATGTATTGCTGTCAATGGTGATTATGTGAAAAAGTGATTATATCGGTGGGTAGAGGACAGTTTATGCTATCATTTCACACTTATATGTAAACAATGTATCTATTACTAATAAAGTTATAGCCATGGAGGCATTAATTTTCAATACGCCCTCGTTTTATACCAGAAATAATAATAATAATATTGTTTATTTGCTATAAAACAAAAAATAAGAATGTCAACAAAAAAACAATAGACACCAATTAGCTACTCCTAGCTCCAGACTAACACTTCATCAGAAATCATTTGAAGTAAGAGGCATAACGATCTATAATAAGTTATCACCATTATTAGAAGAACACTTTGTTAATAAACTTCAAACAGAACTCTTTCATCTTTTAACGAAAAACTATTTTTACAGCGATGAGGAACCCTTAGATTATAATTAACTGATTACGATTACTGCGTAATCACTGTAGTTCATTTTAGTTTTAAGTATTTTGCGTGTTTCAAGATGTTTTCTTCTTGTTTTCTTTTTGTTTGACCATTTCTATACTTTGTACCGAAGTCCTTGAAATAAAATATACTATTACTATTATTATTTCTAAAAACGCTAGCTTCTGTCGTTCAAAAGTTAGTATGGGAGAGGGGATGCTTTAGAACCTCACTGTATACACTTCGTTATTTTTTCACAAATTCATTGGAATTGTGCTGAAAATACATCCTTTATGCACAATTCTAGCGAGAATCTATTGCAGAAAGAAACAAAAATAAACGTACTATAATTTGCAATTACAACAAACTTATTTTTAGTGCTTATAGATACATCTATAGCTGAAATAATTCGAATGCGATTTGTTTTTTAGACCACTATTTATTTTACATTTCCAAATTTTGTTTTTGTCAGTAAAGTGGCAATTACTGATTTGATTAACTGGTTTGTATTCGATGAGTAAAATTTATTTTAGTTTAAGCTATTTCGCCTTCAGTTTAATCTACCTTATTTTACATCAAACAGTAGCAACTGTTGATGAGCAAATGTTAAACAAAGGAGAATAGGAAAAACAAAAACAGACGCGAGCTTTACAAATAATTAATGCTTTCCAAGGACGTTTTAAGGAGATGTTGCGTAATTTATATTAAATAAACTAGAGTATTCTATCATAGCTCAAGTGTGAGTTATAAAGTAATCAAGGAAATGAATAAAGGTCCAAGCTTCTCACAAGATTCTTTAATACAAAAAGAGCGACCGGTTTCGTGTCACATCCGATACATCCTCAGGCCAGAATTAATATTAGTCAGCAGGATTAAGTCCTATTGTTAAAAACCAGAATGTACTGTAATTGTACAGATATCATAAAACAACAAAATTGTAGACTAATAAAATTACAATCACAAAACAACAACAAATCACAAACACTTTAAAATGTAAGTCTGTAACATTTTAAAGTGTTTGTGATGGTCAGAAAAATTTAAAAATTTGAATTCGTTGTAATTTTATTAGTCTATAATTTTATAAACTAGTACATTTTGTTGTTTTATGGTATATTCACATGATATCTGCACAATTACAGTACATTCTGGTTTTTAACAATAGGACTTAATCCCGCTGACTAATATTAATTCTGGCCTGAGGATGTGTCGGATGTGACACGAAACCGGTTGCCCTTTCTGTATTAAAGGATTTTGTGAGAAGCTTGGACCTTTATTCATTCCCTTGATTAATAAATAAAATATTAAAGTTAAGTTCAATAAGATTTCTTGATATTAAAATACACTCCTTACTACTTATTTCAAAAGTTAAAAAAAAGGTTTTAAAGAAGTACATAAATCCAAATGATATTTTAATTCGTTAGGTTACTTACATTTAAAGTAATTGCGACGGTGTTGCCAAGTTTATTTTTCTGTTTTTTTTATCTCGCGGCTAGGCTTCCATATTTTATCGGAGAAAACAGCTAGTTTTTAAGTTTAAATGGAAATTCTGAAACATCCTGTATATGTCCATCGACGTGCTTGCATTTAAAATTGGATACATTGATATCTTTGATACTATTTATTAATCTCTTTTCAATCTTTATTTCCTAAAAAAATACGAGAATGGTATTATAAATACCTATGTTAAGGAAAACAACGCAATTGTTTTGCATTTTGGTAAATTTATTTCTCGACATAATCTCCTTGTAGCTCTATACACTTAGTCCAGCGATGTTCCCATCCAAACAATAGGATTTGTCGAACTCTGCAAAATAGGTCTCTGTTTCGGCAATGACCTTTTCATTTGACGTGGACCACTTTCCACCAAGCAATTTTTTTCAAGTTTAGAAAAAGAAAGAAGTCACAGGGGGCCAAATATGCCCAATATGGCGGATGGGGCACCGAAGAGTGGGCTGCGGCGTTACCATTATGGTAGCGAATTTTCTACTTCTCTAGGTGGGGCCTTTTTCTCTTTAGTTCAGCGTCGAATCTGTTCAATAAATCAGCACAGCACTGTCTCTTGATTGTCCTTCTCTTCTCCAAATAATCAATTATGATTCGTCGCCATAATTTTTCCCGCTGTTAGAATCGTCTTCGCCCTCGTTGGTGCGCGTTCGTCTATTTTGCCGACTAACCTTTGGTTTCTGCCGTATGACGATGTATTCATGTCTCATCTACAGTCACATAACACCGCAGAAATTCACTCGTATTGCGGCTAAACATGTCCAAACATTGCTTTGAAATTATCACGCGATACTGTTTTTGATCAATCGTTGACAGACGCGGCACCCATTCCACCGATAGCTTTCTCTTACTCGATTTTTCGTCCAATTGAGATATTTACCATATTAGCAATCTTTCTAAACTTCACCCGGCGGTCTGCCGATATCATGAACTTCATTGATCATATCGCCCGTAGTCACCTCAATGGGACAATCTGGCCGTTCCTCATCAAAGATGGATGCTCGGCCACGCTTAAATTTATTAAACCAGTATCTGATGGTTGTCATCGAAGATGCATGGTCCTTATGAACTGCATCCAACTTCTCTTTGATTTCTGCACACGTTTTCCCATCCGAAAAGAGAAATCGAAGCATTGACTGGTATTGTTCTTTTTCCATGATTCCACAAATATATAAACTTGCCCACTTTCAACAGCTCGTAAAACAACACTACTTAATAAATCTCTCCGAAATTTTGACAGACGTCGACTAAAAAATAGTACTCGCAGTCGGTAATGCAGATTTTGACACAAAGCGCCATCTGTCTCCAAACACGGCTACTTCCCATACCATCGTCGTATAAGTAATAACAAAAAGATTGTAATGTGTCTGAGATATTAGTCGTATTGAGAAAAAAGCCGTCAGTCCAATAGGAGGAAGAAATAAAAATGCTGTCAAATCATTGCATTAAAAAAATTAGTAATATAATAATGCTCTAGAACACAAAAATTTTTTTACAAAAATAGGTTTCATTTTTAGTTATATCAGTAGGAGAAAAGCAATTTGCTTCGAAAAAATTATAAACTTCTAAAGTGAAAAAGTAAAAGTTTCTGTATAAATTCGCTTTGAAAGGTCTTCTACCATACCAACTGAAGAAAACCCCAAAAATAATTTTTAAAATTCTTTGGAAATATCATTACTCCCACTCTAAAAGATAATACAATATTTTGAAGTTTAAGGATGTTAAAAGTTTCATTAGAAATTGGATATTTACCTGTAATTTTTATATGTCAATGGTCCATGTTTTAAGGGTATATTAGATAAATACAATATCAAGCTCCCAAGATTTAAACATATGGTTTATTCTTCACTTTTAGATATTTTTCTTTACTTGCTCACTAATTTGCATTCGAAATCTAACAACCTAAATCCCTTCATTAAGTTTTTTATTCTTTTTCATCGAGTTTACTATTCTTCAAATATTTTTGACAAATTTTACATCATTAATATGGCACCATACATAAGCAATACAGCGTGTCCACCTAGTACGTAGGTGGAAGATAATTCCTCCCCTGAGTAGTTTAAAGAAAAAGTTTTCAAATAAAAAATATTCGAAAATAAGTGCTGTACAATATAAAATTACACTGAAGCATACAGGGTGTTCAGTTTTTGCGCCGCATGATACAAGTTTGGTTTTTTAAATTCAACACCCTGTACATTATTACGCTTTTGACTACCCCTCTTCATTTCATGTCAATTTTCATCAACCTTCCCTATACCTATCTATCTTAGTTTTAGAGATAATTGACATATTTTGAGATTTTTGCAAAATTCTGCTATTTCTTTAACGGCCGATGTCTTAAACGCCTTACATACTAAAACGGTGATTCATATGTTATTCGATTGAGTATTTTTTTGAATTTTCGACAGTACATCGAAAAAAATATTATACCAACTACCGTCTACAAGATGGTCATTGAAATCGTTGCCATGCTTGATTCATGCTATTTTCATTTTTTTTTAAACGAAGACCCTGTATTATTTTCAAGAATCTAATAGAGAAGCTGTTGTAGAATTTTTCTTATTAACACTTTTCTATACTTAAAATGTGTCGTTCTGTAGTAAATTAAATATAAAGCTATGCATGTATTTTTTTTTTTTGCTAAAATGCATAGAATGCTGCCCTGAAATAATATTAAGCTTGTTTTTTTTTTTGAAGTATTCGTTAATACTAATTTGTAAAATTAATTTTTGCAAACAATTGCATGTAATCGAGGTGAGTATAATTTCTGTCACACAAACTGTAATGTGATTTTTTTGTATTTTGTTGAACATTTACTAACATTTCGGGAGTAATATTTTTTAAAACGTTACGCATTGCCTTGAGAAATTAATCCAGAATGTTTTTTCATAAACACTTATTTAACGAAACGTTTTTAACAGCTTTCAGTAAGCGCTTATTATCTTCTTACTGTTGGAAAACTTCGTGCGCGATGCTTTAAATAAATTTATTCGTTCTGTGCTGAACTCTAATCAACATTTGTCTGCTTATTTTCGCTTTCTAGGTGCATGTTAACTTGCTAGACGGTGTATGTACGACAATAATGGTTACTTCGACTAGATGGAATTGATCCAAAAAAGATAACGTTTACATATCAGTTTTAATGAATAACTTTAGCAAAACAGAAGTTTGTTATACTTTGTCGCAGCGCTCTATGTTTTTAAACGAAAAACTTATTTATATAGCTTCATATTTAACTTACTAAAAAACAATGCATTTTAACGTGTATAAAAAAAATTCTAAAACAGTTTACCAGATTCTGGAAAAATGTACAATTGCAATAGCATGAATCAAACATGGCAACGATTTCGATTGTCATCAAATAGACGATAGTTGATATAACAAATTTTTCGATGTATTTCCGAAAAATCCAAAAAATACTCAATTAAATAAAATTTGAATTACCTGGCTCTACCGCACCGAGAAGAATATATACTTACAATAACAATATACAGTCTGTCTACGTTTACTGCACATGGAAAACGTTTTTATTATTAATTTTAGGGAAAAAAGTTATTCTTTATAAAAAGTTCTTCTTTCTGAGAAAATAATATTTACGCATTCAAATTTGAGGTAGCATATACAGGGTCGTCACAAATGGGTACGTCACGTCGGTACATTGCCAAAAATTTTCGAATTTTGAAATTTTGACTTCAGATTCTTAAAGATCATAATAAAATGGTATTATAAAGTGGTTTCCGTTTTTCGATATGTCGAATAGTTTTCGAGATATTCAACTTCGAATTTAGGACGGGAATTTTGCACAATGGCAAAGTACCCTTATTTTTGTTAATTTGAAAAATTGTTTATAAAAAAAGATGTTTAGAATTAAAGATTAGCTACAAATATACAGTCATATCTATCTGTTGTTAAAAATATGATTTTGTAATTTTTACCTATACGAACTCCGAATCTTCCTCCCGACCTAAATTCGAAGGCGAATACCTCTAAAAGCTACTCGACTTATCGAAAGACGAAAACCACTTTACACTTTACTATTTTATTATGATCTTTAAGAATCTGAAGTCAAAATGTTAAAATTCGAGAATTTTTTGCAACGTACCGACGCGACTTATCCTATACATGCTACCTCAAATTTTAATATTTTAATAGTATTGTTTCAGAAAGCAGAACTTTTTATAAAGAGTCACTTTTTTCCCTAAAATTAATAATAAAAAAGATATAATAAAATATGTCAGCAACACTTTATCTTAAATCCAGCTGTAATTTGTTATTAGGGTAACTACATATTTTACTAGATTAAATAAACGTGTTGTAATTCTTAGTATAAATTGTTCTTATTTTAAAAATACAAGGGTTACTGCCGCAAAATTTTTCTCAATGTGTGAAAAACGTTGAAGAAACAGCGGAATTTCGCAAAAACCTGAAGAAATTAAAAGCGTAATAATATACAGCATGTTCCTTTAAAAAAAACAAATTTGTATTGTATGTAGTGGAAATTGAACACCCTATATACTTAGGAATAATTCTGTGTTGTGGAGCATTTGTTTCCGAATATTTTTTATTTGAAAATTTTTTCCTTAAATTGCTCACGAAAGGAATTATCTTCCGCCCACGCGACGCTGAATAGAATAAATAGATTCAAAAATTTAGTTTTGAGAAATGATGTAGAATGACAGGCATTTAACTCTCCCTGATATTGCAAGAATTGTTTGGCGTTTACGTTTCAATTCAACCTAATTTTTGTTTTGAATAGCTAAACATGCTGAGCGTAACGTGGAGAGCTTATTTGCCGCCAAAAACTTCTCAAGCGATATTACTTTAGTAACATTAAGATCGAGAAAGCATGGAGAAATTAATAGTGTACCTGCGATTCTTCAGTTAAAATCACTGCAGAGGTTCCTGTATCTGTTTGAGACGCCTTTCGGGAAAGTTTTGCTTGATTCTGTTGTATTAAGAGGAAACAATCACCGGCGCAAATCGCACATCTATTGTATACCAAAAAGGGTTCGGGATATGCGTAAACGACACGACGAATACGGTCGCGGCGAAGATTCTTACAGGCGGTTTCTTAGGCTGACGAAGTCTTCCGCCGTTGTACGGAGAGGCGGTATCATCCCGAGAAGAAAAACGAAAAATCCAAGACGGCGTGGTGTACCTAGACGAGATATGTTGATGACGACGATGGTGATGCGCGTAACGCGTTGTTATACCGGTGTATAACGCGCGGGTATATACCGGAGGTATGGAAGACGCACACACACTGCTCACCGGGTTGGTACGGAGCGGCGCGGTGAATGGCAAGATTTCGAGAGATCAAACTATGTATGTATGTGCTGCAGCTGGCGGTTCGTCAAGCCGATGACGAGGAGAAAACACACCGCAACGAGTTCGGGTTAATTGGTACGTCAAATTCCTGATGCGTTACATCATAGCCGGCGAGAGTAATATGCACTTGTTTACGCGATCGCCGCGCGAATGCAACGGAATATAACTCGCGGTGGATCGTCTCGGAGCGTGTGTGTGCGCTCTCAGTAGTCGCCACTCGCCACGGCTTTCCTATAGGTAACCTACGTATGTATCCTGTACGTGCCGCGGCCTGCTGACGATGATGGTGCTCTCTCCGGTGCCTATATTCTTGTGATGGAATCTAACCTAATGATACTCTCCCGAACCTATATATTCGAATAAGTAAATCGTGTCTATTTCTCGTAAGAAATAATCGGGCTTTAAATTGTCGGGCGCGTTACATGGTCAATTGATTCGTACCGCGGCGGCTAAGCGAAAGGATGAACTAGAAGCGGCGACCGCTGCGACTTGGTGTTTCCTTCCATTACGACGGCAGGTGACTGCACCTGCACCTTCACCACCACCACCACTATCTTCGCTCAACGCTACCTTTGCGATACTAAGAAGGCGGTACACTGAGAAAAATGTATTGTTAAAGTAAAGATAAATATTGTTTTTTTACAATATTTTCCAATACTATATGTGACGGCAAAACTATCTTGTAATCAGTACAAAAAAAGTAGTGTTAAATTGTACACTCACAGACAAAAATATTGCATATGTTATTTTAGATCTTAATTTTTTTCTTTAAAACTTTTGTGATTTCTATTGTTCTACGTATTTTGCAGTTCATTACAGATAAAAGAATGTTTTAATATAGCCTTTTTATAACTGAATAAGAAATATCGATAAAACGTTATAAATTAGCGTAAAGTGCCTTAGAGACCAAAACAATGATTAATCTTCAGCCGATGTTATCAGAATGACATTTCCAGAGCTTTAACGCTCAAGTGTAGAGTTCGGTTAGCGAAATGCCTCATTTAAATGTAATAAATTGTGTTAAAATTGTTTGTTTAGCCAATGAAGGGTACAGGAAGATATTCTACGGAGATTAAATATCCATCAATTGACTGTCTCTCGTACAGTAAGACGACACAATGAGATTGGAGAATTCAAAAGGCGGCGTGGTCAAGGACGTAAAAGATGTACAACGTCAAGGGATGACCAATATTTGAGACTTCAATCTTTACGAAATCGCGCACTTCCGCATCTTAGAAATGAATCATTGAATACAAGACAAGTCAATATATCTGCCAAGACAGTAATAAGAAGATTTAAGGAGGTCGGCTTAAATCCAAAACGCCCTGCCAGAGTTCATCGACTTTTCCCACGTCACAAAATTCGACCTCTAGAATTTGCAATAGCTCGTTCTAACTGGAATGAACATCAATGGGGAAAAATTCTTTTTACAAACGAAAGAAGAACACAATTATGGAAGCCTGATGGACGTTACTGTGTATACAGAAGGTCAGGAGAACGTTTCGCAGAATGTAATCTTGCACAAAATCTGCTGAGGGGCACACAACATCCTTGAAGAACATGTTTTACCTTGTGCTACAATAATGCTTGAGCCCATACCGCAAGGAAAGTGATTCAGTACCTTGAGGATGTCGGGGTTGCGGTGCTCGAGTGGCCAGCAAATAATCCTTACGCAAGTCCCATAGAACATCTATGGGACATTCTAAAGAGAAATATACGAGCCCGAAATCCAGCTCCCAACACAATTGCAGAATTAAGAATGGAATCGAATTCCGCAAGAAATCATCAAAGATCTTTTGCGCAGCATGCCTAGGAGAATGCAGGATATCGTTAGAGCAAGAGGAGGAAGTGCTAAGTATTAAAGTGTTAGTATGTTGCGTTGTTATTATGTTTATGGGTAATTAATGTTGCTTTTTCCAATTAAACATTTTAGCCAAACACAAGTTGTTTTAATAATTCCTCTAGAAATTTGCTATAATTCTTCCATATGTAATTTATTTGGTTATCACTAGTCTGGGTAAACAGCGGTAACAGTCAGTGTAGTAGATATGTGGTGCGGAGTCGGCGATTATTTATTTCACGCGTTCACAGCGTCAGTACTAAATCGATGCTGTATGCGGGTAGTTCTGTGTATATGTAGGCTGTCGTAACTTATTTCGTAATTATACGCTTATGTTTGCTTTAAAAATGCCGGACTTAATTTTTGATGGCACTAAAATTCAATGTCTAGTTTGTAAAATCCCTTTAATCTGTTGGTCCAGAAGCCATTGTCGACGTCACATCGAAAGCAAACAGCATTCTTCTGCAAAAAGTGGCATACGAGACCAAGAAAAATTTACATTTGATTTATGTGTTACTCTTATTTTATGTAATATATCGTTTCGTTCACTAGACAAAGAAGCATTTGTCTCCTTCTGGAATAAATATGCGGGCTGTAAATTATCTAGTCGGACATCGATACGAAATATAGTGCCATTTGCTCGTGAACATATAGAAAAAAGGATGAAAACGGAATTAAAAGATAAAAAACTGTGGTTGCGTGTGGACGAAACAACAGATCGTCAAAAACATTCTGTGGTTAATGTAATGGTACGTACAATGGAACCACATCGACCGTCATCCCCCTTCTTACTGGCTTCCAAAAGAGTTATAAATTATACTGCCGATGAGATTTTAAAGGTGGTGTTGAACTCATTGAACAAATTTGAAGTTTCAACTAAGCAACTTTTAATGTTTATGAGTGATGGTGCCGCAAACATGCGTTCTTTGGGCCGATCTCTTAAAGAACACAGTGAAAACTTCTTACATGTAACGTGTAAAATCCATACTCTAAATCTTGCGGCACAAACGATTCCTACATGTTTTCCACTAGTAAATGCATTGATTGCTAGTACAAAGGCAGTGTTTCTAAAGTCCCCGAAACGTACCCGACTATTTCACCAACTGTGTCTTGATTTACCTGAACCACCACAGCCGATTGTTACACGTTGGGGAACATGGTTGCAGCCTGTGTTTTACTACAACAAATATTTTGATCAAGTAAAGAAGGAAAAATTACAAAATGTTTCGATGTCGCTAGTGGATTCTGTCCAAATTGTGAATGATGTTCACGCACAGTTATGCGCTGTAGAAGGCGAAACAAATTGGTGTGTAATACGACAATTTGAAACTGTTTTAGAGAGACTCCGATTTTCTTATATTACGACAAATTTGTGAAGGTGCGTGTGAAGATGGATTAAGTTGTTTCAAAGATTATTTTAAATATGTAAATGTAACATCGCTAGATTTCGAACGGTCGTTTTTGGCATTAAAAAACATTTATTCCGCACGTCGTACTCACTTTACTGAAACAGCTGTGGAAACATATCTAATGATTCAAATATTTAACAGATGTTACCCAGTTTGTGATTTCACGAAAGACTTTTAAAACGGTAAGTGTTTCAGCACGTTTTGTAATTTATTTCCTACCTTCTATTTTATGTGTAAACTTTTATGCGCTCGCCACGCCTCTGACTGTTACCGCATATTTGCCCAGATTAGTTATCAATAACATAAAACACTCCAGTGTACAAGATTTAGCAATTAAAATCACAAAAGTTTTAATGAGAAAAATAATAAAGGCCGAAAATAGAATATGCAATATTTTTGTCTATAAGTGTATATTTAAAATTAATATACTTTATATCATTTAATTTCTTTATACTTTATATTATTTAGTTCGTAATTGTGCTTCTGTACTCACGTTCTCGCTAACTAGACTGTTTAATCTAATTCTGTCAATATCTCAATTCCCTGATGCGTGGAAAATAAGTAAAATTATACCTATATTTAAAAAAGGTAATCATTCTGACATATCTAACTATAGACCCATAAACATCTTACCATACTTTGCTAAGGTTCAATGTTCAATCATACATATACATACAGTAACACGGTTTTATGGCAGGAGGATCAACCGTTACATATAACTATAATAGCAATAAATATTACTCAATTCATTTCATCTGCAATTGATCATCGTAAACAAGTTGATGTTAGTTATACAGATTTCTCAAGAGCATTTGATTCTACATATACAGGGTGGAAATAAAAACTGGAAACGTTTTTCTCCGAAATTATTCTAGATGCAAAGAAAAGTTCAGATAAAGTTACTTCTAGTAAGCTATCTAAATCTGTACAAATCTAGTAAAAAAGAATTAAATTTTCGTAGATATTACTAATTTTATACTTTTTCGAAATAGTAAACCCTACATATTTTTACACCAGTTAATAGAATATAACTTTGTTTTAAAACAGTATAATGGTTTTCCCTTCTAAACTTGATTACTGATCATTACTAAAACAAAAGTTTAATCAAAAGGATGAATAAAATGTTTACAGCAACACTTTATTCACACTGCTATTGACAATACGAATAAAGTAGAAAGATTAAAATTCGCACTACCTTTGAAATTTTCGTTGCTATAGATGGCTTGTTTATAAAACATGTGACACTTCACGCAAATTCTTCAATTTGCCAATTTAAGAGTCTGAAAGTGTATTTGAAATGACAAATAACCAGGAAGAAAGCATACCACAAGATGTTCTGAACCAAGCTGCGATTGCAGTATCCAATTTATTGTTAGAAAAATCAAAATTAGTTTACGAAAACGAGTACGAAGACAAATAATGTGAAAACTGTTAACGAGGAAATACTGTTAGCCTATTTCTTAGAAAAATTAAAGAAAGTAAAGGTATCCACCTTATATGTCGTTACTCAATGCTCATAGCAACGCTATCCATACATGAAAATATTCATATTTCCAATTAAGTAAACCTAACTATTCTAAATTAGATTTAACTGTTATGGAGTTTTGCAGGTTTTTAAAGGCCATCGCTTTTATAAAAAGACAGACTTCAGGTTACGAACCAAAAAAGTTTCGAACATTTGAAAAAAACAGATTTCTACAAATTTTTATCCGAGGCCCCTAATGAAATGTACCTATGTATGAAGGTAAAAATTTTTATAATCATCCTTGAAATACGTTTCCAATTTTTCATTTTTTATAGGTAGTCTTAATTGTGGGTGTAGCTGGCGGATGTAGAATTGACGAACTACACAAAATTCGAGTTGATGATATTGATGAGAAAGAGTCTGTTCTAATAATTTCGCTTCCGGACACTAAAAGAATTAAGAAACGCACATTTACAATTATCAATGAAGACTGCCAAGTTAATTTAATTTTCTAGCCAATGCAGGAGCTGACTTATTAACTCTTAAAAGGCACGGATGGTGGAAGTCTTCTACAGTGGCAGAACACTATATCGACGAATCAGTTGCCCAAAAAATATCCACGTCAAGAAAAATTTCAGCAGATGTAAATTCAAATGAAAGGCCTCCCACTACACTTGACCGTGACGAAAGCAAAGTCAACTTTCCTTCTTTAAGTGTTCATCACAGTAGTATAATAGTACAATTAACATTTATGTAAATGAATTACTTAAGCAATAAAATTTTGCTACCTATGAAGAAGCCCAATCCATGACTGCAATTTTCACATCTTCGTCATCGTTGAACCGTTGACCACCAAGGAGCTCCTTTAAGTAAAGTAACAAGTGAAAACCACTAGGGAAAAGGTCTGGACTGTAAGGTGGATGATCCAGTTGTTCCCATCCAAAAGACCTGATTAGACTTTGTGTTTGCCCAGAAACATGCGGCCTTGGATCATCCACCTTATAGTCCGGACCTTGCACCCAGGGATTTTCACTTGTTTCGGTATTTAAAAGAGTTCCTTGGTGGTCAACGGTTCAACGACGACGAAGATGTGAAAACTACAGTCATGGATTGGATTCCTTCACAGGCGGCAGATTTTGTTGACGTCGGAATTTAAAAAAATGTTGAGCGATATGACAAATGTTTGAACAAAAATGGAAATTATGTAGGAAAGTAGATAAATGTATGTAGAATATGGAAAAAAATATGTTTTAATGATATTTGCAGTATTTTTCTTCTTATTAAAAAACGGACCTTATTTAAAAAATACCTCTCGTATTTCTATATATTTTTTTGCTCTCCTCACTCATTTTTTTGTTATATTTGGACGTAGTATTATTCTAATTATTTTCCTTTCAATTATTTTCAGCTCTTCCTCTTCCCTTTTGTTTATCATTGTCGTTTACATGACGTGGGTACCACTGGTCTTATTAAAGCTTCATATATTTTCATTTTGTTTAGTTCCCTTATGCTTTTGCTTTTCAATAGCACGTTGTTTCTTCCATGTGCTTGGTATCCTTTTTGAATCCTTTCTTTTATCCTGCCCTCGGCTGTTTCTTTCAGTCTTACTCCTAGGTAATTGAAAGTTGTAACTGTTTCAAATTTTTGTTGTTGCGTCTTTAGATGATTTATTTTCTCTTCGGTTTCACACCCTATTTCCATATATTTTGTCTTTTCTTCATTAATCTCCAATCTTTCTTTTGCTTCTTCTTCTAGTCTGTTAATTGCTTTTTCTAAATCCTTTCGGTTATTCGCCATTGTTATTACGTCATCGGCGTATGCTACAACTTGTAATAAATTGAAAATGATATTTTTATCGTGTAGTCACCTTGTTTCACTCCTTTGTTTGTGTTTGTCTTTTCTGTTATTGTGCCTTGGGATTTTACTATGACGCCAGTGTTTTTTAATACTACGTCCACAACCTTTTTTGTTTTTTTAGTACTTCTAAGGTTCCTAGTCCTTCTTTCATCTTCCTTCTCTTTAATGAAGTCTGTGAAGGTTATGTGTAATTCCCTGTTATATTCAAACAAATCGCTTAATTTTACTTAATATTGACTATGAACTGGATACACGAAACGTCTTTTTTTAGAAAAACCTCTTTCTTGCAACCAGATTACTACTGAATTTCTAACCCCGCTGTTGATGCAAATCCAAAACTAGAGAAATATACAAAGTGTGGAATCGATTACATTAAAACCAAAAAAATAGGAGATAAGGTGCTCAAATAAAATTAGAATCTGTTTTCTTCAAGGGTTTCTCTACAATATGTTCGGTTTGAGAAATAATTAATTTATTCCATACTTTAGGAACACTATGTACACCATATTAAGCAAAATTGTACTTAATTAGTAGTATGCTGCATGGCATGGAAATTGCAACACCAAGAAGGGATGCGAATTTTTTGACCAAATTTGGCAGAAGCGTTGCGATAGATCAAGTGATCATGGCATATCTGATACCTCATGCAGTCTTTTCTGACATTAATGTTAGGTATACTTCTTGCAAGTTTTGATTCAATTTTCACAATTTTCTCTTGTCATACTTTTGTTTAACGGATTTTGAGAGTTTGATTATGCCTAGAGTGCGGCAACGGGGAAATTATCGCCAGTTGAACGAATTTGATGGAGGTCCAATTCTTGGCTTGCGCGAAGGTGGTTCTGTATTCAGGAAAATTGCAGATCACCTTAACCGAAACCAATTCACCATCATGCGTTGTTATCAATCATGGACTAGGGGGGCCAGGAAAGTCGTCAAAGAGGAACCGGTGGCCGAAGAAGGACTAATGAAGTGCAGGACCGTCACTTTCGCCTAAATGCACTAAGAGACCGATTCTCTAGTGCCAGCTCAATTACTGACCTGTGGTTAGATAATGAAAGTCGTCCTGTGACCCTTTGAACCGTTTATTGCCGAATCAGGGTTTTCGGCTTGCAATTCTATCTACCATATCTTGTGTTACCACTTACGGCTCAACATCGACAGCAACGATTGGAATGGTGCAGGTTGCTAATGCACGGAATGTGAAGCGGCATAGGGTGGTGTTCAATGATGAATCTCGATTTTGTGTAGGGATGCATGATGCATGGGGGTCAGTCGATGGCCGCATGAAAATTAGCAGGGAACGTCGCGATCTTCAATTTTCTACTGAAAGACGTGTGCACCGAGCCGTGGGAGTTATGGTATGGGATGCTTTAGCATATGGGAGTAGGTCTCAGTTGGTGTTCATCCGAAGCACCATGAACGCCCAGCGTTACGTTGATGAGGTCGTTGAACCCCATATTCGTCCATAACTTCAGCAGCTCGAAAACCAACAGGATAATGTCCATCCTCACGTAGCGAGAACTTATCTAACCCAGTTCGAAGAGGCCCATGTCAATATCTTGCCATGGCCACACAAATCTCCCGACCTCTCGCCAATTGAACATGTGTAAGACATTGTGGGAAGAAAACTGAGGAACTTAGCGAATCCTCCGCAAATACTGGAAGCTGTCCAACATGAGTTGCAGATTGCTTGGGACACCATACCCCAAGAGGACATCGATCACCTACTGAAATCAATGCCGCGAAGAGTGAGGGAGTGTGAAAATAGTGGGAGGTGGGGGGAATACATTATTAAAATAAAAAAAAATACAATTAAGTTGAGTTAATCTTTTGTTCTTTTTCATTCAAATTATTACCTTTGAATAGTTATACGTTTCCGCCAAGTTTGGGAAAAAAATTCGCACCCTTTCCTGGTGTTGCAATTTCAATGCCATGTAGTGTATTAAGATCGCGATAAATCCCCGAGAAGAATTTTAGATTTTGATCAAGTCGACTACGATTGATAAATGACAGTAATATTCTCTAATCTCTAAAAGATCCATTAGAAATAAAGCATTGCGATCGTCATCCAAATGACCCAGTTTGTTTCAAAGCAGCGCATTGAGATGGACGAAATATCTGTAATTTATGATCGACGCTCCATTCAACCATTCGTAGATTAAGCGTAATGATACCTACGTCGATCAGCTGGTGAATTAGCGACATTTTTAGCCAGGAAGTCGAAGTATGAAATTACTGTTATGTACCGAATGAGTTCTTTTTGTTACATTATTTGCGTGAGCGAGGTACTTACAGCGAACTGCACGAACGTAAGAGATTTAAAACAAATTACCGGTCATTTTTTTCCTCTTTCCTTAAGCGTGCTGTAGAAGCACTGAAATATAACAAAAAAATGCTAGTATATCGAGGAAACGACTTATCAAACTACAATGTTGCTTTGTAGTGTATGAATAATCTCTACTTATTTTATGTTACAAAGTAAGTTTCATATTTTGTAGGTATTTATTCCCTACTATATTAAATAGAGCGTCAAAGTTAAATAGAAGAATAATGAACAAAGTGTATTATAACTAGAGTAGCCAAAACTTGCGGACTCGCATGGGCGTCGGTATTACGGGTTAATATAAGAATACGAAAAATTCATAAATAAACTTACTTGCTAATTATTCAACAAATTAGAGGCATCAGGATGTGAACTACTGTAAACTTGCATCATTGCATATGTTTCCACAGTTACTTCTTTAAACCTTGTGCGTCGACAAGAAAAAATATTCTTACAAAATCACTTAAAAGTTCACTATTCTTACACTTATTATAAACGGCCTCTAAAGTATTAAAATCGGGATTTTTCCTTAAAACATCTGCTAACTTCTGACTAGCGCATAATCCTGGCGTATCATTTAATGTGTGAAATTTATTTTTTACACTCTCCACTATGTCTAATGATTCCTGCAATGACAATTCAGTACATTGTAGTTTTCTGATGGCATCTAGTAATACTGTATAATTGGTACATATTGTTGTTAAATCTTCTAAAAGTTGAGGAATTTGAAATTCTCTTTGACTTTCTCTAATTGCTTTGGATTCATTCCGATTAAATCGCATTATAACTGATTGAATTTGTTGAAAATGGATCAAATAGTAAGAAGCTGCTGTTAGCCAAGTACCCCATCGCGTTAAAATTGGTTCAGGAGGTTCTGGAATACCTGGACAAAATTTACGAAATTCTTTTAAACGTTTAGGAAATTTACGAAACACTGCTTTAGTACTTCCAATCATCCGATCAACGTTTCCGTAATGTTGTCGAACAACTTCACCAACTAAATGCAAAGCATGCAGCACGCAGGTTATATGTATTAAGTTAGGAAATATATGTTTTAAGGATCGCCCAACACTTAACATCGTTGCTGCACTATCTATCACAATCATCACAACTTGATCTTGGGCAATTTTAAATTTTTTCAAAGCGTTCATTATCACTTTTTGAATATTTTCCGCGGTACATTGTTGAACACGTTTGCAAGCTAACAAATATCGAGATGCTGTGTTCTCGCTAGATAAAACGCGAGCTTTTACATTCACAATACTGTTTTTCTTTATATCGGTCGTCTCATCCACGGTAATCCATATTTTTTTGGAACACAAATCACGTTTACACACATTTTCTAGCATCTCTTTCATTCGCGGCAAATGATTCTGTAATTGTGTTTGTGAGGGTAATGGGTACTTTGGAACGTATTGTCGCCAAAACGTTTTAAAAGCTGCTTTTCTCACCAACGACAACGGAAGATTACAAGAGGTAAACATAATTAATAAATGTATGAGGAATAGTGTATAAGGTATTTCAGTTCTTGCATTTCTCATATGCTTAATACCATTGACATGCCTCTGGCAATCAGTTCTGTCCAATGCAGCCAAACGAACATTGCATATTAAGCAAAAAACTGCACTACCGTCATCTTTTAGATGGGGAAAAAGTGACACATACTTATGTACATTAGTAGCAAATCTATTACGAGGCATTGTTTTCTTAGGTATGTAAATATTAGTTCTATATGAAACGATACACTAATTATGTACTTGGTATAATACTACTAACACACAAAAAACACCAGCTATATTTTCAAAAGCGACACGTAAGTACATAACCTTGACCGTTCAACTAATCTCTGCAACAGCTCAACCGGTACTAAAACGAAATCTCTCTCAGCGCGGTTTAACATGATTTATATTCAAGGTCGACACTACATGCCTGCTTCTCTACCGGTTTAGTTTATTTATGAATTTTTCGTATTCTTATATTAACCCGTAATACCGACGCCTATGCGAGTCCGCAAGTTTAGGTTACTCTAATTATAACATAATAACCCAAGTGACACATAATGTCATTCACACAATATAAATTTAATACTGATTTATTTATTTAATATTATACAGGATTCGGCAAAAGTAACGTATTAGTCTAATATTTATGTAAATATAAACTTTAGAAAAAAATATTATTAACAAAATTTGTTTGACAGGTTATTTTCTGTTATTTTCCACCATTTGTGATTTTTTTCAAAGCATTTCTTTTTAGGGCTTCCTCTTCTCCGTTTTTCTCCTTCTCTCCCAGATAGCCACAGCCAGCTCACTCTCCGGGCTCGTATTTTTTGAGTTATGTTGGGTTGGTTACACATATCCATCACATCAAGTCTCAACATATTATTCTGACTTAGCGTCCAGGTTTCGCAGCCATACATTACGAAAGGCAGAATTACCGTTTTGTATAGTCTTTCCTTTGTTTTCCGGGAGATCACTTTGGATTTAACGATTTTGTTTAATACTCCCGCGACTTTGCTTCCTCTTGACATTCTCTTCTCTATCTCTAAATCTTCTCCTGCTTTATTTGTGATCATCATTCCCAGGTAGACAAAATTTTCCACTTTCTCAAAATGACACTCTCTGCCATACGAAATTCTGAACATTATCTTCTTCTGGTCTCGTTACTTTTGCCGTCAATTCCATGTATTTTGTTTTTTCTTCGTTAACGTGCAGTCGAAAATTTCGTGCGGATCCTTCTATTTGCCTGAATATCCTTTCCAGTTCTGCTCCTGATCTTGTAATTAGCGCAATGTTGGTAATGTTGTCTGCGAAATGATTTGTTGTTTTGTATAGTATATAATCCCTCTGGTCTATATACCACTTTCTCTAAGGATAGCTTTCAACACAAAGTTAAAGAATGTTGTAGATAGAGGGTCACCTTGTCTTAAGCCCCTTTGGACCGCAAACATCGTGGATAAGTTTCCTTCCGGCATCACCTGGTTTAATGTTTCGTCCACGTTCTTACGGTGATCATACGATAATGGCAGCAAAACACTGTTAATTTTAACCGATTATTTGTGTATTGGAGTTAATCTAGTTAGATAAAACGCCTGTCAGAGAATTATTGACGTATCTCAATAAAACTGTTCACATCGCAAAAGTGGTTTTTTCAATAGTACGTGTGAAAATGGTGAGATTAACTACAACTGAGAAAATCGAAATCCTTATGATGACTGGATATGGTGACAGGCAACGTTCTCATAACGAAGTCTGCCGTTTGCTCAACAATGTTCATCCGGAGCGAACTCCTATAGACCAATCAACGGTTTCGAGATTGGTTGCTAAATTTAGAGAAGTGGGTGATGTTTAAAATATATCTAAAGCCGGCCGACCCAAATCAGCCGTTAATGAAGACCGATCCCTAGATGATCTATTGTAACAGATAAACCAACTATATCAACCGCTCAACTGTCATTAGCCCTATAAGATATATATTCTACATGAGCTTAACGAAGATGACCCGGACAAGCGAATGCAGTTTTGTGGAACAGTGATGGAAATGTCGAATAATAATCCAAATTTTTTGATCAATATTTTATTTTCTGACAAAGCTGCGTTTTGTTTTAACCGATTTGTAAATAAGCATAGCTGCCGTTATTGGCCAACTGAGAACACATATTGGATGAAGGAACATCATGCACAGCATCCACAAAACCATAATGTACGGGCTAGGATTGTTGGGCAACGAATAATAGGTCCATATTTCTTAGAAAATACTTTAACTGGGGACGGTTACTTAAACTTACTGTGTCACAACATTGTACCAAACATTTTCAATCTGTTTCGTAATGGTAATCAACCAGATATGCCAAACCGTTACCTATGGTTTCAACAAGATGGGGCTTCACCACATCATGCAATTAATGTCCTTAGTAGTACTTACATGCAATTTTTAGCGGTCGTTGGATTGGACGTCGGAGTTTTAATGGAGATTAACCAATTTAAACCTATTGGGTTTCTTTCTGTGGGACCACTTAAAAACAAACCTCAAAATTTACAAGATGTAAGAATGAAAATTAGGCGTGAGATGCAATATCATCTAATGGGCTTCAAAATACTATCCTCAATTTTTGGAAACATCTAAGACACTGTCTTCTTTAATTTTTCTTCTCTTTAATTTTTGTGCTTTTATTAAATTTTAATTTTTTGTCAATAATTTTTTTAACCCTATAAAAACAATACGTATCCATATTAAGCAATTTATAAGAGTTCCAAATCTGCCAAAAAATTTTTAAAAAAATATTCTTTTGTTACAATAAGAAGTAATTTGAAAAAAAATGGAAATAATAGAAAATAACTTGTTAAACAAATTTTTTTTTTTTTAATATTAAACTAATGAGTTACTATTACCGAACCCTGTATACAGGAAAATAATATTGTATAAACATTGTAAATCTGATATTTTGTTTTAAACAATTTAATCATATAACTTACCGCGACGAAAATTAATTCGTTCCTGACCGACTTCAAAATACTAGTGCTTAGATCATTAGTTTAACGCGGAGGTTCGATACAACCCTCAGTATAACTGCGAGTCTCAACCAGATCTGTTGTGTATACATGTACGCTGCCGTAAATACTATTTCGTAGTTCTACGTTTGTTTTAAAAATGTTGCCTACGTCGCGAAAACGACCAATGTTGGACAAAGTTACAGAATTTATAGCAGAAATGCCTGACCTAAATTATGATCGCATTAAAATTCAACGTGTAGTTCGTAATATCCCTTTAATGTGTTGGTCCAAAAGTGATTGTCTACGTCACGTAAATAGTAAACAGCATTCTTCAAAAAAAAATTACACACGACACTATGACAAATTTAAATTATGTGTTACCTTTATTGCATGTAATCTACCGTTTAATTTACTAGACAAGGAAGCATATGTCTTCTTTTGGAATAAATATTCGGACTGCAAATTACCAAGTCGGGCATTGTTACGAAGAATTGTGCCATCTGCTCGTGAACATGTTGAAAAAAGAATTAAATCGGAGTTGAAAGGTAAGAAACTGTGATTATGTGTGGACGAAACAACAGATCGTAAAAGCATTCTATGGTTAATGTAATAGTACGTACAATGGAACCACATCAATCGTCACCTTCAATTTTATTAGCTTCCAGACGAGTATAACAATGTACTGTCGAAGTAATTTCAAAATTAGTGTTAAATACAGAAATAGAAAAATTTGAACTTTCAACAAACCAACTGTTGATGTTTATGAGTGATGGTGTCGCAACATGCTTTCTGTAGCCCGGTCTCTTAAAAAACATTGTGCTAACTTGTTACATATTACGTGTAAAGTTCATGCTTTCAGTCATGTGGCAAATAGTATTAGAAAATGTTATCCTGAGGTAGACGCTTTAATAGCGCATACAAAAGCAGTGTTTGTCAAATCCCCAAAACGTATTCTCAAATTTCACAGACTCTGCCCCCGTATGCCTGAGCCACCAGAACCTATTCTTACACCTTGAGGAACATGGTTACAGGCCGCGTTTTATTATCATAAATATTTTGAGAATATTAAGAACGTGGTTTTACAATTTGATCCAAAGGAAGCTGCGGCTATAAAGGAAAGCCAGTCGAAATTTCAAGATAGGTTAAATCGGATTTAAAAACTATTCAGAACAATTACTTCAGACTAGTGGAGGCAATAGAAAAATTACAAAATCCTTCGGTGTCGTTAATGGAATCTTTGCAAATAGTGCAAAATGTTCACGCACAGCGATACGCGGTAGAAGACGCAAAAAATGTTTGTGTTCTAGAAAAGTTTGAAAGTGTTTTAGAGAAAGATTCTGATTTTGGCACATTAAAACAAATTTATGAAGGTTCGTCAACAGAAGCGTTAAGTTGTTCCAAAGATTATTTTAATTACGCAAATATAACGTCACTAAATGTAGAACGTTCGTTTTTTCCTCACGCCGCACTCGGTTTGCCGAAACAACTGTGGAAACATATCTAATATTGCAGATATTTAACAGACATTATTCACTTTGTGATTTCACGGAAGACTCTTAAGACGGTAAGTGTTTGAGCACGTATTATATTTTATTTCTGACCATTTATTTTGTGTAAAGTTTTATGCGCCCGCCACTGGCCGTTGGCGCAAATTGAGCAACTCTAATCATAAGCATCCTTCGTATTTGAAGATGCCAATGATTGAATAACATCTCGCCCCTCATTAAAGGGTACATTCCCTAACTCAAAACGTTCATTACAAAGGGGTTGTAATGAAATTTTATTTCTTTGATTTCGTGGCGGAAAAAGCGTGGTCAGATTTATTGCAACTCCCTGAAAATAGTTGTTAAATGTATTAGCAGATAGCGTGGATCTATTGGTTTTCGTTGTATTTATACGGTTAGCATTAATAATAGACCACATGGCCTTAGTTTTATTAACAGAACTTAACACATATGAATCGTTCGCATCAATTTTTGCTCTTCTGATGGCGCTCCTGTATTTACTTTTATGTTTCTTTACAATTGACAGTAAATAATCCGTAGGATAAGCTGTATACATATCGTTCAAGAACTATAGTCTATCACGCATAATCCATAAATCGTGGGTGTACCATGAATTCTGCAAGTGTGTTTCTTTAATTCTTTTTATAGGAAAAGCCAAGTTATAAGCGTCAACAATAGAATTATGAAAGGTGGTAAATTTAGTTTTGTAACTTAATTCTTTACTATTAATAAATGACCAGTCTAAATTGCTTATAATTCGAAAAAAGGAATTTTTCCCTTTTGCCGTTATAGGTTGTCATTGTATGGTAATAGGAGGTGCGCTGCTTTTATTAATAGGTATATGTAGAACCTGACCAAAATGGTCACTTAAATCTGATTTAATAACTGAAGAATTATAGTTATTAACATTGAAGTTAATGAAAACATTGTCAATACAATTAGTAAGCCTTGTATTAACATATATGGTTTGAATAAAACCATAGGAGTACAACAAGTCACAGAGCGCAGTTGTACAATTCTCATTGGTATTAAATTTGACATTAAAAGTCCCACAAATTACTACATTTTTATTTAAATGGTTACTTAATATGGCCTCGATTATTCGGCAAAAAACTTCAAAGTCACCGTGAGGAGGTCTGTAAACAGAAACGACGATAATTTTGCAAATCGGTAGATTAATTGCAATGCATCTCCCTCGACAGGCTATTAATCCTACTATTCACTTAAGGAACATCTTCACGTACCATAATCATCGCACCCCCGTTCTTATGAACAGATCTAAGAAAAATGTCAGCTAAAACGAAGCCGCTAAAGTGAATTGCTTTGTAATTCAGTTTCGACAACCAATGTTCCCTCAAACATAAAACATCAAATTTACATTCACAAGTCGTTAAGAAAGCATCAAACAAGTCAATCTTATTCGAGATACTCTGTATATTAATATGAAATGTACAAAAATCAAAATTATTACATTTACCATTTAAAGTGCCACTAGTAACAGCCTTAAAACTAGAAGATCTGATTATCTGAATTGTTTTTTCGAAAAAATTTGAAACGTTTAACTACAATATTTTGTGGCCAATAAGTTTCGTCATATATACCGTCTTTAAGAGCAAGATTGACACCTACTTTAAAAAATCAATTTCTACCTTTTGTATTTAATTTAGTAATAAATAGGATCTAATTTGCTTCTCCGTCGTGTCCGTCCTGCAGCGGCCCACGTAGATGCATAGTCGCTGCTCGGCCGAAACAAATCCAGTATCCGAATTGCCAGGGTTCGACCCAACTATGGTTTTGTTCCGTTGATCTTGAGTGCGCTTTTCGATTACAGTTTCACAAGTAGATGAATTAGAAATTAAATCCTTACTTTCTTTTATCAATGTGGATTCTATCAATATAGTTTCTCTGCCAGAGCTCGCAGTTGGAAATCCGATGTCATTTTGTTGCAATTTGTTTTTTAGTTCTAAAATTTCTTCCTTCAGTGCACAAACTTCATCTATTAACGGCTTACTACATTCTCTCATAATATATATGCTAGAAAATAATCATAATGTTGATAATTAGAGCAACGTAAACTGCGCTGAAAGCCAGTGGCGGACGCATAAAAGTTTTCACAAAATAAACACGGCCGGGACAATTCGGTATAAGCGTCAGTATAACTGCGACTCGAAAGCCGATCTGTTGTGTATGCATCTACGCTGTCGTATACTATATCGTAGTTCTACGTTTGTTTTGAAAATGTTTCCTACGTCGCGAAAACGACCAAAGTTGGACACAATAAGAGAATTTATTGCAGAAATGCCTGATTTAAAGTGTGATGGCGCTAAAATTCAATGTGTAGTGTGTAAAATAGATTTAATGTGTTGGTCGAAAAGTGATTGTCTACGGCACGTAAATAGGAAAGCATACATAAGTAGTGTATGAACAATGGTCTATTACTAAACGTAAACAAATGTGCTGTTGTATCATACTCTAAGGTACGGAATCCTATACACAAAAATTACTACATAGGCAACAATCTGGTTTCACGCAAATTAACAATGAAGGACCTTGGAGTAATATTTGATGATCAACTTCTCTTTTCGGAACACATTTTCGCAGTATGCAACGCAGCGTCTAAAACCCTAGGGTTTTTGTTGAGATCTTGTCGTTCGTTTACTACCACAGCTCCGCTAAAAACATTGTTCAATGCATTAATAAGAAGTAAACTGGAATATGCATCGGTTGTGTGGTATCCGATTTTCACGTACTTAAACTTAACATTAGAAAAGATACAGAAACGTTTTCTGAAATATCTGTCGTATAAATTAGATGGCACTTACCCTGCACGAAACTCAGATTACAACCAGCTATTACAAAGGCATCACTTCACATCGCTTTCTAGTCGTAGAGAACGTTATACTGCACGATTTCTTTATAATTTATTAAATAACCAAATAGATTCATCACATCTATTGGCGCTTATAGCAATAACAGTACCTGAGCATAACACCCGCTTAACAGATCTATGTAGAAGATCTGTTAAGCGGGTGTTATAGAACGAACGCACTTCTTAAGGCTCCTCTAACGCACATGACACGTAACCTTCATAAATATTATCCTAATCCTTTCCACTAATACTTCCTTCCAGTTTTTCCTTCACCCACTCTTTCCTTTTACCTATTCACACTTTCTTGTTACTCATGTATATGTATATTCAAATAGTAGCTCTGTACTTTTGAAAATTCAATGTAACTATTATATTTGTCCTGTAATTGATTTTTGACTGTTGGACAATAAAGATGTATTATTATTATTATTATTATTATTATTATATTAAATAGTGCAGGCATATTTCAAAAAAAAATTCCACACGAGATTATGACAAATTTAAATTTAATTTATGTGTTACCTTTATTGCATGTAATTTACCATTTCATTTATTAAGGAAGAAAGCATACGTCTCGTTTTGGACTGAATATTTGGATTTTAAGTTACCAAGTGAGAGAACATTACTCGTGAGCATGTCGAGAAAAGAATTAAATCGGAGTTGCAGGATAAAAAACTGTGGTTATCTGTGGACGAAACAACTGATCGTAAAAAACATTCTGTGATTAATGTAATGGTACGCACAATGGAACCACATCGACCGTCACCCTCAATTTTACTAGCTTCCAGACGAATGCAACAATGCACTGCCGAAGTAATTTCAATGTTGGTGTTAAATACATTGGAAAAGTTTGAACTTTCAACAAATCAACCGTTGATGTTTATGAGTGATGGTGCCGCAAACATGCTTGCTGTAGGTCGATCTCTTAAAAAATATTGTGCTAACTTGTTGCATATTACATGTAAAATTCATACTCTCAGTCTCGTAGCAGATAGTATCAGAAAATGTTATGCCGAGGTAGACGCTCTAATAGCACATACAAAAGCTGTGTTTGTAAAATCCCCAAAACGTATTCGGGAATTTCATAGACTATGCCCCGGTATTCCTGAACCACCACAACCTATTCTTACTCGTCGGGGAACATGGTTAGAGGCTGCATTTTATTATCTCAAATATTTTGAGAATATAGTGTTTGAGCACGTCTTACATTTGATTTATTTTGTGTAAACTTTTATGCGTCCGCCACTGGCTTTCAGCGCAGCTCTATTGATAATATAAAGTTAGTTAAGAAGGTAAACAGCATTATTCAATAAAATTGTTAGGAAGGTATGGGAGTTTACACAAACAAATATAACTTAACGAATTCAGATTTACGACCATTAAATTCCAGCTTTTATCCTTTACTATATCATGTATAGTTAATTAACCGTAACTTAAAATTTTTGCATGTTTTGGATTTGCATAATTGAAAAGTACTATGTAAGATTAGTTTTTTGTTTAGTCTGTTAGTTCAGTTGTGCTGCTGATGATGATAGCTTAGCTATTGAAACATGCGTCAAGTGCGAGTGAAGTACTGTACTCAGAGAATTAGTGAAGTGTTTCATTCATAAGATACAATTTTTAAAACAATAAGTTTGTATTTTATTGGAGATATTACAAACTAATATTTATATACATATCAAAATATTAAATAAAATTAGCATATAGTAAAAAAAATATTTATGTGCCATCCTGCGTTATTTGGTTGTATCTCTCTTTTGTTTTTGACCATACATCGGCTTTGTTACTTTTAAATGTTTCCGTAACAGGTTCCTTATTACCAATTCCGGAAGTACCAACATTGGGAACAGGCTTAATCTACAATGATAAATTAATAAAATTGTCAAGTTATTAGGAGTGAAATTAAATATACTTACTGGTTCAAGCATCCCAGTACCTTCTTTCCCTAGCGATTGTCCTTCCGTCCATCCCATCTTAGCTAATAATTTAAAACCTTTATTTTCCGAAGTAATAGATCTGAAAGAATACGTTTTAAATACTATTGGATGGTGAAAAAATGTATTTAAGATTACTGTTCAATCGAAGCCACTTGCGTCTTCTCATGTTCGTTTTGACTTCCGACTGTTTCTCGTCTAACCTGTGCACGATCTACATAACCTGGTGCTAAAGCAGCAGCATTACCATGATTCACGGCGAATTTCTTCCTTAATCGTTTTAGTTGTTGTTTGTGATCGGTGTTCTTATCTGTCGTCACCAGTGGCCAATTCTTTGCTGGGGACTTGGCTTGAAGTAGGCCCGGTTCGCATAAACCGCAAGTTTGCGAGCCTTTGTGAATATGGCAATGTAAAACAGTTGAACCGACTTGAATCCTAGCGCCATGTACAATTTCCACTGGTTCGCTTTCCTGCTTTGAGCTGGATATTCTTTTGCCGTTTAGTAAAGTTCCGTTTCGAGATCCCAGGTCGGTAACGAAGTAATTGCTTGTGTCTTTGTCGAACGAGAATTTTAGATGGTGTTTGCTAACATTTATATCGGCTAAAAGGATATCGTGCTTGCCTTCTCGACCAAGCGTTCCTCCTTCGTAGGTGATGACGTACAAGGATCCAGTTTTTAGGCCGGGGATTGAGGTTTCTTCTACGACAATACGAATACATGGGGGCCAATGATTTGAACTTTCTGAAATGAAGAAAATACCTTGTTATACCGATAAAGGAGCTTCAGTAATCCAAAAATTCAGATTTCGATGAAACTCTAGAGACTGAAAGGCTACCTTGGCATAAGAACAGCATAATTATTTAGCGGCTGAATCGCCCGACTTCGGGGTTCAGCTCTGTCCAAAAATTTGCACGATTTTTAAATTTTTGTAAATATCTCGGAAACTATAACAGCTCCAAATTTTTTTTAGAACATAATTTGAAGTATATTATACAGTCTCAAGGATGATGTCAATTATTTTCGGAAAAATATACGTGTCCTCCATTTTTGATATAATTTCTTTTTTATTTATCAAAATAAAGTAGCTTTTACGTAAAAAAACCGTGATGTATAACAAATTTAGACAGTCAAACATTAGAAATACAATACTGACCGACTAAAACGAACCCGCTTAAAGCGAACTACCGGTTGTTGCGTACCAAAATCGAGGGTCCCGCAACATGTTGTACCTTTTGCCCCATTCATTGCCGAGGGATTTATTTTAATGCATGATAATGCTCGACCCAACAGCAACAATTGAGTGACCTTTCATTACTCCCGATCTGAACCCGATCGAGCACATTTGAGACGATCTTAAACACGTTCGAGCACGAAATCCCCCTCCATTCAACGTCCCAGAACTTAAAATTCCACTAACAGGAGTGTGGGAAGCTATGCTGCAAGAATCTATCCAAAAAGTTATGGGGTATGAATGGGAGAATGCAGGCAGTAATAAGAGCAATAGCAGGAAATACGCTTTATTAAAATACCCGAATAATGTGTTTTAATTTGTTCATATTCAATTGTTTTGCTATTTATTTTGGTCACTGTCATTTAACTCTGTTACGTTTGCTAATAATCTTACATTTTTATTTTCTTTTACCAACGTTAATTGCATGAGCTTTCCAGTGTTTCATTTGTTAACAAATTAATTGATTATAAAGTTTTAAACAGTCATAAGGTGTTCAGTATTAAATAAAATTGAATTATTAAGTTGGATCGGTTCTTTTGCTCGCCATTGTAGAATACACTCTTAAAGTTTGGTGCGTTGCTCCTAACTCACACTGTATACAGGGAGTGACTGAAAAGTGTTCATGATTTCAAAGAAAACAAAATGAATAGGTTGGTAATTAATACACAGAATGTTTCCTTCCTTTGTTAATATTGGCAGCACTAAACAAAAATTACATCAACAAAACGTTAGATGGAGTTGGTTTTTAAGTGATACATATCCAATAAATTACTCTTGAAATAATTGATATATATTATCGATTATTATCAAACCTTATTCACTCAGAAATAAGATTTTATATTGGGAAACCATAAGAAACTGTTTTATTGTGTAGCATAAATGAGAGATGGCTCCACTAATAATACAAAAAGTAAAAATGTTTATATTACCAGTAACAGTTATAGTATCAGCACGTTTTCTAGTATATTTCCTGAAATGTTACGTTATATCCAAACAATAGAAAAAGTAGTATAAGTTTGAAAAATTTAATAATTTGTGTTTTTTAAAACAAACATCAAATTACGAACACATATATGTATATATAGCGTATACCGTTAAAAGAACTTTAAACAATTGGTGTATGGCAGTTTTACGAATCAATGACGAATTTTTGCAAGCCAAAACAAAAAGCATCTAAGAAACGGTTGGTTCGATGCTTTCGAGGCGAAACCATTCATCGAGACCAAGTTCATTCGATTTTTTACCTACAGTGTGACCCATTTGAAATGGAAGCACCCCTGTAGAACCAATATTTTACATTAAAATGAAACCATTTTTTTTTTAATACGTAGTGAGTCAAAAAGTCTACTTCCACACAAAATTTCAGAAATTCATCTAAATTTTTAAGGCGATCATGATTTTTCGAGGTCGAAAATAGCAAAATTTTATTAGCGATTTTTTTTACAAAAAACCTGACTACACTACTGAGTTCAGAAGGTTCTAAAATTGTATCAACCAAAATTTAATTCAAATATATTTATTAATAGAAGTTGGGAGAATAATTTTTTAAACTTTACGGTGCATTATTTCATAAATCCGCTTCTTACATCTACTGACCAAGGTAGATCAAAATTTATTAAAAAGCAACTAAAAAGTAAACAAATGCAGTTCCTTATTCAGATTTACTTCAACAATTATCACACCTAATTAGCAATCATTCAACTATCAATGAAGTTAATGTATAATTATGCAATAACTGTCAATGTCACAGCCTGTATTTGACTTCTTTTATAAATTGTTAATTTCGACGTCATAGTGGCTAATTCGCACAGGAAAAGTACCAATGGATAAAGATAAATTAAAGAGAAGACTTAACGGCTCAGCAAAAACAGACATAGTACACGAATCTTTAATGTTCTTCAAAGCATGCAGAACATCGGACATAGCAATACACTTAATGCTAATCACAGAATTAGTAAACTCTAACGATGGTGTGGATGCAATTTGTGAATTGCTATACACAGAGTTGAAAGAACTCTGGTATGCTTCAACGATGGTTGAAGAGTTAGTAAACATTTCGCCAGAGGAATTCCGGACAGAACTGGGGAGACCACCTACTCTGTTTTTAGCTTGTATGAATGACCAGAAGAATTTAGGATTATCTTTAATTAGGCTTTCTGCTTTTTTTTTTTATAAATTTTGATTCACCTTGGTCAATAGAAGGGAATTTATCAAATAATGCGCTGTAGAATTTGAAAAATAATTGTCTCATAACTTTCTTATTAATAAATATATTTGAATAAAATTTTGGTTAATGCCATTGCAGGACCTTGTGAAATCAGTAGTATAGACAAATTTTTAATAAAAAAATCGCCAATAACATTTTGCTATTTTCCACACCAAAAAATAATCAGTGTGCCTTGAAAATTTAAATGAATTTCTGAAGTTTTGTGAGAAAGTAGATTTTCTGATCCACTATGTAATAAAAAGAAATTGGTTTCATTTCAGTGTAAAATATAAATTTTACAGGGGTGCTTCCATTTCAAATTGGTGTCTATCTGTGTTTTTCTAGTATATCAAGCAAAAATTATCGTTAAACAGTTTATAATTGTCATTTCATGATCCACACAACATATTGATATAAACTAAGAGCCACACTACTTTTAACAATATAGAAGTTGATATGATAATAGCCCTTTAGAGATTTTTACCTCCAATTAAAATGAATTGAATTCTACTTGATCTCACTACACATGGCAGAATATAAGGACAATATTACAAATTTTGTGAGATCCAAACATCATTTGGTAGCAAAATGAAAATAATTTACAAAAGCTTATCTCTTACACTCAATTACAAAACACAGTGAAAAATATATAGGTACCAGTATGTTTCTCATCCTCTGAATTTCCAGATTCACACTCCGAATCGCCAGCACTTTCGTCCGAACATTCACCCTCTTCCAGATCCACATCCTCAACAGAATTACTTCTTCGCCGCTTTCGTTCCTGGAAATAATATTCAGAATTACTGTGTGGTACATACCGAGGGCATGTTTTCGAAGATTATTTATTTGCATTAAGCTCATTGATTGAGATAGACTGTCCATAGTAGAAGAACTGATTACCTAAAACAGAAAAAAAGAATTCTAGTAGAATAAATCGCCAACATGATCTTTTCACTTACTTGTAATTTCCCTTGACTTTTATTTTCATTGCAACTCAAATCATCTTCAGGAGGTTTTACTTCTACTTGCGAATGAAATATATATTCTTGTTTGTCCGTATCGTAGGACATGTATGTTCCTGTATTTCCATCATAATAAAGACCATATTCCTACAAAATAAAGAATTGTGATACTTAAGTGTATTTTTCAAAAAATAATTTGTAATTTAATAGATTTAGCTAGTTTCTTTTGGGTATATCTTATTCCTAATAAACTTACTGCATTATAATAATATCCAGAATTGTAATCGTAATACAATCCACTAGTTTCCTCATATACCATGCCTTGATTTTGCATAGCATTTTCAGCTGCTTCTTTAATTTCTTCCGTAATAGTCTTTGATATTTCATCTGGATTGCTATCACTTTGTATGGCCACCTCTTTGGTTTCTCTCCTCTAAAACATTTACAATATCCTTTGGTAATTAAAATTGTAATACGAAGAAAAAGGTTTTAAATATGTCAGTACCTTTAATTTCCTTCGTAGCTTTCTTATTTTCTTCTGCTGTTTTAATATAAAATTCCTCAAACTTATGATATATTCCAGAACTTCAGGCATATCGCATAGTTTTTCCTTAATAAAGGACAACTTGCTATCGAAATGAGTACTTGAATCACTATCACTGCTAAAATAATCCTCGCGTTTCACTTTAGGTTTCACTGGGTTTTCAGGATCAACGCACATTTCATTGTTTGCCATGAAGGTGGTTATAAATTATTTCTATTCAGGTCCTAATAATTAAATTGTAAAAAAAAAAAACATAAGTTTAGACTATTAAACTACGTCAATTCTATTATTTTTTAATTTTCAGATTTCATATGATGGCGATTGATTATTTTTTTCAAATTCCCCTAACTGAAACCACACTGAACATAGTTGAAAGTTGAAACATTGGTATGAAGATAGATATTAAAACTCACTAACTTTCAGTTTCCCAAACATTGGTATAAATTTAGTTATAGCAATAGCTTAAAATTTGCAATAAAACTCAATCGTTTGTTAATTTTTAATATAAAAATTTGAAATTAAATAAATTTGCAAAGTAACATAAACAAAAAGCAATAGAATCTTGAAAATATATACCGTTTTAAATTATTTATTCGCTTCGTTCCAACACACTAGCAAACCAGTTAATAAGTCGTCGGGTACATGCGCAAAGCAAATTTAGCGTCCTAATATAACTTGACTGATATGTGATATGTGTACCAATACTAGGATGTTCCAACATAAAAATTTCACGATGATTGAATCGTTCACTGAACGGTCGAGTTGATCCGCAGATTTTTGTCGAACCGTTAGGCAGAGGCACGCCAGAATGTAATTTGCTTATTTGATTTTCGTAAATGCAATGACTGCATTTATAACCTGCAAATGACGTAATTATTAGTATTGGGCATAATCGGTATATTTCAATAATCGAATGAATCGAAATAATCGAATGATCATTCGAAATCATCATTCGACATTTACTAACGATTTCGATTATTTTCCACGATTATTTGACAGAATCCGAGTGACGAGTGAATTATTTCAAAACTCGAAACGTCGAAGTTTCGAATACAGATCTCGAATCGTAATCCATTTGTGTGCTCCTGCGCAGTCGAAATGAATGATTTCTGAACCATAATCAAATGATCGATTATTCGGGTATAATCGATATATCTCGATTATATCATTCATAATCACACAACACTAGTCATTATTTACTATTAGTATTTATTTAAGAAATCTTTTAAAATGAGGGATTTGGAACAATTTGGAAGGGTTCTCCGATTTCTTAAATAGTTCTTCCAGTGATGACGATTTAGACGTTCAGTTAGTAATTTAAATGAAATAATGAAATGGTTTTCATTATTTCATTTGGGAATCTGTATAGTTATAATAGGTAAACTTAAGTGAACGATACGGAATCGGTCGATTTTTAACGCATGCGTAGAAAACGGTTCATGAACTAATCCATGTACGATACACAAACTGCATGTTGGAACGAACCTATTGTATAATAAATTCAAATAAGTCACTATTTTTTGTCTGGGGGAATTTAATATTTTTAATCCCATTATATGACGTTTTATATAAGGTCATTTTCCATCTTTCGTATTTGATCAATTTGGTTCTTTTTTTGAGGATATTACGGTAAGGAATTTTTAGACAATATATAAAAAGCTTTCGTTTTGTCATCTAGAAACTACCATAAAATCAATTCACTTTGGACATCAAAAATTTTTAGTGAATAATCTAGGTTATGAATACATGATTACATAAATGGTCAAATACATCCTGCAGATACAATTATGTCGTATTAAAGGTTTCTTAAATTTATATGTTATGTAATAATGTTTGGGTTTTTAGAAATCATAGTAAAATGGCAGACGCAGCAAAGGCAGTAGTAAAGCCAGTAGGTCCCCCAATGAAATACCCATACACTCTTTCAGCAAAGATTACTCAATTCCCATGGAAATTTTATGTCGGCAAACAATTTATATGGAGATACTACATAGCCGGTGTCTTAGTGTGTGTACCTCTCTTCAAGAAGATTTCCAATCTAGGTAAATTGCTATTATTACTTCAAAATCATTGAACAGCACTAAATACTGCTTTTTCTTGTTAACAGCAAATTCACCTGAAAATGTAGCAATATGGGCTGAGATCCGTAGGAAAGAAGCCGAAGGACACCATTAATAGGGGGGTACACTTCTTATAGTATACTTTATTAAGTAATATATCAGTTACATTTTTATTGTAAAATGTGTTTAGCACATTATATACTGGCAAAATAAAACATTTTAAGTTTTTAAAACTGCATTCATTTTTATATGGGGCATTAAGAAATGTCCGAAACAATTTAACAATGTTCAGAAATGTTGACAATTCAAGCATGATGTAGGGTTGCTGGTTGATAAGTTATAGCCCCGTGTTTCTGCAGAAATCAAATTAGCCAGAGCCAATCAGTTGGAAAAGAGTTTCGGATTTTTTTAGCCAATCAAATTGCCTCTGACTGGTTTTCGATTTCTGCTGAAACAAGCCTTATACTTGTGATTTAGCGTTCATTGGATAGATGTTATTCTATAGCAAAAATTCCAGTATCGTTAAATTTAATCACGAGAAATAAAATTTTTCTTAATTGCATCTGATTTAGTAACTTTGCAAAAATATCCTACATATAAAGAGTATGTCAATATGCGAAACAAAAACAGCTATTAAACTAGGAAAGTAAACCTTAATATTTGTTTGTTAATATAACCACATTACAAATGGTAAGCTGACAAATCACATTACGTTTTAGTAATTTTAGCAGAATTATTTTAAAAACTTCAACAAAGTTATTTTACCCACTTCGAACTCGGTATTTTCTAAATTTCGCGGATAAATTACCGACAATAAAGAGGTTTGTTCGCTCGGCCTTACACTAACTGCTCCGAGTAACCAGTCTAAAAATACGCGTTCGTTGGATCTACACTGATGTAGTTGCAGTCTACACTTCTTACACGCAGCCTTGAGTAGAGGGTTGTTCGCTCGGGCTGCACTTTTTATTTGGTATAGTGTGAAATGATGTCACTGGAGTGCTCAGTGCAAGTAGAAACATGGTTGTGTACAGCTGCACGCAGACCCAACGAACGTATATTTTTACACTGGTTACTCGGAGTAGTTAGTGTAAGTCGAGTGAACAAAGCTTAGGAGCAAGAAGTGTGTACACCAAAATAAGGAGCGCGAATTTCAATTTCAAATATGGAGAATATTCCAACTTGTAGTCGAATATCATCTTCGACAACAAATTCACATATTTTACAGGACGATACCGCCGTGATATTAGGAATTTATTTCTGTATAAATTAATGGATAAGTGAATTATCCATCTGCTATCATAAAAACATAAAAAAAACATCAATACATAAAAAAGACTAATACCCGTGTAGTTCTTAACTTAGTATCACCTTATCATGTTAATTCATCCCAGATGGATCTAAAAAGACCATCCATGTTCCTGTTGATATAGTAAATCAAAAAGGAAATTTAATCCTATCGCGCGAAAATAACAAGTATACTATCGTTCCGGCCGACGACGAGGAAGAGAATACAGCTGTCCAATGGACAGACAGTGCTACAAAATTATTATTGTCGTTATACAAAGATAAAGCGTTTGAAAATAAAAAAATTAAATAATACGATAAATAAGAAACTCTCTGTCAGCGCCTTTGATCTCATGCAACCAAATTTGGTGACCTTGTATTTATGCCGCCATTTTGTAAAAGGAATTATCAAACTAATGTTTAAGTAAATAAACCGAAGTAATATGCGGTTTTGTTTATTAAAAGTGATAGGTTTGCTCGGAAATTCACAATGCAATATTTTTGCTTTAACGTGGATAATATCTATTTTCTCTATTGAAAAACGCATTACATGGAAAGACGCCCAAACACCATGCGAGTACTGTGTCATATCTAGTCTTGAATTCTGTTAATAGATGTATATTCAAAGGAAAACATGTTTTGTGCTCTAATATTTGTATTAAATACAGAATTTGGAATCTTCTGAAGAAAATTACAATATCAAACAAAATAAACTGTGTCTTAAAATAACCGTATTAATATAAATAAAACTATAACTTTAAGGTCATAAGGTTTGTTTCTGCAGGCGATTTGAGATAGTTTGATCAGAGGTTAATTTGGATTAATCTACGCATGCGCAAACTAGAACTGATTTGAAACTGATTTAACAATTTAACTGCACCAACGCTTTTTTTACAATTATCGGGCGATGTATAAGTTGCAAGCGTATTTAATAGACTTAAGAGAGAAAATATACTCAAATATGCAGATGAAAACAATAGATTTATCTTACATTCAAATATAACAAAAAGAGGGAAGTGAAAACAGAAATAAACGCGAAATGTTTAGACAGAATTACAACCTTAAAGGAACTGTTGATTCCTAACAAAACCAAAGACATGAATAAAACACGTGTGAAGTGTGAACATGTAGAAAAAAAACCTATAACACAACTTTTCACTTCACAATATAACAATGCGCATGCGTCTGATGGATCACTGAACAATAATCTTCAAACTAGAGCAACTATCAGCAAACGGTTAGAAATTAATTTGGAGATCTGCACGAACGCCAAATTACGTCAAACTAGTAGTCAGAGTTTGGCGTTTTAACTGCACGAACACTATTTTTGTAATGCGCATGCTCTAACGATTTCAAACGATTTTAACAAACCTATATTTACACAATCTGTGAACACTATACTAAAAAAGAATAAGTATTTGATAAGCCCATTTACAAAGTGGCGATTGCACGCATCCGGGGAATTTTTGTTATAAATTTAAGCATTTACAGTATACATATTACATTTATAGTATGAAATTTAACTTTGTCCAGAAGCTTGTGTCAAAATCAAATTGATTGTAAATGTAGATTTATCGAAGATAAGTTTTTGGAAAATATCAAGATTTTTCAAAAACTTATATATACGTAGGCAAATTGTGTTACACTGATGTTATAATGTAGCCTACCTACCGAAATAAACGCCGTCTTAGATATTTTGCAATATTAAAGTATCCTGTAGTTACTTACAAGGAGAAAGTATTTTACGTACTTTACACGTGAATAAAATATTTAAATAGTTGCCCGCAAATGTACCTCGCGCTAGTACATACCTCTTTAAATACACGGTATTGCTCTTCGTTTCGATCCATAACAAGCGCGTATTGACGGGGAAAAAATGAAAACGGTGCCGTAAATTTTATTCTTAATTGCCAAGAAAACACCTTAACAATTTTACCTTGAAATCGTTTTGCAATATATGTTAAATTACTAAGTAAATACTCAATAGTCGCATGGTTAGATTAGTGTAAATATTTGCTTTGACATTATTGAAGAAACAGAGCGTTTTTTCTGCAAATAGTTGATTGAAAAAAAAAAAAATCGAGGATGTATGTGCAGTGTAAACGATCCCCTGTGAAAATGTAGTGTTGATAAGTGGATGAAGAAGCAAAATGCGTTTCTTTTATGACGATTTTTAAAATGGCATTACTAGAAAACTGTTTCTGTTGTAGCCTGGCAATTGGCGCTGGATTTTTGGCGGCTTATCTGCTGGTAAGTTTCAAAAAACGTCCAATGAAAACGAATTTTGTTTTTGTTTAAGGCGCGCTTCTGTTAATTTTGGTACACAAAAACAACAGCGCGGATATAATATTAAATTTATGACTTCTTCTTTAGTGTTAGTTACAAGTTACATCAAGGTCGAAACAAATTTTTAAATCCGGTGAAACGCCCACACCATAATGAGATTATTAATGAAACTAATAGTCTTTCATAGGTTGACAAATTAAAATTTATAGTAAGTTGTAGTAATATTCGTTTTAACACCAAAATCAGTGTCTACAACAAATTCCCTTTTAAGATCAGTGTTCTATTTCTTTTCAAATTAGTGCACGATATAAAGTGCTGGAAATATACCGTCTGGGGTAAATAGTACGAACCGAATTTAATATTTTTAATATTTCACTAAGAAAGAAACAGGCGTAATCCGAATATTCTAAAAAAATTGAAACTTTGTGGCTTTGTAGACTGACATAGTGTAGGAACAATGATAATTATTATAGGTGTGCCACCGGCCGTTCTTTTGGTGTAGGGTGCCTTAAACGCCACACAGCCTCTCGCAATTTACGTTAATATCTCTGAAACTATGAGCAAAATTAAAAAGCAGTATAAACAACTTTTTATCTGTTTCGAGGGCACTATACCGGGTGTCCCAGGTTCAAGTTATAAGCGGTATCTTCCTTATTTGTAGAAATATAAGGTCGAGCAAGGTGTCGTCGAAAATGGTTTGCAGAATCCTAAAAGATATATTTTCTAAATCTACCCCTAGCAAACAACCTCTAAGAAACCTCCCCCAAACCAATTCTTTTTAAATTGCAACCCTCATCTTTTTGACTTTATGAATGAAGTACTAGAAGTCCGCTGGACTTCTTATAGTGGGGGTACTTGAAAGAAGTTGTTTATTCTACTTCGCCTACGAACTTAAATTTTAAACTTAAGATTCTGCGTGCATGTAATGTCGTTATAATGAATATGATCACAGCAGCAACTTCCAAGGAATTAATTGGTCGATTTGAAGCGCGTGTTGCGTCGAATGATTGTCATTTTGAACAATATTTGTAAGTGATCAATTTTATAAATTATTAATGTATTTGATGTTTACTTGACTTTTTGTAAGATCTTTTTTGTTATTTATTATTGATATGATCATTTTGTATTAAGTATTTCTTGAATGCAATTTTCGTTTTATTCCAAACTCGTTGTATTCCAAACTCGTTGTACTTCAGTCATAAGGTCAATGAGGGGTGCACTTTAAAAAGATTAGTTTGGGGGAGGTTTCTTAGAGGGTAGCTTACTATTGGTAGATTTAAAAAATATGTCTCTTAAGATTCTGTAAACCATTTTTGACGACAGCTTGCTCGATCTTATATCTCTACGAATAACGAAGATATCGCTTGAAATATTGAATCTGAGACACCCGGTACTCGATTTAACTGATTATATAGGAGTAGGTAGGTACAGCGTACACTTAATAATAATGTATTAAGATTGTGACGAAGCAAAATAGATGTTATTGTAAATTATCTAATAACTTATTCTAATAATAACAATCTGAAAACGTATATTTATGGAAAGTAACACATTGAAAAACATTATTACATGAATGGATATAAATTATAACACAATACGCAACAAAAATAATATGTAATTACTGTTTTACCAGTCGCATTCCAACATGTAAGTAAATGCAATAATTAATGACAACTAATAGTAACCGTTAACAAACAACAAACGTTATAAATTTGTATAATCTTTTTTTTAGTACGGTATCTACCACATAACGAAAGTAAATTGGTATTCAATTATATTTTAACGCAATACATATACGCTTTCTTTTCCAAATTTTGTAATACTTGCATTTACTTGTTTGTTTCTGTGTGCCCGTATGAATGTCTAGCATAAATAATGCTATTACATCCTAATCGCCTTTTCCGTATATTGTAACAGCTGTTATCAGACGCTCGTTTGAAAGTTACGCAGAAATTCATAATGAAATAACCTTCGGTTACATGTATTGTTGATCTTTAACGGCGAAGGATAGATCTATCTTGAGGCGATACTTTGCGAAATGGTTATTAGCGTATTTTATAGGTAAGAACAAGAACTACACAGACACAGTACGTTGGTCGCCGGTGAGTTAAGAAGTTGCATTATTACGTTTTGGCGTATTTAGTTCATTTACATATAATACTAATATATTTAGATTCTGTATTCATTAATTCTGTAAACTGTTCCATTTGTTTGATAATCTTGCAGTGTTACATTTAGTTTATTCGTTCTTAGTAACTTATAATTTGGTCTAGCGATTTAGGGTGCGTTCCAAAACAAAATGTAATGGTTGAGGAAGACCTACGTCAGTATCGGACACGCTCAACTTTAAGAGAGGGCGCATGTCATGTCAGCTTGTCAACTTTGTCTTTGACCGTTGTCAACTAGCTATGTGTTTTTAATTGCATGAACAGTGACTTGAGTTCTCGAACAGCGCAAAACGCGTTTTATAATTCGTTCTAACACGACTGCGCTGTGTTTCAAAATTGACTAACGTAGTTCGAACAATTGCTCGATCAGTTATCTCGTGCATTGAGTAGCGAGGTAGTGCAGAAAAATAGAAGATGTAAACGTAACCTAAAATTTAACGTAAATTCATTGGAATATTATAATTATATTATAATGAACGGATATAGTCGGGCTTATTGTAAATTGCAAACTCCAGATACGGATGAAGAAAGTTGGATTCTAATTAGTAACCATAATTGTTTAAGTAACCCCAATTTGGCTATCAATGTAAATAATACAATTTGCCTTGAAAAAGGTATGTAACTTTCTTATCCAGTTAAAGTCCAACTTGTGATCAAACATTGCAAACTATCGTTTTGGTAATGCCAGCGATTTCTTTGTTGTAACTTTGAAGCAGCTCTATTAATTAATAAATTCATAGTAGTTTGCGCCATTCGAAAATGAGATTTAAAATCATCATTCAAATAGCGGTCAACTAATGCTTTCTTACCATAAATACGTTCATGTCGTTTACGTTGTTTCATAATAATTCTAATAATGAAAGACAAAGTAGTTCTTCGCCTTCGTACTTTCACGTTGTTACCATACAATTCACGAGCTTGTACGAGAAGTATACAAAACAAGTCCTCACTATTTATATTCATATTTCTAGAAAATTGTGTAATCATAAATAATAATGCTATTTTATTAATTCACAACTAATTATAAACCTTGCGAATCAACTTGAAATGGTCATTTATTTTAAGTTTGAAGGCACATATCAGCATAATATATAAAACAAAAAATTGACACGTGTCAATTAATGTTGTGAATAAAGAAATACTGCTCCAATCGTTTTTTAAATCACATTATATTCTAGCAAATTTGACAGCACATAGCTTGTTCGAGTAAATAGTGCTGGAAAAAACATGCTGTTAGAAATCACTTACAAATAATATTATCATTAATTTAACATTTGGTTTAGCTTGGGGTGATGTACAGAATGTTACGCGTCTATTTTAATTGTGGTATAGGTTACCTCTAGTCAGCAATAATACAGTTTTTCAGAATTATATTTTGCAAAATTCTATTCGACGTACAACATTTGTTTATACATTTTGGTGCATTATTTTCTGTCAAGAATTGTTTTTTAGCATTTTTCCAATAACACCTTTAGATGTTAGTACTCATTGTGTTTAGTATTTCAGCATTTATAATTTATAACTTGATTGGTTACGTTAATTTTACGACTATTTTAGGATTATTGTAATTACATTTTATTATAACTTTTGTATTTTGATCAGTTCATTTTGTTGAAAATCTTATTTTATATTTATTATGTTACTACTTGCATATACATGAATTAATTACGCGATCCCAGCACGGGTTTAGGAAAGGAAAACTAACGTTGTCAATTTGAATAAATTTTTACAATGAAGTACTAAAGCATGTAGAATAACGAACTGCAGGAATCTTTTGCGATCTTCAGAAGGCATTTGACTGTGTGCAGTATAACATACTTATCGACAAACTTGAACGGTACGGGATTAGAAGGAATGCAGTTAAGTGGTTCGCATCTTATTTGGAGCGACGAATGCAGTGAAGATAAGATATGTTCCGCAAGGCTCAGTTCTGGGACCAGTTTTGTTCACTTTACATGTTAACGATATCAGCCATTTTCTTGAGGATGTTTAACTATGTACGCGGATGACATTTCAATTACTATGAACAGTAACTAGCCGTTAACTTAGTGGATTGGTTTAAGGCTAACAAATTGAAGCTGAGCGTGTTAAAAACTAACTGCTTTCAATTTCGCACTCGCCAAAAACGGGTTGGATCTCTTAAATTTAATATTGATGGAGCGGAGTTGGTGGATACCAAATTGACGAAGTTCTTAGGTGTACTGAAACAGTTCACTAAAAATCCTTACCACAACACTTAACTCGTATTGATCAGTAGGAGTTAATCAGTTGATCAGTACGAGATATAGTACGAGTTAAGTGTTGTGGTGAAGGGTTTTTACTGAACTGTTTCAGTGTTCCAGTGCCACAGATTTAGAGCACCCGATTCTTAGGTGTACTTTTGGAATCAACGCTAAGCTTGTCGATTTATTGCGAAACTCTCTCAAAGGAAGTACACACCAAAAGCTACATGTTCCGTTGTCTAAAATCGCAACTATCTCCAGCATGTTTACTTTCGCTATACTAGGCACAAGTACAATCCAAACTGCGATATTATTGTGGGGCGCATCTACTTCCGCGTAGCAAGTTTTTCTTGTTCAAAATACAGAGATTCCTGTAACCCTTTTTTTTCTAGCTTAAGCGTGTTACCAACACCCTGCTCATATATTTTAGAATCAGGCTTGCTACATTTACAAGAATATACCTTAGAAACAAACTCTGCTTATCATAATTACTGCACTAGAATTAGAGAAAATCTACATTTACCAGCTGCCACCCTCAACGCTACCAATCGTAGCGCATTTTCTTTAGGTGTAAGAATCTTTAATAAATTGCTAGTGCACATAGAAGAAATACAATCGTATTATAAATTCAAGGCATCTGTTAAAGCATTCTTACTAGCTAATACAATTCTACTCTATCGATGAATATTTAAATTGTTCTTTTTGTAGTTGATTTAGTTACTCCAGTAGTACTCCTTATTTAGTTATGACTTGTTATATACACCTAAGCTGTAAAATAACTAATAAAATATTATTATTATATCTATTACACTTCGTTTACGGGTTTTGTATTTACACGCTGACATTTGTATTTATCTTTATATTCGATAGCAGTACATATAGCTGGTAGTAAATAAATTAAATAACAAAATTTACGACTAATTACTAGAGTTGGCCACGCGCGCCAACAGGCAACTGCGTCGTATCTATACGGTTACATACAAGCCTCAGTGTAGCTTCGACCTTCCATTAGCGCGGGTACGTGTTGTTTAGAAATGTTGCGTACGTCGCGCAAACGACCCAAGGCGGACCAAGTTAGAGAATTTTTAGCCGAAATTCCTGACTTAACGTATGATGGTGCTAAAATTGAATGTGTAGTATGTAATGTCCCGTTGATGAGCTGGTCCAAAAGGGACTATACGGCACGTAAACAGTGAACGGCATGCTTAAAAAAAAAACTTGCACACGAGACTATGACAAATTTATATTTAATTTGTGTTACTTTTATTGTATGTAATATACCGTTTAATTTACTAGACAAGGAAGCGTTTGTCTTGTTTTGGAATAACTATTCGGAGTACAAATTACCAAGTCCGACATCGTTACGAAGGATAGTGCCATCTGCTCGTGAATATGTTGAAAAAAGAATTAAATCGGAGTTGAAAGAAAAAAAAATGTGGTTATGTGTGGATGAAACGACAGATCGTAAAAAACATTCGGTCGTTAATATAATGGCACGTAAAATGGAACTGCATCAATCGTCACCTTCAATTCTATTAGCTTCTAGACGAATACAACAATGTACTGCCGAAGTAATTGTAAAGTTAGTGTTAAATATATTGGAAAAGTTTGAACTTTCAACAAACCAACTGTTGATGTTTATGAGTGATGGTGCCGCAAACATGGTTTCTGTAGGCCGGTCTCTTAGAAAGCATTCAGTTAACTTGTTACGTGTAAAATTCATGCTCTCAATCTTGTGGCAGATGGTATCAAAAAATGTTAGGCTGAGGTAGACGCTTTAATAGCGCATATAAAAGCAGTATTTGTCAAATCCCCGAAACGTATTCGAGATTTTCACAGATTGTGCCCCCGTATACCTGAGCCACCAGAACCTATTCTTACACGTTGGGGAACTTGGTTAAATGCTGCGTTTTATTATCATAAATATTATGAGAATATTAAGAACGTGGTTTTACAATTCGATCCAAAGGAAGCTGCCGCTATCAAGGAAAGCCAGTCGAAATTTCAAGATAGTCGTGTTAAAACGGATTTAAAAATTATTCACAACAATTACTTCGGACTAGCGGAGGCAATAGAAAAGTTACAAGATCCGTTGGTGTCGTTAGTGGAATCTGTGCAAATAGTGCAACGTGTTCACGCACAGCTATGCGCGATAGAAGTCGCAAAAAATGTTTGTGTTCTAAAAAAATATGAAAGTGTTTTAGAGAAGGATTCTGATTTTGGCACATTAAGACACATTTGTGAAGGTGCAGAACCGTTAAGTTGTTTCAAAGAATATTTTAATTACGCAAATATAACGTCACTAGATGTAGAACGTTCGTTCTCTGCATATAAACACATTTTTTCCTCGCGCCGCACTCGGTCTGTCGAAACAACTGTTGAAACATATCTAATGTTGCAGATATTTAACAGACATTATTCACTTTGCGATTTCACGGAGGACTCTTAAAATGGTAAGTGTTTGAGCACGCATTATTTTATTTTTATTTAACAACTACGCGAAAGTATTTACGACAGCAAACATCTACACGCAATAGCTCTAGTGGAACCCGACACCTAATCGAAACAACGCCGCTGCCCGTTGGCGCGCGTGGCCAACTCTACTAATTACGATGGTATATTTCGTGTTCCTTGCTCTTCTAGCCGCTCTACCGCGTAATTATCATTTCAAAGATATAATTATAGACAGTGAACGTGATCCTTGATGCAAAGAACTTGAAGCGTGCAACTTAGATACGGACTGTAGCTTCCGATGTCCGTAGATTGTGTTAAAGATTGCATTGAATGTTAGGAACGCAGGAAGATGCTGTTTTTCAATACAGTGCGTAATTTGAAATTTCACAGTGCAATAAATTTTCGCTTTTTTAAACTTTGAAATACTTTAGCTCCCAAACTAAAAAAGCTAGAAGACTAGGGTTGATCACAATCCAAATAGTCGCAATGGAAAAGTTTTAAAAACTGAAATCTTGTATCAACCGTTTCAGTAATAGAGCGCTTCCAAGCTTTTGGATTTTTTTCTCAACTTTAAACGCCCATAATTCCCAAACGATTAGAACAATCGAATTTTATTTTAAGCGTATTCTACGTCGAAATACGTATTTTTTGATACTTCAAAACGAGACAGGTGCCAAATTAAAAGAGATAGAAGGCTGGGATTCGCCACGAGTAGAGAAAAACTACAGAAACAAGGTGCTGATGTTATGACTCGTTTTCTTGCCTACAAAATTCTTCTTTAGTGAGTTTTATTTACCGTCGTTGAATATATTAATTGTCTTCGTTTCTTCTTTCACTTCTCTTCTACCATCTGTTGTAATTTGTTGTCCTATATAATTTTTTCCCACCTAACCATATTCTTTGATGACCTAATGTAGAGTAGATTAGATTAGTACTCGAAGTGGTTCTTGACCTATCCTTAGCTTTGTCTTTTTCACCAGACCTAGCAGCCTTGTGAGTGATCCCTCTACGTAGGTTTCGGTTTTGGATATTCCGAGCTCATCTCTGAGAGCCGTATTCCTGCCAGTGCTGAATCTATACGCTGTTCTCTCTGTCAGGCCTAGGTTGCTCATGTATTTCTTGAGCATATAGTTCCCTGTTAGCAGGCTTACTATTGTTCCAACGGACCTTCTGTCCCTGCTTAGTAGGTCTGCTGTAAATTTAGGCCTGTGTCCGATCAGAAATTGCGTGGCCTGTCTCTGACCTGGAATACTCTTCCACTAGTCTTGAGGTTTCTTATCTTTCGATTGTTTAGTAGTTGCTTTAACTACCGTATATGCTATGCCCACAGAGTGCTTTAGGTGTTTGTCAGCAGTTGACGAACCCTCTCGGGCTAATTTGTCTGCCTTGACATTCCCTCGTTGACCTTCCCGTCTTGGTACCCAGACCAGGGTCACCTAAGTTTGGCTACCTAGCCTATTGAGCGCTTTCATGCAGTTCCACACCAGTTTCGACTTCGCCTGTGTGGAGTCCAGTGCTTTTATCACTGCTTGACCGTCTGAATAGATAGCAATAGATCGACCTATTACAACAGTATGCCAATTTTTCTTGCCTTCTTCGCAATTTCCATAACTTTTCTCTCTTTGGGAATCAGATGGTTGTATTCTTAATTTTCATCTTTTCTTTATTTTTCTTAACGTCTTATTTACCGTTTATATTCTCTCTTTCGGTTAAGAATGCTTTTTCAACTTGCATTTCTATTTCCGGCTCCTGCTTCATGAAATTACTCATTGCTACTTCAAGTTCCTTTTCCTTATTGCCCTTTTGGCCTTATTTGCAAATGCAACACTATTTCGTCTTTTGTTTATCTCCTCTATCCTATTGTTTTATACAGTTCCGTTTTGATGTCTTAATTTTCCTCTGATTATCTTTTTTCAGTTTTCTCACTTTCTTTTCTTAACAAGCCGCTATTCAGCGACATGAATATATACGATAGGATAATCAGATCTGCCTTGATTTTGAAGGGTTAGAGCAGTTCAAGCACAGAAACTATTGGGTACCAAATTTAGATAATATAGCAACTGATGCACCAATTCAATGTTTTTTTTCATTTTCTTTCAAATGAAGCCCTTGGTGCAAGAAAGTGTTAACTCAAAATTTGTGGTTTCGATAAAATCTGGTTTAAAGTTTAATGGACCGAATTTTTTTTTTGTTAAACATATTTCACTATTTGTAGTGGGTGATAATATATTAAAATATATTCAAAATTATAATAGTTAGCAAAGTTTGTTGAAATGTAGCCCTAGTTTTAGAAAAACTAAAGAGCGTTATTGCAAAAAAACTCTTTATTAGATTTGAAAATGTGTAAAAAAATGGCAAAAATCTTTCTTAAATCTTAAGGAATTATATTCCGTCGCCTCTTTCCAAATTATAAAATCCCCTCAAGTTTTCGGGAATATAAGGGAGTTGTTCTTGAATATTGCCATACTTTTTGGCAGAAATCGGTCGATGTTTATTGATTGCCGTTAAAATCACATTATCAGTTTTCTTTTTGTGCCCTGGCCATCTGTCTGTTTTCTCTCATATCAACAACAGTCCATTCTTCTGTTTCATGGAACGAATATCTATATAAGGTTTTTCCAAATTCGTCTATTTGTATCCATCTTACTTCTCTCAATGGAAATTTCTTGTTCTTTTCAGATTTCTTTCTGTCAATGACTTTTAGCTTTCTGGGTAGTTCCTTAATATCAGCAAATTCGTCCACCAATCTAGTAATATTAAATGGTATCTTTTTTCTTAATTCTGTCATGTACTGACCGTGGAAATGCTTTGTCGTTTTTTATGGATTTATCCACGGCTGCGAAATCTCTATCTGTGTCCTTAAAACATAGCCCACTTCAGGAAATTTGTGATCAATTTTCATAAACATATACATTTTAATAACAATATATATATATATATATATATATATATAAATATATATAAGTATATAATACAGAAAGTTTTGTTCTGGCCGTCTGCCGAATAGCTCCATGCAATAAGATGCTAAACATGTTCTGGCATAGTCTGCTAAGTTTTCTAGAAACACCAATATCGAGCTACCAACTTCTTCAGCGCCCCGAGTTCCTTGATTCTGTCCAGATATGGAAATATCCTCTGCCATTCTTTTTCTCGGTCGAAATTGGATACCCAAATTATGCAGTCATACTTGTCTCAGATAGAATGCTTTACTGGATGAGATTTTTAGCAATGGAAGTGTCCTTTGTAAATCAAAATACATGGTATAACTGAAATGTACTTGAATGAATTATTGTGAAAACCTAGGCGAAAACCATCTAGATATGTACCAATAGTGAAAATATTGTTTTGTGTACCGCTCACCCCTCCTTACTACAACTTTCATCACCTGAGCTCTCTGAATAAAAAAAAATAGCAGCTATACTGTTACAGATGGAGAATGTTTATTTTAAAGGGTCAAGAGGAGTTTTCTAAACATCCACGCATTCCCAACAGCAATAAGAAGAACAAAACACAGAATTGAGGCTCAATATATGACTATCATCTCTATCAAAATCTTAGCGCCCAATCTAGGTGCCTGTATCCGTTGGAGCATATTCAGATTCAGAACCCACAAATGGTTGTCTTCATCAGATAAATCCTCCAATACAGCAGCAGCTATAGCTAGCTCATAGATTTATTTGGTCACTTATTCTCATTCCTAAGTCAACCCGAAAGTCAAATTACCTGTTATTTTCTTGAAATAACACTACAAAACACAGTATGAATAACTACGGTGCAATGAACACCCATTTAGACAAAAAACCGTAACGTAGAAAGATGTTATTTCCGGAGATGACACCTTTATGCAAACCACTATGAAATAACACGTTTTTGGATGATTAAATTTGAAAATAAATAGAGATGACACTATTTTGTTTGTGTATAAAACTTTTTTGGGTTAGAATGTATCGGAAAATGAAAAGGTAACAACCACTAAAAAGATTTTCCCTAGAAATTATTTTGGTAGGTAGTTGATGTACTTAAACCAATCAAATGTTGCTAGAACTATGCGCTATTGCAAAATAATGACTACTTCCTTAATAAGTCTCGCAGTCACACTCTCATATAGAAACAAGACTTCTATTAAGACGTTTTTCTATTTGAAAATAAAAATAAAATTCCACACAGAAGCTAGAGCCAAAGCTAGTACTAAATTTAAAAGAGGTGATATTCTTAAAAAAGAATCCAAGTTTGTACTGGAAGATTATTAACAACGCTGACGGTTATTTGTCGTTGAGTCACATTAAGAATGCATTTCATTAACAATTAACAGTTACACCGCGAGGAAACGCAAATGATTCGCCAATGCAAATGAGTTCAACTGGAGCGTAAAATTAGATTCTGCAAGGAGTAAGTGCGATTTAAACAATACCCAATTATCTAGTAGGCAACCTTTGCTCTAATGAGCAAGCCGATTCCTCAATTTCGCTTCTACCTCTAATAGAATATAACAAGTTTACCCAGAATAGTAGAATATAATCATTGTTTCACTTATCCTCACTGCGAATTTATGAATAATGCATAGTCTTGCAAGTGTTCTGTGCACGTTTGCATCTAAACAATTAATAATTCGTTTGAGTCATAAACGTTACCGCATGCAAATATGTGTGGTATGCGTCAATCATTATTTTGAAGGTTGGTAGAAGTTGCTTAAGATGTATGTACATGTTGTCTCAAATTTGCGGGCTACTGTAGAGATCTCGTTTATTATAAGAGAGTGCTAAATTATATAATAAATAAATTGCTAAATTTTGCTCTGACAAATATTCAAACAAACGATTTCGATTATTTTCAAATCACTATCTTCTTGAATGAAGCAATACCATGAAGAATGTTTTCCTGAAAGAAAAGTAACAAATAACAAAAGTAAAACGGAAGTTATGTCAGATTAGGTGAAGAGTATGAAAAATAATCTGGATGCATTAATTGTTGCCAAAGTAGCGAAAGATGCAGCAATGTATGAACAATATTACACACTCAAAAATAGTTAGAAAAATTTAAATGAAATTTTGAAAAATAAGCAGAAAACAATATCGAACATAATTAATCAATTAACAGGGAAAGAAGACAAAGAAACAATGAGTACGCAAATAACTCTTGATGCAATGAACCATGCTTTGTAAATTAAGAAGCACAATGGTCAATGACTGCCCAACTGTCGGCCTATGTCCACGGAATGCCTACAAAATTCAACAAAAGGAGCGCTAAATCTTGTTATTTTGCTCTAGTGACCTCCAACGAGTTGTCGGCGATCTCCTCAAATATCAAATGTAAGAGTACATTAGATCAATATGTTTTCTCTAGTAAATTGCTAAAAGCAATTGCTCCTTGTATTGTTGATCCATTGACTATTACTATCAACACCTGCATTACAGAATGAGTCTTCCCATCCGACCGAAAACTGCAACAGTACTTCCAACATACAAAAAAGGAAACTCAAATGACTGAGGAAACTATAGCCCCATTTCTATATTACCAGTTCTCTCTAAATTATTGGAAATAGTTTTCTTAAATCGATTAATTGCATTTTTTTATAAGAATAGCGCCATTACCAAATGTCAGTACGAATTTCGTGAAAGCAAATCCACTGCAACTGGAATGACAGAAGTAATAAACACAATTCTTGCTGCAATAGACAACGCGGAACATGTACATTTGACATATTGTGATCTAAGCAAGACGTTTGATATGCTAGATCACAAATTGTTAATGGAAAAGTTATTCTACTGTCTAATAGGCGGCAATAGCCACACTTTATTAGCGTCTTACCTTTCCAACAGGCCGCAGTATGTCGAAATGGAGTCCCGTAAATCTAAAATAATGATTAGAGTTGCTCAATTTGCGCCAACAGCCAGTGGCGGACGCATAAAGGTTTACACAAAATAAATGGTCAGAAATAAAATATAATACGTGTTCAAACACTTACCGACTTAAGAGCCTTCCGTGAAATCACAAAGTGAATAATGTCTGTTAAATATCTGCAACATTAGATAAGTTTCCATAGTTGTTTCGGCAAACCGAGTGCGGCGTGAGGGAAAAGTGTGTTTATATGCAGAGAACGAACGTTCTACGTCTAGTGAGTGTTTGCGTAATTAAAATAATCTTTGGAACAACTTAACGGTTCTGTTGACGCACCTTCACAAATTTGTCTTAATGTGCCAAAATCAGAATATTTCTCTAAAACACTTTCAAACCTTTCTAGAACACAAACATTTTTTGCGTCTTCTACTGTGCATAGCTGTGCGTGAACATGTACTATTTGGAGAGATTCCACTAATGACACCGAAGGATTTTGTAATTTTTCTGTTGCCTCCACTAGTCCGAAGTAATTGGACTTAATAGTTTTTAAATCCGTTTTAACCTGACTATCTTGAAATTTAGACTGGCTTTCCTTGATAGCCGCAGCTTCCTTTGGATCGAATTGTAAAACCACGTTCTTAATATTCTCAAAATATTTATGATAATAAAACGCGGCCTGTAACCATGTTCCTCAAGGTGTAAAAATAGGTTCTGGTGGCTCAGGCATACGGGGGCAGAGTCTGTGAAACTTGCGAATACGTTTTGGGGATTTGACAAACACTGCTTTTGTATGCGCTATTAAAGCGTCTACTTCAGGATAACATTTTCTAATACTATCTGCCACATGACTGAAAGCATGGATTTTACACGTAATATGGAACAAGTTAGCACAATGTTTTTTAAGAGACCGGCCCACAGAAAGCATGTTTGCGGCATCATCACTCATAAACATCAACAGCTGGTTTGTTGAAAGTTGAAATTTTTCCAATGTATTTAACAGTAACTTTGAAATTTCTTCGGCAGTACTCGTCTGAAAGCAAATAGAATTGAAGGTGACGATTGATGTGGTTCCATTATACGTACCATTACATTAACCACAGAATGTTTTTTACGATCTGTTGTTTCGTCCACACATAACCACAGTTTTTATCTTTTTTAACTCCGATTTAATTCTTTTTTCAACATGTTCACGAGCAGATGGCACAATTCTTTGTAACGATGCCCGACTTGGTAATTTGCAGTCCGAATATTTATTCTAACGATAAAAATAATGACATTCACAGTTAGGATACGCGCTCTAAAGATAAAAAGAAAATACCGTACCATAGGGTGCAAGCAACGCAGATGTATGCCAACTTCTGAGTAGTCAAGATAGTTAATCATCTACCCGAAAGTCTAAAAAGTCTCTAGTATAGCAATATCGTCGATAAATTTAAGAAACATCTATTAAATCATGCTTGGATTATTAAAGGAATAGTTAGAGATGATTAGAAGAAAAATATTTCTAATTTTAAAACGGCTATAGTAGACGTTGGAATATAAAGTGATTTTTTTTTATAGTTTTAAAGTGAAATAGACTCTGGACCCTCATATAAATCATCTGCTTTATTTTTACAAGGCGTACAATTGTTACTACTTTCCATAATATTTTTCTTATTTATGTTATTTGTTTGTTCAAAGTTTCATTAAAATCATCGATTAACACTTCGGGTAGTTCCCTTGTAAGCGTTGTTAAGATTATATTGAATTTGCGAATTAGGGACAGCCTGTGCATACGTAACTATTTAAAACAATAAATCCGATAACAAACAATTTAATTTGTATTTGTGTTATTGGAAACATTAGAAACATTTCTGTCCCACTTAACGTTATTTTTTTAAAGCTCTACTTCCGCTGCTATGTACGTAACTATTTCCATATATTGGTCGCAGGAAGTTAGTTAAGAATCTACGTACATACGTCTAACCGTTGGTAAATAACATCTAATTATTAATGGCATTCGCAAGTAGTGATTAATGTGTTTCAAAATCTCTGCATAGGAGAGAAAAGGAAGAGAAATATGTAAGTTTTTATTCGTTCTAAGGTGATGTATTAAGGAGAAATATCATCAGGGAAAGTTGTTTACCTTTTTGTAATGATATAGTTCTGAAGGAAACGAACACAGCTTTAATAACAAATTTTGCATCTTCTATACATTTACTAACGAAATAATTTTTATAATTACTTTCTCCTTGATGGAAAATTAACTAAATCTTAGATTTGGTAAAGCACAATTACCTTTGGTTTAACGATGCACCATTTTTTGCTCACGAAGTCTCGAGTTTGTAAGTAGAAGTTTATTTAATATACAAAGATGTTCTGTATAATAATATTAGCAAATGGAATTAGAAAACAAGAACCTTGTGGTGGCGCTGTACATTTAGGGAACAAATATTGCAAGTTGATTTTTAAAATATCGGTAAGTTATCGTTCTATAAAATTTAATGTTAATGCACGTAATGAAATTTATTGTATTACTGGAAACAATAATTGGTATTTTATTACGAAATGACAAAATTTTTCAAACTAATATGAACGTAAAAGTAAATTCAAATAAGAGGCTCTCTTTTCCAAATTTCAAACGCAGTTTTCTCGGAAACATTTTGGGATAGTGGGATGAATCTCGTTTTGAATATGCTGGTATAGATCTGCAAATCCTGATGATCGAATTTGATGTAATTCTACAAATTTTGTTTTTATCCTTTTGCATTCTACGCTGAAGTATCTTAAATTTTAAAAAACACTGCTTCAAACTTCAAAAACACTATAGCTTTCAAATTGCTAAAAATAGGTGTCTGGAATTAACCGCAATCGATGCAGCGGACAATTTTCTATTTGGAATCGCATAAGTCGTTATCCAAAAGACCATAATTAACAAGAAAACAATGTTGATTTTACAGCTGCATTTAAAATCAATTTTGATTGCGCAAGAATTTCTAACGGCCGAAATTTATAAACGGATATGCAACTAGCGACAAAAGCTAAAAAAGTCCGTTTTTCCCTGCTCAAAATGTATACCAGAAAGTCATCAGATAGGCATTTTTTTTACTTTTGTACGTAAAAGCGACTTTATTTTTGACAATTAAAAAAAAAGAAATTATAATAAAAAATTGGGGGTACGGGTCCCCCGATACATATTTTTTCAGAAAATAATTTACATCATCATTGAGACTATGTAACATATTCAGCGTGTCCCACTAAGAGTGGGGACCGGCGATATCTTGGAAATTACAATAGCTAATAGTGATGGGAAAAAAATTTCATAACTAAAGTGGTAAAGAGAAATTTAATTAAAATATTTTTAAATTCCAAACTTGAGCGCTAGGGGAGGCAATTGTTAGGGTCAACAGTATATTTGAAATTAGTCGGTAAAAGTTCTAGGATTAATTATAATTTTAAATGCTTTATTAAAAAGCCTAGTTAATTATGTACCACTTTGATTAAATACCTTTTGTCATATTGTGAATAATAAGTGTAGCAGGCGTTGTCGAATCATGTAAAACTAAACCTGCTATAACTTCTGCAGTTTTTACCCGAATTAAAGAAATGTTGACTTGTTTGAAAGGGCATTCAGCGTTGTTTTAGACGTCGCAATTTGTGCCACCCGTTAATGTTCAAGAAATCTACCAGATGGCGTTATTCCTAACTGTACGAGTTTTTCTCAATTATCTCTATAAATTCAAATGCAACAATATGCTTTTCTTATGTTGTGTTTGAAGAGTTTTGACAGACTAAAGTAGTGGCGAAAACCGCATAGTCATATATTTTTCCTTTTTCCAGATAATAAGGAAAACAGCCAATTATCAGTAATAATTTCTATATCAGTTACAAATAGACTTAATACAATCGAAACCTATCTTAGTTGGCCATGAAACAAAGGAATGATAACTTTTACTTTTTTACACACATAATTGTATCGGTATTAGTTTAAAATGATTGTTTGTTTTTGATCACTTTTCAAATAAAGTTAACAAAATCTAGTATGATTTGAATTCAACAGCAGAATTTAGCATGCTATGGAAATAATTATTTATTTGAGAATTGTGACAAGTGCATAAAATTTTACTGCGCACTGGCCCTTAAAGATTACTGCTTAGCCGTTGAATGATAAAAAATTTCGTTTTCTAATGCAGAGGCGTATGATATGCTTGCAGTGTGTTTTCAATGTTTTGAAAACGAACGTGAATATGCCGTTATGTAACCAGAAAGAAAACATTTCAGCCGAGAAGTGTTCTAACGTTTGGCAACACTATTAGAGGCCAGTTTGTGATGGATTTGAATCCGAAAATAGTCTCACTAATTTAGGCATTCCCCAAGGTTCGGTTGATAGTATTACATTATTTGCTGATGATGTCAATGTTGTCATTTCATCTAGTAAATTAGATGACCTGTTTGCTCAAACAAATTTAGTTTTTAGTACTATAACAAAGTGGACTAATAAATTAGTAATTAATAAGAGTAAAACTCAAACTATTTTATATAACAATAAATCTAGATATAACTTGAACGGCTTTGTATTAAATAACGATTTTGTAACCTTAGTGAATTCTTCCAAAGTTTTCATCAATAAAGACGCCTGTCTTTATTGATGAAGATCTAAAATGGGATGCGCATGCTAATGATTTATGTAAAGCATTATGCAAAATTTGTTATGCAATGAGTAATTTGAAAAACAGTTGTAGTCTTCATATTTTAAAAACTTACTATTATAGTAATTTCTTTTCTAAAATGATATATGGAATTATTCACTCGGGACTAAGCTCGAGTGCTTTTCGAATTTTCTTGCTTCAAAAAAGGATTATACGCATTATGTTTAACTTAGGATGGCGTACATCTTGCAAAGAAACTTTTAGATCGAATAAACTTTTGACTTTTTATGATGCTTACATTATGGAAGTCGTTTGTTTTGTTTTTAAGTACCGTAATAATTATTTCAACACTGACGTTTCTCATTTATATGAAACGCGAAATAAAAATTATTTATTGCCTCCATCCCACAAAACAAGCTTGTTTCAAAAACAATTGTCTTTCATGGGCTGTAAGTTGTTTAATAAACTCCCAGTAAGCATAAAAAATGTAAATAATGTTGTATATTTTAAAAAGTCTGTTAAGAAATGCTTGTTATCGCTTAACTGCTATCGCATTACCGATTTTACTGATTTATAATGTAATTGTAAATTGTATAAATTGGGTTTTCCTATATGCCTTTTGGGCGTTTATATGTAATTGTTGACGTTTTCTTCCCTACATGTTGTGTTTACTGCTATTATACTCATGTTTGGTTCTGAAATAAAGATATATTATTATTATTATTATTATTATTACGTGAAACAGGGTATGTTCAACCTCCTGGAAATCATACTAGAGCACGTGTAGCTAGAACTGAAGCTAATGTGATAAATATCCTTGCATATGTTGAAGTTCATCCTCACACAGGCACTATAGAAATGTCTTCCGTTGTAGGTATAAGTAAGTCATCAATTCCAAACAGATTTTGACCATAGACTCAATAATTGTAATTTGTTAAAAGATATCTGCCATAAAGTTGCTGCCTTCCTACACTGCGTGTTGTGGACTGATGAAGCTACTTTTGCCAATGATGGGCTGGCAAATTTGCAATAATGATTCGGAAACGCCTGCTACACTAATTATTCGCAATATGACAAAACGTCTTTAACCAAGACCCTAGCAACCGCGCCCCCTAGCGCTCAAGTTTAGAATTTAAAAATATTTTCATTAAGTTTCTCTTTACCACTTTAGTTATGAAAACTTTTTTCCTATCACTATAGCTATTGTAGTTTCCAAGATATCGTCGGTCCCCACTCTTAGTGGAACACGCCGTATACTTCAAATTATGTTCTAAAAAAAGTTTATATCTGTTATAGTTTCCGAGATATTTTCAAAAATTTAAAAATCCTGAAAATCTTTGGAGGGGGCTGTATCTCGAAATCGGGCGATTCAGCCGCTAAAAGGATTCAGTTGTTTTTATACCAAGCCACTTTTTCAGTCTCTAGAGAAATCTGAGTTTTTGGGTTGACGCTGTTCCCTTGTTAGACATATTTTAATGTGCAAGCATATTGGATTTAAAACCATTTTTCTTAAAAATCATGCATAATAACTTTTGTAAATGCGTGATCTCTTATCCACTTCGTTTTCCTTGATAAATCGCTCCGGTATACTATCAGAATGTAAATAATGAGATAACCGCTAACAATCTTAATAGTTACTATAATGTCTAGAAATTAACGAAGCTTCAAAAGTAACACCAGCATTCTTCCAAGTGATTCACGTCCTATATTTTCACAGGAAATCAATTAGAATTCATTAAAATCATATTTACGAGGTGACTTCAATGATAATTAATTTGCACTTGCTAAAGGTGTTTGATTTTTGTTTTCTGAACATATGTAACTTTAACCGTCACATAATATTTTATGACCTTATTAGTCTCAAAAGAAAGTTACTAAATTGCTATCGTCAATATTCGTGGTATTTTAATAAAACACCGCCCGCCGTGAAGATTGTGAAAGCTACTAGAAAAAAAATATTCATAATTTCATCGTACCTATGATGCCGTTTGTTTTACTATAATGAGGGGGCTTGTCGAATAAGGAATACTAAATATACGGCATTTCGAAAACAATGCGTACATTTTGCGTTTTGCATGTCAAGCGCGCCGTGGCTATTAATGGAGAGGACAGTTAGAAGAGGTGTCTCGGAAATTGCGAAGTGGTGTTTCTCAATTGATCTAACATAAAACCGTGACTCACGACGACTTTTATGTTACATTTAAAATATTGTCATTTTTATGCACTTGTTTGCATAGTACACACGGTAGGAAACGTGTTAAAGTTGTAAAGATAATGGGAGATGATGTGCTTTACCTTCTTTTATTAACAAATTCCCACTTCTGCACGCAGAGAAACGTTTACTTGTATCAAAACTGTCCGCCTCAATTCAAGACAATTACTGTTTCAATTATCCGCAGTACAATTACTGTTTTAAATCAAAAGAAATATTTTCTTAGCGCTTTTTTCTCCACTTAAGAATAGTATATACAGTACCGTTCATGGAAGTTCGGGTAAGCTGACAAATTATATTAACTGTTTAGGAAAAAAATTTAAAATTATATAATATACATTTCTCTGAGGAATTATTAAAACTAACCTTTTCTGGAAGCCTTTTACCAATTTCCAGGTAGTATTTGTCTATTATAAGACCGTTATCACAAAATATATAATTATGTTGGAAATCCCCAATAATTACAGTGACAATAAAGCTTTATAATAATCCCTAGGAGGGTTAGCTGATTCACTCGTGTTACCTGGAAATATTTGTATACCCTTTATAAAGTATTATAACATTTGTAAACGCAGTAGTTCTGAAGAGATTGTTATTGTGAAAGTATCTGGTTGTGCAAGTGAAAAATAAAATAATTTCGGTTTGACTGCTTAAAATGCCCCGTGGAAAGCCTCTAGCTGTTTCAAAACGATCTGCTATTATTACCTTGCATTAGGAAGGGTACGAAGTAAGACAGATTGCGGATAAATTAAAAATAAAAAAATCTACAGTACATGATACTATAGTTCGATTTAAGGCAACCGGTGACGTGCAAGATCGTAATCGGCTAGGACCGTCAAGAAAAACGACTCCTGCGGAAGATTTACGAATAAAAATAATTAGTAAGCGCAATAGAAGACTAACAGCATCAGAAATTACTGCAGAATTCAATAATGAGCGAGATTCCCAAATTTCTGTGAGTACTGTGAAACGTCGGCTGAAAGAGGCTGGGTTGCATGGGCGAGTGGCCTGTCGAAAACCGTTACTCCGAAGAGGAAATAGGCTGAAACGACTGAAATGGGCACAAGCTTATAGAGATTGGACAGTGGACGATTTTAAAAACGTTTTGTGGACTGATGAATCCAAGTTTGAGAGATCAAGGGGGGAAAGAATGTTACGGGAGTGAATAGTTCCTACGGTGAAGCATGGAGGCGGATTTGTAATGGTTTGGGGTTGTTTTTCCTTAATCGGAACAGGGGACTTGCTCAAAATTGAGGGCATAATGAAAAAAGAAAAATATCGAAAAATCCTGGAGGAAAATGCCATACCGTCAGGAGTCCGATTAATTGGTCGTGGATTTGAATTTATGCAGGACAATGACCCCAAACATAAATCTAAATTGTGCACAGATTACCTGCAGCAACAAGAAAGTGAAAGAACCCTAAAAATTATGGAATGGCCGCCACAGTCCCCCGATCTGAACCCGATAAAAAGGAAAAAGTGTCCAAAATCGAAGGAACATTTGTGGACCATTCTCCAGGAGGTATGGACAAGCTTGCCCAATGAAACATTAGCAAAATTAGTGAATCGGATGCCGAGAATAGTGGCAGCAGGCCTAAAGGCAAAAGGTGGATTTTTCGATGAAAATCGGATTTAAATTATTTGTATTACATTAACTTTTTCTTTTTAATAAATTTATGTTTGAAAATATGTAAAACCATGTAAGTAGGTATTAAATACATGGCCATTTAATATTTCTCTTATTTTCTTTGACTTCCGTACACTTTTTTGCTTGCCCGAACTTCCATGAACGGTAGTGTATGTGCCTACAATGAAATAATTGTACTTCTTTGTTTAAGACACTTGTTAATTTGATTCAAGAAATATTGCAGAAAATTTGAAGAAAGCGATTCTTAGTATAAGTAAATGGCCATTATAACATAAAACAATATTTTCTTAAGGATAGTAAATAGTTTTCGTAATTCTAGAAGGCGTTTTATTCATAAAAATCATAAATCAATAGTTTCATTTTCTTAGAATAAAGCATTTACTTACTTAGAATTCTTGAAATGCATATTATTTATATCCCCATTATTAATTGCACTTACCTTGTTTGAAACAGTGCGACATATCCGTACATAACCTAGTAAATTATTTTCATTGTTTGTGATTTTAAAAAGGCTAAGGTAGAGGTTATCTACAGAATAATGTTCAAACAAAAGTGAATTTCATGTAGAAATACACATGAAAAAGGTGCCTAGAAACAATAACCAAGATAATGCTAATATAAATAGCTTATGGCATTGATGGAATCACTCCCTGCAAAAACAATGCGAGAAGAGAAAGGCACTATCGCTTTTTGCTCCTGCCTACATGTTCATCTCTCAGATTATGCCACCAATCTTCAAAAGCAGCACTGAAATATTTCCTGGCGCCACCTACTGCTAAGAGATATAGTCATGGCGTCCTAGTGAGTAGCGGAAAACAGATGGCATACTTACCCATACAATGATATAACCTTTAACGTACAACGTTTCATAACTAGAGTTTGTTAAAAAGGCGGTACCGGCAGTGGCGCAGCGCATAAAAGATATCAGTACGCGGTTTTCGCCACTACTTTAGTTTGTCAAAACTCTTCAAATACAACATAAGGAAAGCATATTGTTGTATTTGAATTTTTAGAGATAATTGAGGTACAGTTGGGAATAACGCCATCTGGTACGTTTCTTGAACATTAGCGCGTGGCACAAACTGCGACGTCTAAAACAACGCTGAATGCTCTTTCAAACAAGCCAACATTTCTTTAATTCGGGTAAAAACTGCAGAAGATATAGCAGGTTTAGTTTTACATGATTCGGCAACGCCTACTACACTTATTATGCACAATATGTCAAAACGTTTTTAACCAAGGTATTGCATGATTAACGAAGTGTTTTAATAAAGCGTTTAAAATCATAGTTAATCTTGGAGCTTTTACCTGCTAATTTAAAATTTACTGTTGACCATAGCAACCGCGCCCGCTGGCGGTCAAGTTTGGAATTTTAAGTTTCCCTTTGCCACTTTAGTTATGAAAAATGTTTTCCCATCACTATAGCTATTGTAGTTCCCAAGATAGTGCCGGTCCTCACTCTTAGTCGGACATGCCGTATATATAGCGTGTCCCCGGATTAACGCATGGATACGTAAGGCAGACAGAAAATTAATGAGTTGAAATTTCATCTTTTGGGGATCAGCCATGCTTGAATAGTAAGTAATTAATGCCATCATTTTATTGTCGAAAAATCAAGTATATCTTGGAAATTTACAAAAAAAGGAATTTTTTAAACTAGTAAAATGTATTTTCTATGGGAGACACCATAATAAATTAATAAATAAATAAAGTAATAAATTATTATTATTATTAGTACTTAGTGTGTAAGCATGGCTGAACCCCAAAAAGATGAAAATTCAACACAATAGTTTCCTGTCTGCCTTACCTATCCATCCGTTAATCCAGGGACACACTGTATATACATCATTTTGCTTGTCAAAATTAAAATTTATTATTAAGGCAAATTCAGCACCTTGTTCACAAGAATGCCGATTTCGCAAAGTGATTATTGCATGCTCGTAAGTACGGTATACTATTAATCTACAACCCTTTCTTACTAATCAAACCAACCGCAAACGTAAACGTTCACGTTCTGATATAGTACACACTGCCTGTGACAATTACTGTCAAGTCTTTACTCATTTATCACAAAGCCAAGTTAAGACAAATCAATATGAAAAGAAAACACTTGTAATATTATTATTATTATTATTGTTAGATAATCTTATGTTATTATGTTAGTACTCAATACGATAAAATGACATTTATGTATGTACACTGTGTTGAATGTCATATGTCAAAATTAGGTGAACGCAAATTCAATTCTGCACCTTAATAGTTAGATACATCGCATCGGCTACTAACGTAGCAAGCCTTGACTTCGCTCCCGCATTTCCGAAAAATGCCGATTACGTTAGGTGAGCATAGCACGCTCGCTCGTACGGTAGCGCTATGCATCTATTGTTGTAATTAGAAAATTGCAAAGAAAAAAGCTTATTAATGTATTCTCGATGTTATTTACATTTTTACAGTAATACTGTTGAGTAAATGTATGTAGGTATGAAATTAATTTTCTATTATTTTCGAATGTCAATCTTACTTGACGTTTCTGTTTATTATCTGCAGGATTCCAAGAAATAAAACGGACAATGTTACATGTTTAAAACTCACCTTGCTTTCTTATACATTTGAAAGCTTAGTTGTATAGAAACACTTGTATTTTTAACGAACATTGCCTTTTTTTAATGAGAGAGTTTAATGCATTTATATAGTCGCTCTTTTTTAAACAATTTGTTAAGTATTTCTGCATTTTCTCATCACTCAAATCTTTCGTCAACTTCCTTTTCACTTTCCATTAACTTTAACTTTCCATCTAAGGTATTTTCAACACATTTGTTTTATCCACTGTACATACTATCTAACTTCAATTACAATGATATCGTTCATCCTTGCATAAATGTACCAATCTCTTTTGGAAATTTTTCACACGCATTTTTGGGAGTCAATTACCAGATCGCATCGTATACTTAAATTAGTAGAAAATTCAACAAAAGAAGTTACTATAAAAGTATTTTGCGTTATTTCAAAATGTTTTACTTTGAAAGAACAATGTTGATAACAACATAATTTCAGCTTATTTTCGCCGCAAAGATTGTTGCAACAAAGGATTAAAGTTGCACAGCTTACATTTATTGGAGGAGCTGAAAGTCTTTGTTTTAATAATTAACTTTAAATATTAATCTTGTGTAATGTTATAATTGGAATTTAGAAGGATGAAATAGTTTTTATTGTATTATAGAATTTAATTTAATAATTAAAATATGAAAAAAAGGAGTGTTACAAACGATCAATAAATTTAAAAAAATTAGCTTTGAAGTGTGACGATTACTTAAGCGCGCCACGCATGTGTTCTTTCAAGTGACCCTATAGTAATGGGTAGAGTTGCTCACTAGCGCCAACGGGCAGTGGCGGAGGTTCGATACAACCCTCAGTATAACTGCGAGTCTGTTGTGTATACATGTACGCTGCCGTAAATACTATTTCGTAGTTCTACGTTTGTTTTAAAAATGTTGTCTACGTCGCGAAAACGACCAGTGTTGGACAAATGGCGTTAAAATTCAATGTGTAGTTTGTAATATCCCTTTAATGTGTTGGTTCAAAAGGGATTGTCTACGTCACGTAAATAGTAAACAGCATTCTTCAAAAAAGAATTGCACACGACACTATGACAAATTTAAATTTAATTTATGTGTTACCTTTACTGCTTGTAATCTACCGTTTAATTTACTAGACAAGGAAGCATATGTCTTGTTTTGGAATAAATATTCGGACTGCAAATTACCAAGTCGGGCATCGTTACAAAGAATTGTGCCATCTGCTCGTGAACATGTTGAAAAAAGAATTAAATCGGAGTTGAAAGATAAAAAACTGTGGTTATGTGTGGACGAAACAACAGATCGTAAAAAAACAGTCTGTGGTTAATGTAATGGTACGTACAATGGAACCACATCAATCGTCACCTTCAATTGTATTAGCTTCCAGACGAGTACAACAATGTACTGCCGAAGTAATTTCAAGGTTAGTGTTAAACACATTGGAAAAGTTTGAACTTTCAACAAACCAACTGTTGATCTTTATGAGTGATGCAAACATGCTTTCTGTAGGCCGGTCTCTTAAAAAACATTATGCTAACTTGATACATATTACGTGTAAAATTCATGCTTTCAGTCATGTGACAGATAGTATTAGAAAATGTTATCTTGAGGTAGACGCACCAGAACCTATTCTTACACGTTGGGGAACATGATTACAGGCCGCGTTTTATTATCATAAATATTTCGAGAATATTAAGAGCGTGGTTTTACAATTCGATCCAAAGGAAGCTGCGGCTATCAAGGAAAGCCAGTCGAAATTTCAAGATAGTCAGGTTAAAACGGATTTAAAAACTATTCAGAACAATTACTTCGGACTAGTGGAGTCGATAGAAAAATTACAAAATCCTTCGGTGTCGTTAGTAGAATCTCTGCAAATAGTGCAACATGTTCACGTACAGCTATGCGCGGCAGAAGACGCAACAAACGTTTGTGTTCTAGAAGGGTTTGAAAGTGTTTTAGAGAATGATTCTGATTTTGGCACATTAAGACAAATTTGTGAAGGTGCGTCAACAGAACCGTTAAGTTGTTCCAAAGATTATTTTAATTACGCAAATATAACGTCACTAGATGTAGAACGTTCGTTTTCTGCATATAAACACACTTTTTCCTCACGCCGCACTCGGTTTGTCGAAACAACTGTGGGAACATATCTAATGTTGCAGATATTTAACAGACATTATTCACTTTGTGATTTCACGGAAGACTCTTAAGACGGCAAGTGTTTGAGCACGTATTATATTTTATTCCTGACCATTTATTTTGTGTAAACTTTTATGCGTCCGCCACTGGCTATTGGCGCAAATTGAGCAACTCTAGTAATGATAGGGCCTACGGATCCAGCTTTGGAAAAAGTTGTTGATCGTTGGTATATACTTTACTTAACCTTTCGACATGTCACAAATTCTAACAATGACTAAGAGGAAAAACCTATACGGAACAAAATATTTGATTAAATAAAATTAAAGATAAGTATGGAAATATGCAAAACTCTTAGGTAAAATACGGACAACAAAGAATTATTGATCACCTTGACGAGTCTCATCTCTTGAATATTTAAAACATGCAAATAAAACAAATAAAATAAGTAGACAATCAACAGAAACAGAAACAATCGAACTTATCTAGATTTCGACTTCCTACTATCTTCTTTTATAATAATTATACAAAAGCTCTATTTCCAGAACATATTTGTTATTAATGAAAAAAGTTAAAGTTGGTGCGTGGTAAATTTATAGGGAAATACTTCCTACGTTAGAGACGACTTTTCATTAAAATAACGCATACATTCTATAATTATATGCAATTTAAATGGAATAGGTATATTGTTGAGAATCCTTATTAGATGCACATTTATTTAAAAAATACATGTCGTCATCTTAATGAATAATTAATGCTAGAGCCATAGGGCATGCTTTGAATATACTTACTTAGATTCATGGTAAACGTTTTATGTAACGTGCATAAATTTATTTTCTAACAGTTACCTATGCTTTGACTTTATGTATTTTTATTAACGGTATGATAATACAGTTAATTTGTAATTTTATTGTATGTGCCTTTCTGTTTTAGTTTGTATATATTGGAACAATTTGAAAAGACAAATTTATTCTATATAAAGTATCTTAATGATCTTGTTGTACGAGGGTAAGGCAAAAATTACTTACACTTTTTAGTTCTACAACTGTATTAAACAAAGATAGGTGTGCAACAGATACATTATTTTTCGATATGGTCTCCACCTTTAGCAATGCACTTGGTCCAGCGAGCCACAAGCTTCCGTATGCCTTCCTGGTAGAAGGTTTTCGGTTGGTCGTGAACCTACTTTTGCACCGCATCCCCAACGCCTGTGTCTGAGGCAAATCGACGACCTCTCAAAGCTTCCTTGAGCGGTCCAAAAAGATGAAAGTCTGAGGGAGCGAGATCAGGGCTGTAGGGAGGGTGTTTCAGGGTATCAAAGCCCAACCTGTTGATAGTTTCTATGGTGTTATGGGTCGTGTGCGGACGGACGTTGTCTCGCAACAACAAAACTTTCTTTGAGAGTAGAACACGGCGTTTGCTTCGAATTGCTGGTTTCAGCTTATTCGCCAACAAATCACTGTACTGAATTTTACTCGTAATATGTAACAAGTTAGCACAATGTTTTTTAAGAGACCGGCCTACAGAAAGCATGTTTACGGCACTATCACTCATAAACATCAACTGTTTGTTGAAAGTTCAAACTTTTCCAATGTATTTAACTCTAGCTTTGAAATTACTTCGGCAGTACATTGTTGTACTCGTCTGAAAGCTAATACAATTGAAGGTGACGATTGATGTGGTTCCATTGTACGTACCATTACATTAACCACAGATTGTTTTTTACGATCTGTTGTTTCGTCCACACATAATCACAGTTTTTTATCTTTCAACTCCGATTTAATTCGTTTTTCAACATATTCACGAGCAGAAGGAACAATTCTCTGTAACGATGCCCGACTTGGTAGTTTGCAGTCCGAATATTTATTCCAAAAGAAGACATATGCTTCCTTGTCTAGTAAATTAAACGGTAGATTACATGCAATAAAGGTAACACATAAATTAAGTTTAAACTTGTCATAGTGTCGTGTGCAATTTTTTTTTGGAGAATGCTGTTTACTACTTACGTGACGTAGACAATCCCTTTTGGACCAACACATCAAAGGGATGTTACAAACTACACATTGAATTGTAACGCCATCATAATTTAGGTCAGGCATTTCTGCTATAAATTCTGTAACTTTGTCCAACATTGGTCGTTTTCGCGACGTAGGCAACATTTTTAAAACAAGCTAGAACTACGAAATAGTATTTACGGTAGCGTACATGTATACACAACAGATTCGGTTGAGATTCGCAGTTATATTGAGGGTTGTATCGTTGGCGCTAGTGAGGTACTCTACTTATAACCACTTAACATATTAGAACGAAAGAAAAACTAGACCAATGACAAATTCAAACTTGAAATCGCAACATTAAAGATTGTAACACGATAATTGTGGACTGTGGACACTAAGCAAAATGCCTTTTTACTAACAAATGAAATTTAAAACGGCAACATGATCTCTCTGAATTGCGTGTATTTTCATATCACTAATTTTAGTCACTACTAAATTCAATAAATTTTCCGATGTAAAAGACCAAGCAGGTACAAGTTTAATTAAATATAAATTGAGTAACTGTACCACAACATACGGCGATTTAGTTTAATATGAAAAGTACAGTATTCATACGACTTGGTTATTAGGTCAAGAGTCAAATTTTCAAGTCTTTCGTTTTAAATTCACTTCAGGTATTCTGTTCTATGAAATCCTTGTCTCCGCATAGCGGACAACCTAATCGTGAGTCTTTTATTAATTTTCTTGAAATTACCAAATAATGACGTTTAAAAAGTATTCTGTGAGAATATATGGGTTTGTATACGTATGTTGTTAGAGGATAAAAAAATTTATGACACAAAAATCGCGTAAAAATATATATTAGCATACGCTGTTAAATATTTATTGTGTATATCACGTTGATTTATTTATATTGCTATTTGCTGTAAGTTCTTGCATAAATTTGAGACCCAAATCTAGAGGTCCATTCACACCTAAAGTTATATACTGCGTTCACGATGAAAGGAATAAATTCGATAACATTTTAGCAACCTTTTTTTTGACCAAAACTTTGTTATTTAAAATACCACACCTTGTATATTTTTACAGATTTAGATAAACGGTTAAATAAACTTTTTAGTAAATCTCCGATATATAGGTTTATTGTAGATAGTTTGTAAGATACTGCAAAAAATAAATGAACACAAATAATAATTTGACTGGGGCAGTAAATTAATTCGTAAATTAAAAAAAATATACGAGGGCATTCCAGAAAATAGTACCCGTTTACATATAATTAAAAGAAAAATTAAGGAAAGTAAATAATGATTTTATTTAAATGAAAGTACTACATTTACTCATTTTTCAATGTAGTCGCCGCCGTTGTTGAGACATTTGTTGAATCTTGAAACTAGTTTATTTATGCCTTCCGCGTTAACCTCTACCGCCAAAGTAGCTAGCCAATGCTGTTCACCTGCTTTTAAGTCATCATCACTTTGGAAACGTTCTTCTGACAAGAAATCCTCGACTTTACTGAACAAATGAGTCACTTGGAGCCAAGTCGGGGCTATACGCAGGGTGGTCAGAAACCTCCCACTTGAATTTCCGAAGAAGCTCAGTGGTCTTTCGAGCCTTGTGGGGACGAGCATTGTTATGCAGAAGAACAATGCCACTTGTCAGCATTCCCCGCCTCTTGTTTTGGATGGCTTTACGCAGCTTCTGAAGTGTTTCACAGTAAGTGACCGCATTGATGGTCGTCCCATGGGGCATGAAATCAACCAACAACAGACCTTTTCGGTCCCAGAACACTGAGGCCATAACCGTTTTCGTGGAAAACGATTGCTTAAACTTGCGCGGCCTTATTGGAGATCGTGGATGGACCCACTCCATGGACTTGCGTTTTGTCTCAGGTGTGAAATGGCACACCCAGGTTTCATCCCCAGTAACAATTTGGTCAAGGAATGCGTCGCCTTGTTGCTCGTAACGAGTCAAAAACGTCAACGCTGCACCTATGCGGTTGGTCTTGTGCTCGTCGGTAAGCATTTTGGACACCCATCTTGCGCAAGATGGTCCGTCACGATTTCATGGAGCAATGGTTGTGAAATTTCAGGAAATTGCTTATTAATTTCTTTCAGTTTTACGCGTCGATCTGCGCAGATGAAATCATCGACACGTTTCTTCAGATCGTCGGTGATAAGGGACGGACGATCTGACCGCTCTTCACCGTGCACATTATCTCTTCCCTCTTTGAAATCTCGAACCCAGCGCCTTACAGATGACTCATCCATTGTTCCCGTACCATACTCTTCATGAATCCTGCGATGAATTTCGCTTGGACGGACGTTTTCTGCATTCAAAAAACCGATCACGGATCGCACTTCGCATTTCGCGGGATTTTCTATCTTATGCGCCATTGTAAATAGTCATAAAACTCACATCACGCACCTGAAGAACTTCAACTCTTTTTTCCTGCAAAGCTACGATGTTACTGTTGATATCTGTGCCACTTTGCTTTTAATTGGATTAATAGCGCCTTCTGTATGACTAAACGGGTACTATTTTCTGGAATGCCCTCGTAGTAACCATATGTCAAAACTGTTTTAATCACCATCTAATTAAATTAAAAATGCGTTTAATTCAAAAGGAAGGAATAGAGGTTTTTATGATGATTGGTTTCGGAGATTGATTACGTACTCAAGCAGAAGTTGTTGATTTATTTAACGAAACCTGATCATCCGCCAATTAACCAATCTACTGTAAGTAAGATTGAAAGCAAATTCAGAGAGTTTGATCACGTTAAGGATCTACCTAAAGGTCGACCATCCAAGGTACCTGCAGATAACAAATTAAACATCCTCTTAGCAATTGAAGACAATCCTCACGTAACTTTGAGACAAATATCAGGGGACTATGGTGTTGGATTAGGAACTATTTCAAATGCGTTTCGAGCAGCAAAGTACCAGCCTTACAAAATACATTTGGCGCAGGAGTTATCAGAAGACGTTTTTGACCGAAGAATCCAGTTTTGCAAGGAAATACTTAGAGTAAAAGAAAACAATGCAAATTTCGTCGAACATATCCCTTCTTCTATCGAGGCGACGTTTTCCCTTTGTGGTTCCGTCAATAAGCAAAATTGCAGGTGTGAAAAGTAGACATCAAGAAGTGGTCCAGATATCACAAAATTCTATATTGAAAAATGAGGCGACCGGTTTCGTGTTCAAGAACATATCCTCAGGCCAGAATCAAATAAAACAGTGGCAGATTGTGTTAGATTTAAAATGAATATACACTGTGTTTCACTTTACAGCTTGACACCCCTATATCTTTGTTATTGGTACACCGATTGATTTCAAATTTTTATGAGGTGTAGAAATCTTTTAACGAAATTGTCGTATAATCGGAAAATTTACATACTATTAACCATTAACCTGCTACAATCAAAAATTAAATGCAAAAAATCGAAAAAACATAGTAGGCCTTGTTTAATCGTAAAAGCAGCTGTGAAAATCGTTTTAGGATCATCTGCAAACCCTACAATCAAATTTTGGTCAAACAATTTTGAGTAGCAATTGTTCTATACAATATTAAAATTAAATTAAAATTATTTCGTTTTTACTCTTTATTTTACACATTAGTACAGTGCTTATGTATAAAAGCAATTATTGAAGCTGCTCGAACACATGGCTGTTTAATACGATTATAAAGATTCACTTTTTATTTAAATTTCACTGCAGTACTTAAATGTTATAACGAGGACGGCTACGGAAATTTGATTTGTTTCGTATCGTCGCATATCCATTCAAACCGTTTATTCTGTACTTTGTTTTAAGTTTTGTGGTTATTGTTTTGCGAAGAAGGGCTGAACGGTTTTTATCGGTTGCTGAAAAAGTCGAATTAGTTCGTCTAGTGGGCGATAATCATCGTTCATTCAGAGAAGCAGCTAGAAAATTCAATGCTAGACATCCGTATAAAAATGTTATCTTTCAAACAGTTGCAAATATCTGTTCAATGTTTCCAGTAGTGTTTCTTAATCTAGGCCTCAACGTGAAAATAGAGTTAATCTTGTTGCAGATGAACTGATCTTGAATACTATACGAGCTAATTGTAGGCTAAGTATACGTAAGGTTGTAAGTTTCACAATTAAAAGTGTGGAGGTGTCTTAAACGGCACAAATTTAAACCATAGAGACCAACATTTCTGCATACACTTGAAGAAAACGATGACATTGGAAGAATAGATTATTGTCTATGGACACAAGGACATTTTTTAAATAACATGGATTTAAAAAAAAAAACATATGTTTACGAATGAAGCCACCTTTACAACTAATGGAGTTGTTTCATCACAATACTGTAGATGGTTTTGTATACTGATTTGTTAAATAGAAGATAAGAACATTGCATTATAGTCGATAAAAAGAAGTAAAAAGACAATTTTATTCTAACTTTAATATTATAAGGAAATAGCTGCTCAAATAATTCCAATATTATTCTAGTTTTTTTTTTTAATACTATAGTGAAATTTGTTATAAATAGAGTCGCTCACTAGCGCCAACGGGCAGTGGCGGAGGTTCGATACAACCCTCAGTATAACTGCGAGCGAGGCTCAACCAGATCTGTTATGCATACATGTACTAGGTTTTTTCGACTTTTTGCATCTAATTTTTGATCGTAGGAGGTTAATGGTTAATAGTATGTAAATTTTCTAATCCTATAACAATTTTTTTGAAAGAGTTCTCATACCTCATAAAAATTTGAAATCAATTAGTCTACCAATAACAAAGGTACAGGGGTGTCAAGTTGTAAAGTGAAACACACTGTATATAACTGTACGTACTCCAACAATGTGCCATACGGATTTCACTTTTGTACCAGTCATTTAAATAAGAACAACTGTATAAAAATGTCAAAAATCGTAAAATTGGGACACCACAAACAGATTAAGAGACTTCGAACAGTTGTCTGGTTGTTTTTTGTGAGATCTGGACCGCCTTTCCATTTCTACCTTTCATACTTCATCTCGCGCAGAGTCACTATGGATTATTTAAAATTGTAGGTGCTAGGCGATAGATAACCCGCATTGGGTGCAAGTGAGATACATTCAACATCCACCAAAAATTAAGGTGTGGGCGGGAATTCTTGGTACTCGAATTCTGAAATTTTAGTTCATTGAAAGAACGTTGACTCGGGGAACGCTATTTAGAGTTTCTTCAGTTCGAATTGATTCCCACTTCAGCTGTCGCTTTTCCCTATTAAGGATGCTGACATACCAAATAACCTAATTTGGTTTCAGCAGGATGGTACACCTCCACGCTGTTTAATCAGTGTTCGAAGGTTTTTAGATGCAACTTTCCTACTCCAACTAACAAATGGATCCAACGGAGGGAAACCATGAGCGACCATGCAGGTCACTAGACATAACCTTATTAGATTTTTTCTTGTTTGGTTATTTAAAATCCAAGGTCTACTTAAACAGGCCGAATAATTCAAATGTACGAGGGTAAGTCAAATATTATCTACATTTTCGCCACAGCAAGCTTTGAAGGTTTATCGTAGTGGCGGCTTGCACATGCGTTGAGTTGGCGCCTCTGTGGTCATGTGTGCGGAATTTAATCACGATCGCGTCATTTGTCTGCTAGCTACAACAGCATAAGCATGTCAGCTCCGCTATTAGTTTGCACCAAAGAGGAACAACGAGCAGTGATCCGATTTTTGTGGTCAGAGGATGTGAAAGGTGCTGAAATTCACTGTAGATTTTTGTCACAATACGGGGACAGTGCTTTATCTCCTAAAAGCGTTTTTTTGTGGATCGAAATGTTTCAAAGTGGCCGCACGAGCGTAACACAAAAAGAGGGAGCTGGACGGCCGTCAACCTCGACCACCGACGACAACATTCAGCAAGCTCGAGGTATGGTTACAGCAAATAGGCGAGTTACCATAGATGAGGTTGCATCTTCTTTAAACATCAGTCACGGTTCTGCCTATCAAATTATCCCCGATGAACTCAAATTTCGTAAAATGTGTGCGCGATGGACATCTGCCAACGCTTACTGGATCGCTTCAACAAGGAAGGCGACGCATTTTCAAGCAGAATAGTGACCGTTGATGAAACGTGGGTTCATCACTACGAGCCCGAATCGAAACGCCAGAGTATGGAATGGAAACACCCAGGATCCCCTAACACGAAAAAATTCAAGACCTCGCCATCGGCTGGGAAGGTGATGCTAACCGTGTTTTGGGACGAAAAAGACCCTATACTGGACGACTACTTGGACAGGGGGACTACCATAAATAGTGCGAGGTACAGTGATTTGTTGGCGAATAAGCTGAAACCAGCAATTCGAAACAAACGCCGTGGTCTACTCTCAAAGAAAGTTTTATTGTTGCAAGACAATGCCCGTCCGCATACGACCCATAACACCATAGAAACTATCAACAGGTTGGGCTTTGAGACACTGGAACACCCTCCCTACAGCCCTGATCTCGCTCCCTCAGACTTTCATCTCTTTGGACCGCTCAAGGAAGTTTTGAGAGGTCGTCGATTTGCCTCAGACACAGACGTTTGGGATGCGGTGCAAAAGTGGCTTCACGACCAACCGAAAACCTTCTACCAGGAAGGCATACGGAAGTTTGTGGCTCGCTAGACCAAGTGCATTGCTAAAGGTGAAGACTATATCGAAAAATAATGTATCCGTTGTACACCTATCGTTGTTTAATACAGTTGTAGAACTAAAAGTGTAAGTAATTTTTGATTTACCCTCGTATTAAAAGAGCGGATACGTGACGAGATTCGTTCAATTTCTCCAGCAATCTTCGAGAATATCCAACCAGTAATAATTTCTCGGTTTTGGAAATGTTATGAGGCAGATGGGCGACAATTTGATCATTTGCTTAAGAAGTATTTCAGTTTATTTTCCATCTTGTCAATTTATTATTCGTTTTTATGTTTTATTTAATTTATGTATTTGTTGTAATAGCTTGAGAACTATTCATAATAAACCTGCATATGGAGGATTTATTGAAAAGCTTATTTCATCTTGCGTTAAATCCGTAAAACTATATGGGATGTCCTATTTAAAATAATTGAACTATTCGCTTAAACCAGAAGTGACGCCACGTTGTAGTATAGGTCAAAAACTGGCAAACCAAAATTGTAAATGGACGTAGACTACGTTTACTTTCGGAAGACACCCAAGCTGCGCGAAAATTGTCAGCTGATATGTATTGACCGTCTTAAATATTTTGACCAAAATACGCGCGCTTTTTAAAAGTATACGAGAAGTTTAAACGTGTATTAAATTGTGTATATTAATGTATTTTTTCTTAATTTTTTATTTCACTTTATGTATTAAATAATTTCTTTAAAAGAAAAGTAGAAATATTCAGTGCTCAAAAAAAAAAAATAGGTGAGAAATGTTTGGTCTGTTGTTTATAATAATTAATATTTTTACTTAATAAAAAAGAGTAATCGGAATTAACTATATCAAATATAATTTTAATTTAATCATCATCAGAAGAAAAATCAAAATCGCTGTCACTGTCATCATCAAGGTTTATAATAAGTTCATCGGTAAGCTTATCCATTATGTGTTCTTTTTGTATATAATTTTCCTCAATATTCACTGCATGCCGACAAACATGTGACCATTCATCTTTTGTGATTTTTCCAAATTCTTCTTTAGCGAGTTTCTCGACATCATTTAGTTTAAAAGTTATATCTTTAGATGCTACTCTGCCCTTTAAAATTGCCCATATCTTTTCAATAGGGTTGAGTTCCGGATGATATGGGGGCAATCTCAACATTGTATGTCCATCTTTTGCAAATATAGAATCTATAGTGTAATTCTTGTAACTTGGTTTATGCATATGTACTAATCTATACAATTCAACTTTTGTCAAATTTTCATTAAATATGATGCCACGTTTACTTAGCCATTTTATCATTTCTGATTTTTTGCTGTTAGTAGTTGGATGTTTAACTGAGAGAACGTTGTGGTAGCCTTGCATTATCCATCACAACAACAGATTTAGGTGGCAAATTTGGAATCAACTGTTTTTCTAACCACCTTTTATAATTTATGAAGTTCATATCATTATGATAATCTCCACTTTTTTGGCCGGACTTATAGATCAACAAGGCATTATCAATAAATCCATGTTCACTACCTAAAACAATAAATATACAGTACATGCTAAAAATTTTAGAAGAAATGTTACTAATGTACCTGCATGTACAATTATTAGACGTTTCCCTTTTGATATAGGGCACTTAAGTCCATTGTTAGAGTTATCAACCCATTCATATGGAGTTGTGTGACTGGCATGGAGGTATGTTTCGTCTAAAATACAATGCTTTAGTTTTTCAACATCAAATAAAAATTTATTTTGCTTCACCTGTATACACGATTGGTCGACCTTGTAACCGATAATTTGTAACATTTCGGATATATGAGGATCTTAGCTCACGTATATTTGATCTTTCCATCAAAAGCTTTCGGTTATCAGTAGTCTTCTTCCACCTGTTATTTGATAAATATATTAATTACTAAAATAATAATAAATTTGAATATTAGTACGTACCTAAATCCTAGTTTTAATATAAACTTTCTTAAAGAGCTGCGCTTCCCTACAAAACCAATGGTATCATCTGACTGTATTTTATTATATACAGCATTTAATGTAGGCCTCTGTTTGTCAGTTATGTGAAAATTGTGATTAACCTGACGTAAAACTGCTTCCCCAGCATTATCCACAGTAGATTTTGGTGAATGTCTTACAACATTGTCTTTTGAAGAACTGCCACTTTGCTCTGCTTCAACAGAATTACTCTTTCGAATAATTCTGACAACAGTACTTTTAGATATTCCCGTAGCTTCACTGACAATATCTAAAAGGTTACCTGTAAACAAACATAATGACTTCACTGATATATGAATATGTAAAAATAGTATTAAAAATACTTAAAAAAAATATGATCATACCTTCTGTCTTATATTTTTTAAAATAGTTGTAGACATTAAAAACAATGTTTCGTGATTGCTCATGCAAAACTTGTCTCTTCTTAGCGATGTTCGATGATTCGGACATTCTCACCTGTAACTTAATTATTTAATACAACTTAATTGAAATCTGTTTAAAACAAAATACTTACAGTAGAATATTACCCCTAATTCAAAATAGTTTTGAGAAAAACTGATTTTTTAATAAATAGTACGCCAATAACAATATTAAAAGTAGAGAGCACATCAACAACTGACGCCGAAATGAGGTAAATGTTTGTTGGTCTTACTGTAGGTAAGAAATACATAGCTATTTCTCTCGGTTAGCACCAACTTCTCTTTCTAATCCTAAAATGCGTCTTTGCGCTGGTGTCTTCCGAAAGTAAACGGACTCTATCAGAGTATTTTTACTCACTAAAGGTTGTTAGAATTTTATTGAATTTATTCCTTTCATCGTAAATGAATAATGCTAGTAATAGGTCCAGCGACAAAGCTACAAACTTATTTATGTTTCTTTTCAATTTACAGATTGCATATTTGATCGCATTCGCATTTGAACTGCTATGGATTCTGCAAGAATCACCAAGCCTTCCCGTGGCAGCCATATTATTATCAGCAGGGTACCTAACGTTGGCGATATTCGCAGCATTGTTAGGATTTGGATTAGCTATAGTAAGTTACTTTAAGAACTTGCAGGTTATATTAACTCCTTTTGTTAATTACAGAATGAGACGATGGTATCTCATTTGTGAAAAGAGATAATCTTCTTTTCAATACTACAATTAAAAGTTAATTTGAAATGTGTAAAGATGTAAATGTAGGACTTAATTTGATCTTTTAATGGATCTTAATAAACCTGTTGTATACGAGGTATTGCTAATTTTTTCCATACAAATGTGCCACTTATAGTAATGCATTCAAATAGGCGAATAAATGCACTTCTAATTCTAATTGAATGTACCGAAAATCAACATACGAAGTGTACTTATTATGTAGTAGGATTGCTGAAGATCTATAATTTTGTTCTTTTATTATATTTTACTGCGATTAAAAATGTGTTCTTTCTCTTTTTTGGGAAACATTGGAAATATTGGTGATGCTTAATCACAACGATGCATTTATTTATAAAGAAGTCTAACATTCTTTCTCTACTCCATTCCCCAACCTAGCGCTTTAATGTAGCATCTTTGATGGTTTGACGCTCAACTAACCACTCAACCATGAACATAGCCCCGATGTCCAAGAAAATGCGAAAACGCGTTTGCTGATCAAAAACGGAATCGCGTGATAACTCCAAAGCAATGTTTGGACACGTTTAAGCGCAATACGAGTGAATTTCTGATACGGCGTTATGTGACTGTAGGTGAGACATGGATTCATCACCACACGTCAGAAACTAAATGTCAGCCGGCAAAATGGGTTTTTCTCGGCGAACGTTCACCAAAGAAAGCGAGGACGATTCCATCAGCTAGAAAAGTTACGGCAATTTTTCGGGATTCGCAAGGCATAACCTGAATTAATTACACTGGACAACATCCAAAATGTATCTAAAATAAAATCGACTAAATCTTACTATTTTTGGTGTGCTAAAATCGAAAATAAACTTATCTCTTTAATATTAGTTCAAGTTTTAGAGATACGAGATGTCATGTGTGCCTATATATTAACACTGTAACCGCAAGTCCGCCTTGTACTGAACAGCCCCTGTATACAAACAAATGACAAACGCCACTATCGCGAATATTATGGAATTGAATAGAAAATTCTCGAATCTTCTCGAATATTCTCTAAAAATCTAGAAGCCGCATTTGGGTATATAAGCAGCTACAAAGCGGAGAGGTTAGTCAGTCGAAGTTAGTAATTCTAATCGAATAGTTGACATTGTAAGATGTCTCGAAAGTGTGTAAAAAATCCAGATCACTTCTGTTATGTTTGTGGTGAGGTGACTTTTGCGTCTCAGAAGCGGTCTATTACTCCATTGATAAAACAGGCATGTCGGTTTTATTTCGGTTGCAAAATAGGGGATCAAGACAAACATTGGGCGCCACATATCTGCTGTAATACATGCGCTTCAAGTCTGAGAAACTGGTTAAATCATAAAAAATGATCTATGCGGTTTGCTGTCCCAATGGTCTGGAGAGAGCCTACAAATCATGTTAATGATTGCTATTTCTGCATGATACCTCGTGTTGGGCAAGGCACAGGTATATCCAAGAAGAAAAAATCGGTTATCAACTATCCAAATATACTATCTGCCATGAGATCTGTGCCCCATAGTGACGAACTTCCTATTCCAGAACCTCCAGGAACATTCACTTACGAATCAGATAATAGCGATACAGCGATTTGTCATGAAAAAGATATGCCATCAACATCAAGAGATCCTTATTTCACACCAAGCACGTCAAACCGCCAACCCCATAAAATAGTCCAGTCAGAATTAAACGATCTCGTGAGATCTAAAACTAAAAAAAAAAAGTAAGGCAGAGTTACTAGGATCAAGACTGCGGCAGTGAAACCTATTAGAAGACGATGTTTCGGTATGTGCTTTTCGTAAACGCCATAAGGGCCGAGTACCATTTTTTAACATGGAAAATAACTTGGTTTTCTGCAATAACATTAGCGGTTTATTGGCGACCTTAAATATAAACTACAAGCCAGAGGAATGAAGATTGTTTATAGACAGTTCAACATTCAGTTTAAAAGCAGTACTATTGCATATTGGAAATATTCTACCGTCTATTCCTGTTGGATATGCCGTTCGCATGAGAGAATCATACGACAATATGAAGTACCTATTGACAAGCATAAAATACGATGAGCACCAATGGCAGATCTGTGGCGACTTAAGGGTCGTTGCATTTTTACTTGGGTTGCAGCTAGGCTATACCAAGTTTTGCTGTTTTTGTGTGAATGGGACAGTCGGGTAAAGGCACTTCATTACAAAAGACAAGACTGGCCTGTTCGACAATCATTAGAGCCAGGTCAAATATGTACTGCATATGTACATTGTAAATTTGAACTTCTCGCACGCACACCACTAACATGGCGTTTTAACTTCAAATTCATAAAATTTGAGCCACAAAAATCAAAGACGCCGCCAGAGAGATTCGCATCTGTATAATCTGTGGTATTGGTATCCATAATTAGGCAAATAGTTAAGATTAGATTGAAATTGTACTTCATTTGCTGTGGAGGTAACCAAATGCAAGTTCCACATTAATATTCACCTCAAAATGTTAAATGTTTTAACTTTTATTGTTAACTTATACTTTAGTCTGGAGGGATTAACTCCAAAACCGGAAGTTGATACAATTAGGAAGTACAATTTAAATCTAAGCTGACATTTACATGTTCACCTGTGGAAGATTGTATGCAAAAATTACTCATTTGTGTACAATTTCTCCCAAGAAAAATATTTAACATTTCGCAATGCATGTAAGCATCTCAGGAATGTAAGAACATTCAGCGCAATCCATTAGAGATTTAATTGCGCAATAAACATTTTATTAATAACGAAGAATACATTTCGCTTTCTTCAACGGCAGAAAACTTTCCGATAAAACGGTAGAAAGTCTTCGCCGGGTCGCCGAGACTATTGTAGATCGAAGTCGTTCATCAATACCCAACCTTGCGTTGTTATGGCGGCATGTAATCACGATCGTAAGACATGAGGTAAAACCTGCGTATTTTCTTCGTCATGAAATTGAGAAAGTAATGCAAATGTATTCGACAACGCCAATAAATTCTCGACAGCGCCGTTTTCACTTTCCAATGAATCGATTAAAATGTAACGATTTTCTAAGGTGTGTATGAAGCAATGTAATGGATGGTATGGATCAGTGCCAAGTATGCGTCTGATTCAGTATTATGCGAAATTATGCATGTAACATCGCGATACTCTTTCAATTAGCGTGTTACAAAATTTAATGGACTTTGGATTTTTGACATACACGAGCAGTTCTCTGGTGCTAGATTTGTTCGTTGAGACACTTCGTTTTCTTCTAGAGAATGCGTAAGGGATGATAATGAGGTGAAATGCCCAAATTTTATGTCTCTATTTACTATTGTAATAGTAATACGTTGCTTATCATTTTTACTTTGTCCAGAATCTTCCTGTTTTATACTCAACATGAATTGAATCAGAATTAAATCTTGCTAAATCTTTACCTCTATCCAGTACCAGTTCTTTTGATTTCCGTCCATGCTATACAGCGTATCTACCTAGTGCGTGGGCGGAATATAATTCCTTGCCTGAGTAATTTAGAGAAAAAGATTGCTAATGAAAGATACACGCTGTATATACAGGGTTAGTCGGGACCAAGCTCCAGGAGTGTATTGTACACCTGAAAGTAATGTTCTTATCAGATTTTCAGAAGTTATAGCGTAATAACAAATAAACTAAATTTCATACATTGCTTGACCTGAAGAGCGAAATGTGCAACAGCTCCACTATGCTAACAATACATTTGCATTCTGACGCTTGGAGGAACATTCTTTAGTAGTCCTTGTAATTCATTTTGTAAAAAAATAAGTAGTGCTCTCTTGTGAGGCGATTCTCCAAAGTGAAAGGGCCAACCAAATGATTATGGACCGTACCACAACACACGTTTACCGAAAACTTGTGCCGAAAATTACTTTCGACTGTTGCGTGAGGAAAACTCCGATAAATACATTTTTACCAGGCTTTCTCTGATGTGGAAACCGTTGATGATATTCTTCAACAGCAGCTGTATGCTCCAATAACAAAAACCATAAACAAATACCATATTTACATATTCTAAATTTGAATAAGTGCGTGGTATTTTCTAACAAAATAATATACAAACTCTAAAATAAACGTTAAATCACAACAAAATTATTGAAATTATTTTGAGCTTCGAAAGGAATGATTTAGATAGCTGGTACGCCATATGTGGTAAGAAGAGAAAAAGCTTTTAATGTCGAACGTACCTGACTTTTTGTTTTACATGAGCAGTCAATGCAAGGATCTTTATTGTATTTAAGATGTATAAACTCGAAAACAAGCAAAAATTTAGACCATTTACAAGAACGCTAGTTAAAATTTTTTAATTACGCTATAACTTGAAAGCAAATGAAAATCGGAGAACACATTTACATTATTTTGACGTGCACAATACACTCCTGGACTTTTGTCCGTTCCTCCCGACTCAACCTGTATATCTTTCATCAGCTACCTCCCTAAAATTGTTATTTCCAAGGCTCCCAGGGTTGCGTTTTTTGTTGTTACGTTATGGTGAAGTATTGTAGATTTTTAGATGATGTCCATGCTCCTCTTATGTTTTTTTTAACCTTTTGGTGCTATGGTTGTGGTTTTTGTATCTTCTATATCAAGTATTATATTTTGGTGTCGACACCTCGAGGGCCTTTGATAGTGGGCTGCTGCGAAAAATGAAGTGGCATCGGCAAAAATCTTAGAACTTGTCGAAGAACTTTTTTAGTTAGGAACGGTCAAGTCCTTTCATCTAAAAGACCAATTTTGGTAGGAGTGCCACAGGATTCTCTATTAGACCCTGAATTATTTATACTCTAGACAGGTAATATTTCTCAAGACCCGGAGGTGTAATTGTCTATATATGCTGGCGACGCCTAGAAGCGGAGGCTTGATGGTGCGCTCGGCGAACTAGTGGAGTGGTTCACGGAGTGGAGAGTAAATGGTGGCAAAAGTGTATCGGTGAGAATCACGCGAGGGCCGCCTCCAGAGAGAATCGAGATTAAGAGCTTGGAGATCCCCCAGAGCTCCTCGGTGAGATATTTCGATGTAACCAACGTCGAACGTGGGGAGCTCATATTGAGCAAGCAAGAAACAAATTCTTCCGCGCCAGGAAGTGCCGATTGCTCTCTTTGCCCGCAACTCCCCGCTCGATCCAAAAACGAAATTACTTGTTTATAAAACATATCTGAGGCCCGTAATAACTTATGGTGCTTTGTTATGGGCAACAACCGCGGTAAATAATCTAAACAAGGTGGAGTTCCTGCAGAATACGATATTAAGGCGTATTGCTCATGCACCCTGATATGACAAGAATTCGCAACTTCGTGAAGAATTCCAAATTCCATCTTTACATGAACACCCTCGCGAACTCTTCAGGAGAACGTTAGAGAGAGCGGACGAGTTCCGTCGAATTCTCTCCTGGCGTGCACAGTTGAGGAGCCCCAGGATCTTCCTCCGCCCCGATACCTAGTTGTCAGAGTCCGTGACTGTATTTTCTTTTTTCTATAACGATAGAATCATATGGGTGATAAAATTTTAGAAGCTCAGGTAAGGAGAATTGAACCTTTTGCAATAGTGGTTAGAGAGCTTAAGGGCCCTGGGCACAGCAGAGGATAATTTAATTTGCGACGGAAATGTGTAGCGCAACTTAATTAATGTAAAAGATACGCTTTCTTTGCTTGCACCAATTGCACCATAGTGATTTGGTGCATATCTACCAGAAATTTAGAAAACAAAACTTATTATTAGATTATCCATTTCCTTAACCTTAAATTGCAAAGTAGGTTCATTCACATTTTTTTTTTTTTCATTACAGAAAAATACACAATTCCTAATCGCATGGATGTTCGCCATCACAATTTTAACGTTCCCAGAAGCAGGCTTAGTAATTTACATGAGCATTCAGTATTGGGTAAGCGATATTCCAAGAACAACTTAAAAACGTAAAACGTACAATTTCCATTCTAGAGGATAGAAACTATGTACGGAATGACAGAATTAGCCTGCTGGCTAGCCAGAATTTTAGCGAATGTTGTAGGTTTTCTCATAGTACACTCGCTCTTTTCCCTCTGGAAAGAGGAGGATTTGGTTGAGAAAAGATTGCACGACCTCAGTATGACGGCAGTCACCATACCCAGGGAAACTAGTCTTAACTCGTTAGGTAGTCACTATTACCAAAATAACGCTTTTGAGTCATCTTTAGAGCAATTGAATCGGCTTAAACGGTAAGTGGTATTCAAAACTACCAACATAGTGGTTTGAAGTCGTTGATTAACGTTTTATTCTCAGAGCAAGTTCGATGCCTGTTCTTTGGAATGCCACTATACCGAATAATATGCCTCAATACCCATATGACGGATATCAGTTTTGTACAACACAAAGTGAGTTTAATGCGAGCGTATTTATACCTAAATACTCATCTAATGAAGTCTCCAGCGAATATCAAAGTGAGTATGCGTATATCTAAACAATCGATACCAAGAATTTTATAATACCCTCCAAAAATTAAATTTAAACAATATGTTATTATATTACATTCATTTCAATTCTCTTCTATTGTTCTATCAACGATGCTTTAAAAAAATTGTTTAAAAAGCATAACATAACTTTAACTAACAAATTCTATAGAACTCTATAACAAAATTTTCATAAATAAGAAACCTAAAATATACATAAACGAGAATTATATACACGTCGGTCCAGATACAAACGGGATATTGCCTTTGTGAATGGCAACAGAGCAGCAGCAGCAGTCTCACTGATGAATCGCATCCAATTGCAGTATATCATAAAGCGAGCAGTGGTACGCACGCTTGTCCGCTCAATCACGTAATATTATAATTCAACGCCTTCTGACAAAATGTGCTAATACAGAATTATTGCGTAATTTTTCTGTATTCTCAGATTATGTTAGAAATTACAGTTTCTTATGTTCATTTTGTTGTTGTTATACGATATAACTAACTCAAAAAGGGAAACGAGAATGACTGCGAGAATTATCGCCCTATTAGCATTCTACCAGCGATATCGAAGATTTTCGAGCAAGCAATTGCATGGAGGCTAGCCAGGTACTTCGAAAGACAGCAGTGTCTGAGTTCAAGTCAACATGGATATAGAGAGGGCTATTCTACGACCACTGGCATCTTGAGTACAGTCGAACATATTTATAGAGCGTTCGATGCAGAAGAATATGCTGAATTGAACATCTTAGACTTAACAAAGGCCTTCGATTCGGTGAATCATAATATGCTAATAAATAAGTTGGAATATTATGGAATAAGAGGAGTACCTCTAAATTTACTGAGATCGTACCTGACAGGTAAATTGCAATTAATGGAATGGAACAACAATGCAATCGCAGCCGATGAGTATAACATGTGGTGTTCCTCAGGGTTCCATTCTTGGTCCTCTGCATGTACGCTGATGATACTTCCTTATTACTCCAGGATATCGACCAGATAATCCTCCGCCAAAAATCCGAAGCTGCTATTGGGGATGCAAAAACATGGTTCGCGGCTAACAAACTAAAAGTGAACGTTGATAAGACACAAAATCTGTTCTTCGCTACCATATATACTGGCCAGCCTTCGGCGGTAAATTTCCTAGGAATTATCGTCGATAGTGGTCTTACATGGTACCCACATATTGAGCACCTGGCGAAGAAACTATCATCTGCACTATTCGCAATCAGGAGGCTTAAGCACATAGCCACACATGAAGTAGCTAAGGCGGCATACTTCGCAAATTTCCACTCCATAATGTGCTACGGTTTACTCTTATGGGGGACGTCTTCGGAAGCACAGAGGATTTTTATACTGCAAAAAAGGCCATCAGATTTCTGTGCAACTTGGAATATAGAGCCAGCTGTAAAACATACTTTAAAAGAGAAAGAATACTTACCCTTCCATCCGCATTCATCTTGGCAGCTGTCAGTCACGTCCACCAAAACAAGGAAACATTTCTCCAAAATGAAAATTTCCATAGTTACCCCACCAGATCAAGAAATTAACTAAGAGTGCCGTATCACAGATTGGCCAGTTCCCAGAAAGCAATTGATTATTGGGGAACAAAATTATATAATAAATTGCCAGAGGTGGTCAAAACCTTACCTCTAACGAATTTTAAAAATAAAGTTAAGGCAATATTTTTGGAGCGGGAGTTCTACGACATCCAGGAATTTCTAGTCTAGTGTATATATGTTTTGTTTGTCTTTATTTATTTATTTATGTCATTGTTTGTTATTTTAACTTAGTTGATTGACTCTTATTTTTTATTCTAATTTATATTTAATTGACTATTGTGCCCTTAACACACAAAAAAAAAGACTGACAATTTTCTGTAATGATTAAATTACGAATATAAATAAATATTATTATTATTACTATATTATAGGAGAACGAAAAAGTAATTCTAAGTAGGAAAATAAACAAGGATTCTTATAAAATTAAACTAAAGAAAAATAAATTCGATAATTATACAAAATAAATTTAAATTCCAATAATGTTACTTTATTTAGGGAAAAAAATCTCGTAGCAATATTGAACTTTGTAACTTTTGTATTCGTTGCGTTTCAAAATACATAGGCACGTTTCACAGTACTTCTACTAATACCGATTTCGTCTGCAATTTGCCGGCTACAGCAAGGTTCGCCCATTTCAACTAACGAACAAACCCGCACTTCTCTCTCCTCCCGCTCGGGAGGCATTAGACGGATTTGAGACTGTTCGTCTATTTGTTGGCATTTACGACAATTCCCGACCACGCAGCCAAATTTCCTAAACGCTCGACGATCCTTTCAATCGTCAAATGCGAAGGAATAGGACGATCCACGTACTCTACGGCAAATAGATCGACCGTGCTTTGGTATTAATTTCCGGCAAGATACCATGTAATGATTAAGGTTCGACAAACGAATGCAACGCCAGAGGTTATCGCGCAAAAGTAAGTACGTGAGATACAGTATTACTAAAATATAATATATTCTCACCTTTTATTAACGTCTTGGGGCAGTAGTATTTTGTCGCAGTGGACATCAAGACGTCAATAAAAAGTAAGAATATATTATTTTTTAATAATACTTTATCTCACGTACCTACTTTTGCGCGATACGCCTCTGACATTGCACTCGTTTGTCGAACGTACTTGTACAAAAAAGTACAAAAGAAATAGAAGGGAGAATAAGTAAAATAAAATTAAAGAAATCTTGTATAGTAATTGTCATCAGTAACATCCAGTACAATACCAAGTATAAACCTAGGATCTCCTTTTCCACTGTGTACGTGAGGAACTTACACGAACTGTTGAACCAGAGTTTTTTTATCTGAAGTAATTTTCATCTTTTTCGCTTTAACGTCATTACATTCATTTATTGTCGACGTGTTTCTGTGGCACAATATACATCGTGAATTTTTAACCGGTTTTACGCAATCAGTGCAAAGTGAAATCACATATTTGTTGTTTTCATTTTCTTCAGTCTTTTCCACTAGCTTTATTTTCATTTCCGAGATTTTCTTTATCCATTTCTTCCATGTTTAGTTCTTCAGTTCCTTTTTCCATGTTTTGCAAAAGTTTGTTCAAATCTTCTTCATCCTGTGATGTATCTATTATTCCTTTTGGCGAAGAAGAACTTGTTCAACTAACTTTTGGACCTACACCAAACATTGACTTATACGAGGTTCTTTTGATGCTAGAATAATAAGCACAGTTTTTCCTAATCTGAAGAAACTTTATTCCATTTTCTACGCTCCCTTGGCTTTGGTTGTTCCTCGGCTTTCCGTGCACAATTTTTAACTCCGACTACATACCTCTTAGACTTTTTATCATTTTATGGCCAAATTCGCGACCATTGTCCGATTGCAGAATGCTAGAAGCTCTAAAAAGCAGAAATATTCCAAAAACGACGTGCAACTTCCTCAGCTCGTTTAGTTTCCAGAAGCTTTAACACAACAAATTTTGGCTAATAGCACTAAAGTATCGGTACACTCCACACCACACAAGTTATTAATCGATTCATGGATTCTCAGCGCCAGCCGTGAATTGATGAGTGAATGAATTCTCGAGTTAGCTGTTCCGGATTAATCAAATAATTAATTAATTACTTGTGTGGTGCAGAGTGTGCTGATACTTAAGTGGTATTTGCTATACTACTCCATAGTCCTTGCTATTATTATTATTACAAATTTTGTAAAGTGGTACACAATGATGAATTTATAATTACCATCCGGATGCGATTGGAAAACAATCAAATCCATCTGTTTCTTAGCATTTAAATAGTTTTAAACATGGAGAAAGTAGATTTCTGGTATTGAAATCCAGTTGGTATTTTTCTTAATCCATCTGTATAAGGAAGTTCTTTTGTAATGATGTTTAAAAAGGAAAATATAGCGAATACAGTATACGCATATCTTTTCTGTAATTTATGGAGTTAGGACACCTTTCCAAAAAGCATTGCTTAAAATAATTTTCTCGCAGAAATTCAGAATATGCACTTAAAGCAGTTGAAACAGGTCCATTGTCGACATCGCTTTTATGTTCTGAAATACGATTCTTTAATTTTTGTGACATTTGTCCTATGTGACAGGCAGAGCAGTTGTTACAGTTAATTTGGTAAATTATATTAGATTTATCCAAATGGCCTTTATCCGCTAATTTTCATAGAAAAGTATGCAATTTTTTAAGCGGATAGGTTACAATTTTCAAATACTGTCACGTGCAGTTCTTCTAATATTAATCTAACTAAATTTTCCACATATTGATTAATTTTTGCATATCTTATTTCCAGTAAAAGATTAAACTGCTTATAGGCAAATAGTTTCAAATATGCATTTGCTGCCCAGGCAAATAATCATCCTGAATATAGGAAATCATAATTAAGTAAAGTTTTTATTTTTTTAGCGAAAAAAGCCCAATCGTTAATGGACTTGCGAATCCTAGAAGACCAACCCATAATCGAAGATAAGCTTCTTCAAAATTGGCATACGTGGATGTCGCAATCGATAACCCGCCCGAACACCACTGCGTATCCGGATTACGCACAAAGCTTGGATCGCAGGATGCACTCGAAGATGACCAAATTCGCTTCCTTGGACGACCTGAACGATATCAACAAAAGCGGCCATATAATCAAGCACAGGACCGGTTTCTACGCGCAACCGATCGAAAACTACGGCGTACCTATCTATTACGGACCGTTGGATGGTCCTGATTTTCTCATTTATAAAAAGCAAATTGACAAATTCAGCAGTAAGAACTCCCTTAGCAATACCTCGACGGATGACGTACAAAAGTACAGAGACGTAGCGTTATGATCCTTCGTCGTTTTGTTTTCCGTTTTGTTAAGTTTTCCCCCTTATTTATTTCATGTATATATTCACAGAATGTATGTAAACAATGCAAAATTCGACAAAACTTCTAAAGGATATATGCCAAGCAAAAATTTTGTAAGTACGCGAATTTATTACAAGAAAGAAAATAAATCTGTGATAAAAAGAACATGTATTTCTATTTTTTTTTTACTGAATATTTTCGACTTTTATGATTATTGGCTAATTTTGCTGAAATTAGAGGTCTTCATTTTAACCAATTCGTTTACTACAAAAGTCTTAATCATACGTACCATATCATAAGTACCCCACATTTTTAAATGATAAAAGCCAGCGTTTTTAGAAAAAATAAGTGAATTATTGGCAGTTCAATTACATTTCTGGTGTCATCGGTAGAGTTGCACACTAGCGCCAACGGGCAGTGGCGGAGGTTCGATACAACCCTCAGTATAACTGCGAGTCTCAACTAGATCTGTTGTGTATACATGTACGCTGCCGTAAATACTATTTCGTAGTTCTACGTTTGTTTTAAAAATGCTGCCTACGTCGCGAAAACGACCAATGTTGGACAAAGTACAGAATTTTTAGCAGAAATGCCTGACCTAAATTATGATGGCGTTAAAATTCAATGTGTAGTTTGTAATATCCCTTTAATGTGTTGGTCCAAAAGGGATTGTCTACGTCACGTAAAAAGTAAACAGCATTCTTCAAAAAAAAATTGCACACGACACTATGACAAATTTAAATTTAATTTATGTGTTATCTTTATTGCATGTAATCTACCGTTTAATTTACTAGACAAGGAAGCATATGTTTTCTTTTGGAATAAATATTCGGACTGCAAATTACCAAGTCGGGCATCGTTACAAGGAATTGTGTCATCTGCCCGTGAACATGTTGAAAAAAGAATTAAATCGGTGTTGAAAGATAAAAACTATGGTTATGTGTGGACGAAACAACAGATCGTAAAAAACATTCTGTGGTTAATGTAATGGTACGTACAATGGAACTACATCAATCGTCACCTTCGATCCTATTAGCTTCCAAACGAGTACAACAATGTACTGCCGAAGTAATTTCAAAGTTAGTGTTAAATACATTGGAAAAGTTTGAACTCTCAACAAACCAACTGTTGATGTTTTTGAGTAATGGTGCCGCAAACATGCTTTCTGTAGGCCGGTCTCTTAAAGAACATTCTGCTAACTTGTTACAAATTACATGTAAAGTTCATGCTTTCAGTCATGTGGCAGATAGTATTAGAAAATGTTATTCTGAGGTAGACGCTTTAATAGCGCTTATAAAAGCAGTGTTTGTTAAATCCCCAAAACGTATTCGCAAATTTCACAGACTGTGCCCCCGTATGCCTGAGCCACTAGAATCTATTCTCACACATTGGGGAACATGGTTACAGGCCGCGTTTTATTATCATAAATATTTTGAGAATATTAAGAACGTGGTTTTACAATTCGATCTAAAGGAAGCTGCGGCTATCAAGAAAAGCCAGTCGAAATTTCAAGATAGTCAGATTAAAACGGATTTAAAAACTATTCAGAACAATTACTTTGGACTAGTGGAAGCAATAGAAAAATTACAAAATCCTTCGGTGTCGTTAGTAGAATCTCTGCAAATAGTGCAACATGTTCACGCACAGCTATGCGCGGTAGAAGACGCAAAAAATGTTTGTGTTCTAGAAAGGTTTGAAAGTGTTTTAGAGAAAGATTCTGATTTTGGCACATTAAGACAAATTTGTGTAGGTGCGTCAATAAAACTGTTAACTGGTTCCAAGGATTATGTTAATTACGCAAATATAACGTCACTAGATGAAGAACGTTCGTTTTCTGCATATAAACACACTTTTTCCCCACGCCACACTCGGTTTGCCGAAACAACTGTGGAAACATATCCAATGTTGCAGATATTTAACAGACATTATTCACTTTGTGATTTCACGGAAGACTCTTAAGACGGTAAGTGTTTAAGCACGTATTATATTTTATTTTCCTGACCATTTATTTTGTGTAAACTTTTATGCGCCCGCCACTGGCTGTTGGCGCAAATTGAGCAACCCTAGTTATAAGAAAAAACGCGTCAATGCATAGAAGGTCCAGTGATAAAAAAATGCACAGTATATACCAACGAGCCATATTACCCTTTACGATATACATTGTACTTTAGTTAATAATAAAACGGTAAACTTCTTCAATATTATATTTCCTTCAACTATACTATACAAGAAATGTATTTACAAATAAAAATCTGTAATACGATAAGATTTACACATAAAATATGTATATTATGGAATAAATTTAAAACGTTGTAGATGTAGCTTCTTGATTCTTAGTTTGAGCGTAATTATAAAATTAAATTTAAATGTACTAATACCGTCCAAACCGTTATTTTTTTTAGTGATATATTTCATTAATTTACTGAAGATGCCCATGGTGGAGTCATTGGTTGCGGATTTTGTAGGTAAGACATTACTATCGCGGAGATGGATAACATGAAGGAACTCAAGATCTGCAATCAGAACATATTTACTGTATTATATATTTTCAAACGCAGTAAGTTGGAGATTTTCAAAATATGTTACCTGTTTGGTGTCATCTGATAATCTTGAATTAGCGAAACTAATACACGAACAATACAAGGCTACCCAAGCGCACCATTTTAGACGCATCATTAGGCCGCACATGCTGAATATCATTCCTGAAAAGAGAAGAAAGCTATTCGTTACAGCTGTATACACCAACCAGTAAAATGTTATTTCGTAAAAAAAAAAGCATTGCATTTTACTTTATGCATTCATCTGTTCTTTTCAGTCAACTGTAAATTAAATCCTCAATTTCATAGTTGTTTCCAGTGAAATTTGTTTAAACTTTCTTATACCGTTTTGAAGGAGTAGCGTACAGTGAAGTACCAAGCAAATGTAAAATTGTCATTAAATACGTTTAATGTGAACAACAAAAAATTATGACTTATGAGTAGAGCAACGCAACTGCGATGAAAGCCAGTGGCGGACGCATAAAAGTTTACACAAAATAAATTAAATGTGATACGTGCTCAAACACTTACCGTTTTAATAGTCCTCCGTGAAATCACAAAGTGGATAGTCTCTATTTAATATTTGTAACATTAGATCTGTTTCCAAAGTTGTTTCGGCAAAGTGAGTGCGGCGTGAAGAAAAAGTGTTTTTGTATACCGAAAACGAACGTTCTACATCTAGTGACGTCATCTTTGCGTAAGTAAAATAATCTTTCAAATAACTTAACGGTTCTGTTGACGCACCTTCACAAATTTGTCTTAATGTGCCAAAATCAGAGTCTTTATCTAAGACACTTTCAAACCTTTCTAAAACACAAACATTTCTTGCGTCTTCTATCGCGCATAGCTGTGCGTGAACATGTTGCACTATTTGCAAAGGTTCCACTAACGACACCGAAGAATTTTGTAGTTTTTCTATCGCATCCGCTAGTCCCACGTAATTGTTCTGAATAATTTCCTGTCTGTTTTAACTTGACTATCCTGAAATTTCAAGCGGCTTACCGAATTCTAAAATCACGTTCTTTATATTCTCAAAATATTTAAGATAATAAAATGCAGCCTCTAACCGTGTTCCCCAACGAGTAAGAATAGGTTGTGGCGGTTCAGGAATACCGGGGCATAGTCTATGAAATTCCCGAATACGTTTTGGGGATTTTACAAACACAGCTTTTGTATGTGCTATTAGAGCGTCTACCTCGGGATAACACTTTCTGATACTATCTGCTACGAGACTGAGAGTATGAATTTTACATGTAATATGCAACAAGTTAGCACAATGTTTATTAAGAGATCGACCTACAGCAAGCATGTTTGCGGCACCATCACTCATAAACATCAACAATTGATTTGTTGAAAGTTCAAACTTTTCCAATGTATTTAACACCAACATTGAAATTACTTCGACAGTGCATTGTTGTATTCGTCTGGAAGCTAGTAAAATTGAGGGTGACGGTCGATGTGGTTCCATTGTGCGTACCATTACATTAACCACAGAATGTTTTTTACGATCTGTTGTTTCGTCCACACATAACCACAGTTTTTTAACTTGCAACTCCGATTTAATTCTTTGCTCGACATGCTCACGAGCAGACGGCGCAACTCTCTGTAATGTTCTCTCACTTGGTAACTTAAAGTCCGAATATTCATTCCAAAACGAGACGTAGGCTTTCTTCCTTAGTAAATGAAATGGTAAATTACATGCAATAAACATATAAATTAAATTTAAATTTGTCATAATCTCGTGTGGAATTTTTTTTTGAAACATGCCCTGCACTATTTACGTGCCGTAGACAATCACTTTTCGACCAACACATTAAATCTATTTTACACACTACACATTGAATTTTAGCGCCATCACACTTTAAATCAGGCATTTCTGCAATAAATTCTCTTATTGTGTCCAACTTTGGTCGTTTTCGCGACGTAGGAAACATTTTCAAAACAAACGTAGAACTACGATATAGTATACGACAGCGTAGATGCATACACAACAGATCGGCTTTCCAGTCGCAGTTATACTGACGCTTATACCGAATTGTCCCGACCGCGTTTATTTTGTGTAAACTTTTATGCGTCAGCCACTGGCTTTTAGCGCAGTTTGCGTTGCTCTACTTATGAGAGAAACTGGCCTTAAAAGAAAAGTCACGGTTATGAAATTCATTCTCATTTACGCATTTTTGTAAAACACACTTTGAGGCAAAAACAAATAAGTAATTTGAATAATTTTTTTTTGAAGTAGTGGTAATCACCTGGTGGACTATTCCTCAAGAATTATGGTAGATACAAAATGTTATTCAAGAGATATAAAATAGATATTGTTTTGTACAGTACAACACTCATTATCCAAGATAATGCTTTTTATAGTGTGGATGACCTTTTAAATTGCTAATCCTGAGCTTATGTTTAGGTTTGCGTTATATGTTTGTACTATATTTTGACAGAAAGGCCCTATACACCTTTGTACTTTTTTCTTTTTTATATGTATTTTATATATATGCATTTTACCTGACTTTTAATGTAATTTTTATTGCATTAAATAAACACACTATACTACTACTACTACTAATGTGGGCTGAATCCATTTCGGATAAACGAAAACTTGCATAATGTGGATTTTTGTCAAAAAACGTAAAGTGCTTTATAAAAACGACATATTTATTGAAAATACTACCTACAAATTAATAATAGTACACATGAAAAAATGTCTAGTAACAATAACCAAAAATTAATGCTAAGATAGATCCATGGTATTGGTGAAATCATTCCCGGCAAAAAAATTGTGAGTAGAAAAAATAGTACTAACACACGGACATGTTTCTGCCTATACGGCGTCCAAATAGGTGGTGGACATCTACACTCCGGTTTGTCTTGCTACCTTGAGGGACGGTATGACCGTGTCCCTTGGCGCTAGGTGTTGCCGGGAAACATATTCAGTGCTGTTTTTGGAGATTAGCAACATAAACTGAGAGGCAAACGCTATTATATGCAGCAGAAAATTGTGCTCGAAACCTATTCCTCCAACTTCACTCTTTAGATTTGTTTGGTCAATCCAGGGAGAAATTTGGATTGTTGGACATCCATACAAGCATACGGGATCGTTTAATATGGATTAACTGTTTGAGGTTTTACTGTATTCTTATTTTAATACATTTTTTCAGTAGATAGTATGCAATTTTTCACATAGCAAATCCATTGAAAATACGGCGTTCTTAATCGTATGACCACCACTGTGAGTGTATAAGGTAGGTATATATAAACACTTTAGATTAAATATGGTTTATTGTAAATATCTTGCTAAAGTGTAGTAAAATATACTTTAATCTATAAAGGGAACTCAATAATGTCTCACGATGAATAAATAGTGCAGCAAAAAGGAAAAGGTAATGTAGTTGAACAAAATTATAAAGTAATCGTTAATATAATATGTTGTAAGGGTTTCGCTACTATGAAAACAATTACAATAATATTTCTTGTTAACAACACAGCCATAAATATCTATATTCTCAACTAGTAGAATTAAACTACAATTTCCAGCTAATAATTAATAATAGGGGCATTAATTTTTGAAATCGTATGTTATGCAAGGTGGAATCGGAAAGTGTTAGTAGAAAGTGTTCTTTCCTTCTCATTGAACATCATCAAGTTCGTGTGGTTTTCGTATATCATTTAATTTTTAATCTACCATCACACAACCAGAATGAAGTTAAATCTTTACTGTTATATAATAAAAATATATTTCCTCATATCTAAAAATTGTACAACTTTCAATTCGCTATTGTGGATGTGCAAATGTGAATTGTTATTACATATTGTATCAAAGAACTAATGCAATTTGAAATGGTCTTGTGCTATAACCACACTGCAGATCGGCGACCGCCTCTATCACTTCGCATAGACGCTCGTACACAGTCCTGCCAATTATGTCCGTCAGTCAAGCCACTCCCCTCATCGAGCTCAACGCAGGTCAGGCGCCAATACTTTTCGTTCGATGCACCAACGCCACTGATACTTTACATTTAGATTGAGCGTCTGTAGTCAGACAAATATACACAAGTAGTATCGTCCGATCGTGTACCGCTTTCCCTAACGCATATACATGTCCCACTCTGTCTCAAACATCGGCGATAGAGGCGGTCGTCGATCCGCAGTTTGGTATAATAAAATTAGGCTCCTAAAGCGTGTTGACATTTTTGCAATTGTTTTTTAAAATAATCTACACATATTATATTTTAACGGGATGGAGAAGCTTCAAACGCAGAAACAAATTTCTAAACATGCATTTCGTCTTGCACCTAAAACTTGGGCGATTTGAGTATTACTTATTTGCGTGTAAAGACACTGAAACTTCTGCATCGTTGTTATATATTTTGGATATTTAATCTACTCATGAAAACACTATATAAAACTTATGTGAGTTTATATATGTGCAGAAATTAAGTATATTATAATAATACTTACGACTTTTACGCGGTATATTTTAATATATGAAATAAAGCAAATATTTTACTTATAATATTCCTAATTTCTGGTAAATTTCTTGTCAATTCCCACAAGGAAAGCTCTCCAATATAAAATTGTAGTCAAGAAGGAAATCGTGAGAATGTACAGACCTAATTCGAGTGTCTTATTTCTGGCAGACAGAAGGATTGGTATAAAGAGTGAATGAAATTGTATTTTGAGTAAAAATGTGTGTCCTATTTTTTCTAAAATGTTGATTGTTGACAAAAGATTATCTGAGAAGTTGAATCAAAGACTTGGTACCAATACCAATAAAAGTATTGCACTTCCAGTAAATAGAGTGGCCAGTAAGTCTGGAAAAGGCTAAATATCTCAAGAGTTAGAAGAACTTAAATGACATTAATTGTCATTTCCTCAACATTGTACCATCATTTGTTTTTGAGATTCAAGGCCAACTTGATTTTTTTTATATATAAAGGAGGGTCAGTAGTTTTTTGAAAAAAAAAAAATTCTGAATTCAGCAATGTAAGACATGCTTATGTTACGTTTAATAAAAATGTCACAAAAAACTACAATTAACACTCACCAAGCAAATGAAAAGTAAGTAGTTTCAATTTGTCAAAGTTCGTATAATTGTCGCAAAATGCTTTTTTTAAGTGAAACTAGGAGAATTGAAATTTAGACGATAGTAGGGAATGGAGAATGAAAACGCTGTTGTGCTGAAGTGGCGAGACTTTCCCAACGAAATTTATTGTAATGGGAAAATCAAGTGCAATGTACACGATATGCAACGGAAATATACGAGATAATCGAAGCCTTGCATTTGAGCTCTCATTTATATATATATATATATATATATATATATATATATATATACCAAGAACTATATGATAAAAACACTGCATTCATTAAACATAACAACATCTCAGACCCCATACAAACCACAACAGGACTGTGATAGGGATAGCATATCGCCGATATTATTTAACATATATGTAGAAACTGTATTAAGACACTGGAAACGAAGCTGTGAGAGAATGAGGGTACCAATTCAACATCAACATCTGTTTACCTTAAGTTTTGCCGACGAGCAAACAATCATCGCTCAGGACGCATATGACCTGGAATTTATGGCAACAAGATTATATAAAGAATATGAGAATTGGTGTTTGCAGGTTAATACTGAGAAGACGGAATATCTTGTTATCAACTCGGGCGCCCTATTCGAAATACTGGGGATAGACGTATAAAGCAGGTAGACAAATTCAAGTACCTGGGCTGTTTTCTGAACAAGGATGGGATAGGAAGATTAGAAATAAGACAAAGAATCCAAAAAGCAAAAAAGGTAGCGGTTGCGCTAATCTCCATTTGGTGGAACAAAAACACTCTCGTCCCGAAACGAGAAAAATATGGGGAGAGCTATGGTTGAAACAATACTAACGTACAGAAGTGAAGTGTGGGCAATGAGAGAGGATGACAAAGGAACGTTATTGGCCGTTGAGATGGATTACCTTGGAAGGAGTGCCAGAGTGTCAAGAAGGGAAAGAATTACTAACGAAGATATCAGAACCAGAATGCTTGCGACGGAAACAGTTGTAGACAGGATCGAAGATAAGGGGTTAAAATGGTTTGGCCACTTACTGAGAATCCCGGAATCGAGATGGCTGAAGCAGCTGCTTGTATGGAAACCACCAGGAGCACGAAAAAGGGGAAGACCGCGAAGGTCGTAGTATGATGGGATACGAAAAAGTATGGTAGAAACCTAGAGGAAGAGTCAGCACAAGATAGAGAGGCATGTAAGCGGGGATTGAGTAGACAATTTGTTGTATGATTGTATATTGTGGCATTTAATGTTTTATTGGACATAATTGACCCAATATATACCGTAAGAGCGAGCGTACTAAGATCACCCGATTTTACACGAACTTAGCGCATCTAAACGTGTGCTGTGTTGAATGTTACTGTGGAATGTCATTTGCTTGTCAAAATTGTGCGAACGCAAATTCATTTATGGACCTCACGTTATAAACGGCGTATTCGTTCATGTACATGTCCAAGCCAAGCCAGACTTCGCTCTCTCATTTCCGCAAACACCTTGCTCACGTTCTAAGTGGCGTATTCGTTCACGTACACGTGTAAAACACGACTTCGTTCTCGCATTTCCGAAAAATGCCGATTATGCTGGTTGATCATAGTACGCTCGCTCTTACAGTATATATAGGTATATTTATGTCACCGCCAGCCGCCACCGAGAACCAATATGAAAGTCGACAGTATCCAAACCTTTGAGACGTTTTAACGAAACTGGACATGTTAGAGCAAGAAAGAAGTCGGGGAAATCGAAAACTGGAACAAACGAGTACAAAATGAAGTTGCAAGCATTCCAGCGGAGACTTTGACAGATTCCGTATCAAATTTTACTGAACATCTTCACTGCTGCAAAGAAGTGAATGATAACCACTTTACGCACCTTCCGTGGAATCGTTATTTCCTTGTTTGACACAAAAATTTTTCAGTTATGGGATATATAAGGATATCTAATAAATAGAGGAAGAAAAATTTGGTAATTTTTTTACTAGTGTGCGTATTAACTCCTTCAGGCTTTGTTGTATCGCGGTGAAACCACAAATTCATAAAATCGAACAGTTCGCGGTGGAACCACAAATTCATAAAATCAAAGTTTGTATTTTTTGATAATGAATGTTTGAAATTTCATAGTTGTTTCAATTACTTTGTAGTGTCCTAGAGATACCACTTCCTAACTTCGTTTTGGATGGCGAAAAAATTTGGCAAAAAATTTTCTCTTGATTTTAAGCTGTATCTTAAGGTTTACGATAAATTTGTAACTTTCTAAAACTTTGCTTTGAAAGGGTTAAATGAATTAATAATATTTGGACGTATGAAAGCGGCTTTGATAAATTGTGACATTTCTGACAAAATAACCGATGCGTCAAAAATGACGAGACGCGCAAATGAAATTATTGCAAAACGGGTTGTGCACTATTACGTAAATGTTGTTAATCGCGATAAAAGCACCGTACGCCATTTCTGTGCAGAAGGAATATCGAGATACACTGTGTATAGTGCAATTAGAAGATTTCAGAATACGGGAACATCCAATTACAAGACGATACCTGCTCGGCCTACAACAGTAGGTACCATTAATACCCAACGAGTGATTGCGAAGGCATTTAAGAAGTCACCCTCAGGTTCTGTACGAAAATTGGCTCATAAGCTTAATATAGCAAGATCTACTCCGAGCTATATTCAAGTTAAGAAGCTAAAGATTAAGGCTAGGACAAAGAAAACAGTTCCCAAATACATTAACAATCAAGAGCAACGTGTAAAAACTGGTGCTTACAATATAACTGTAAGAAAATGCGGTCAGAAAATTCTAATTATTGATGATGAAACTTCCTGCAGACTCTGCTGAAGTACCAGGTCGGAAGTTTTACCATAGTTCCAACCCTGCAGAACTAGAATATACACATAAATTTCGTACAAAAACGAAATTATTCAAAAAATATTTAGTATGGGAGGCCCTTGATCAATTTGGCAATGTATTCGAACCTTATATTTGCGAAGGAACTATGAACGCGACAATATATTTGAAGGAATGTATTATCAAAAGCCTGGTTCCGTTCATTCGCCAGTACCATAACGAAGATCAAATTTTATTCTGGCTAGACTTGGCAACCATACATTACGCCAGAAATGGTACAGAGTACTTGAATGAACATAACTTTCGATTTATACCGAAAGATCAAAACCCACCTAACCTCCCCCAAGCAAGACCAATTGAACAATATTGGTCCTTATGCAAAGGGCGATATGCGAATTACAATAGAACGTCCAAAAATTTAGCAGGATTTAAGAGAATATGGAAGAAAACTGCAACGGAAGTGTCTAAAGACAATGGGCAATCGCTAATGAATCATGGTATGAAGATGCTCAAACAAATTGGACGAAAGGGGATTAAGCAAACGTTAGATATTTTAAAATAGTTCTTTTATCACACTTTTCAAAAAAATGTATAATTCAAGTAGATCAAGTTTTTGTAAATTTAAAAATATAAGATTGAAATTTGTTCCTCTACTTATTACACATCTTTTATTTGATTTTTTTGTTTACGTTTCCGTTAAAAATTAAAATAAACATGTGTTACATTACTGAATTCGGAAATAAATCTTTTTAAAAATCATAAAACTGACACTCCTTTTATTATAAAAAAGAAATCAAGTTGGCATAGAATCTCAAAAACAAATGAAGGTAGAAGTTCGAAACAATTACAATATTAATGTAACTTGAATTCTTCTAATTCCATACCAAATTTCAAGATATTTCGCTTATTAATTCTTTAGAATTAGAAAGCCCCTATTCACTCAGGGCTTGTAGTACATAGTTGTGGGATTACAAGAAATCAACGTTTTATGATGCAAACTGTTCGAAGTAATCAAACAAAATCAGACATGATTCAACCATCAAATTAGATCCGCAAATCTTATTACATTCAATTAACCTATTTTAAAAATGAAGAACATCCCTTGCCAGATATAATAATTATACTTTATTCTTAAAGCTAATAATATAACATAAAATAGATAAATTTACTTTTACAGATAATAATTTTATACAATTTGGCTCAATATATTTTGCGATATCATTATCATTACTATATTATTATTATTATTAATATTATACTTTCGTAAAATATAAAAATAGTATTGACGTATCAGAGCACAAATATTACTAATCGCTTTGACAGAGAGGGTCGAGAACAGAAGAAAATATAAAGAGCTCAAAATCACAGATTCAGTTAGCACCAAATTGTGGAAAATTTGGCTTTCATTCAATTTTTTTTTAATGGTATATATTCATATATTAATACACATGTGTCTTCTATACATATAATTACAAAATTTACACTTTTGGATAACGTTATGTTCTTTTTCTTTTGTTGCAAACGCGTATTGTGTTATTAATGTATTTGTATACAGGGAGATCCAAATTAAACGCACACCACTTATTGAAGTTTCTCGAATCCAGTTAAAATGAGAAATTCGTAATATTCTTAGTGCTATTTAATAATCAATTGAGAAAAATACAATTGAAACAATATTAGAAAATGCGTTATTCAATTATTCTTTTAGTTAATTACATATTAATCAGCTAGTAATTTATCAATCTAAATAAATTTGCAAGATCAATAATAAAAATGAAACGGTAATGGTATGCGATCAATTTGGATCTATCTAAGTAAATTTATGACATGCTGCCGATAAACAATTAAAATGCGCGGTGGAAACTGAGAAAAATAATGCGATCATTGTTTGATACAAGATCTAAGACAGTGGTCGCCAACCTGTCGATCGTAAGCTAGCGCTACGTATATTCTATAAATCGAAAGACCTAAAAATTAAAAATGCTTGGTAAATTCCGCAAATTCTCCTAATAAACAGAAGCAGCAACAACGGCATACGGTAAGCGATGGACTGGAAAATTCAATCTGGCTGGAAAATTTTTCTTGTGGACATTATAGAAAAATTAAATAAACTTAACTTTCAATTTGAAGGAAGAGACAAAGAATTAGCGGAAATGATTTCTGATATAAAAGCATTTACCAAAAAGCTTGAATTTTGGGAACAAAACCTAATCAACCGCGACACCATGCACTTTCTTTCAAAAAAAAAATCTTAAAATCCGTTGCAACCTGATGGTAGTAAATATCGTGTATAAAGGAGAGATGCCTTCATATCCTGTTTCAAAGATTTTAACGAAATCGCAACACTGGCGCAGTTTGTTGCTTCACCCTTCATGAAAATTACAGTGGGTGGCCAAATTATTAAAAACACTTGAAATTTTACGATATTTATTTTAGAGATCAGTTATAAGCAACTGTAGTTACACCTCCTGTATAAGGGGTTGCCTGAGATACTCAAGCATTTTCAGAGAGAAAATTCGGTTATTTGCAACCGAACTGTCAAATAATTCAAATATGGTGTCCGTTACACCCCAGTGAGTATGACTGAGTTTAGTAATAGTGATTATTAAACTTTTATGTAATTATAGAGTTTCTACAGTGTTGTTTCAGTGATAACTACGTAAAGCATGTATCATCGGAAGTATTTGTACGAAAAAATTAATTTTTAATAGTCAAGTTAAATTTACGCTTAATATTTTTTTCCTAGATGAGAAAAGCAAAGGATATCGTCTCAACAAAATTTTCAGAAGTTTCTACCCTTCTGAAGAATACTGAATACTCCCAGAGGAAAATAGCTGTCATTGCTAATATTTCTGTAGCTACAGTCAACAGAATACGAGCAAAAATTGGAAAAAATGAAACTAGTGCAGCGAATCGTGTTGAAATGTGTAGTCGAAAACGCCTTACAACACCAAGGGTTAATAGGAAAATTAGGGCTATTTGTCTGCAGAACCGGAAAACAAGCAGAAAAGTGCTAACAAGACTGGTGCAAGTGCAGAGACGTTTAATGGAACAAGGATTCATATGCTATTAGCCAGTGAAAAAGCCAAGGTTGACTAAAGCTATGAAGAAAATGCGACTGGAGTAGGCTAAAAACCATCGTCATATGACAGGGGAGGATTGGAAAAAGGTAATACTTGATGATATGAAATAATAATGGAAAAATGTGCAATTTATCTTCTCAGCTTTGCTTTTCAGATGAGTCGACCTTCCAGATCCTAACAAGTCTACATTTGTTAGAAGGCGTCCTGAAGAGAAATATAATAAGGACTGCATCACAGAAAGGGAGAAGCATCCATTGAGTATCATGGTGTGGTCCATAATTTCAGGTAGAGGCACTGGTCGCCTTTACATTGTTGAGGGAACCATGCGACAAGACCAGTACATCAAAGTCTTGAGGACCAGAATGTTGTCTCAGATGAGAAAATGGTTCCCAAATGGGGAGGATTTCTCGTTTATACATGACTCAGCTCCCTATCATAAAGCCAAAAGAATGACAGCGTATCTGGAAAAGGAAAAAATTAATGTTTCGCCATGGCCTGGCAACTCTTCTGATCTCAACGCCATAGAAAATCTCTAGGAGCTCACAAAGCGTGAAACGTCAAACGAGCTGATCACAAATAAACGGCAATTGATTGAGAAACTAATTATTTTGCGGCATCACAATTAAAAAATTAAAGAAAATGTATTAAAGTGCATAGAAAGCATACCGCGGCGTACTCAGGCTGTTAATGCCGCGAAAGGTGATGTCACAAAATATTAAAACTTATAACATTTATTATTAAAAAACCATCTAAGTAGTTATGTCTTATTATTTACCTGAAAAGGTACAGGGTGACCGACGGGAACCTGACGTTTTTGGGATGGCTAGTACTCTGCCGGTGGGAGTAGCAGGGAGCCGAATTACCAAGCATTAATCTCGCCATTCGATGCCGTTTCAGTAACTATGGAGCGGTGGACGGTTGAACATGCTGTTTGCGTATGATCATTTGTGCGAAGGGGGTCGTTATTCCCGTCACGACTTTTCGTGTGCTTTCACCGTGGCGTCTTGTACCGTTCTCAGCCGCAACGCGATTCTCAGTTGGGTTAATAATCTACGGATAACAGGATCTATTGTGAAAAAGAAGCCACCAGGTACCGACTAAGACAGCAAGAACATCAGAAAACATCGAGCGTGTGAGGGCCGCGCTGACTCGTAGCCCTGGGCGCTCTGCACGTAAACACGCGCGAACTAAGAATGAGCCGTGAATCTGTGCGAACAATTTTACAGAAAGACCAACAATTTCACCCTTACAAGATGTGTGTTGCTCAGAAATTTGAGGAAAGAGATTATGCGCAGCGGCAGGAGTTTGCTTTTCGAATGCAAGTGCTTTTGGAAGACAATGAGAATGCAGTCATTATTATGAGTGACGAGGCGCATTTTCATTTGGATGGGGCTGCTAATAGACCAGAATTTACGGTACTGGTCCTCTGAAAACCCCCGTATCATTCACGAAAAACCTCTACAATCAGAGCGTGTAACGGTTTGGTGCGCAACTACTCCATTCGGCATCATTGGTCTCTATTTTTCGAGGACGAGAATGGTGCAACTGTTACAGTGAATGCCGAACATTACTGCCGGATGCTAAACACTTTCTTGCGTCCCGAACTGCGCAGACTGCAACTGGATTTGGAAAATGTTTTTTTTTCCAATAGGATGGTGCCACCGCACACACTGCTGCTCACCTGACTTAAGCACTTGTGACTTTTTTTGTGAGGGTATCTGAGATCACTCCCAGACCCCGGCAGAACTAAAGGAGGCAATCAGGGAAGAATTGGCTACAATCGATGGTGAACTGATGATTCGCGTGATGGCCGATTTTCTGCGAAGGCTGGAAAATTGCATTCAAGGGGATGGACACCACTTACCCGACGCAATCTTGCACAAGTGATATTCAACTTCAAATGGCATTAAAATAAAAATTTCCGTAAAAATAACTGTGTACTGTTCATTTCAAAAACGTCAGATTCCCGTCGGTCACCCTTATTATGATAGTATATACTACCTTTGTGTTTCCTACTAGTGTGAAATAAACAGAAAATGTTGAGTGTTTCTAATAATTTGGCCACCCACTGTAATATTGAGCAATTTGTGTTATGCAGAACTTTTGGCGAAGAAAGCGCTATAATAGAAATGGAAGCAGCGCTTCAAAATGATTGTTTTAAAATCGTTGGTGTCAATGCAAATTTTGTCAGGCCTTTTAATAAATAAAGACAAATATTCAGTTTTTATTCCAATACGAAAGTGATTAAGAACAAATACCACAATCGACTTGCAAATGAACGTTTGGATAACTGTATTCGAATGGCTTGTAACCAAATTAAACTGCAAATACTGCAAAAAAATTATCAATAAGTCCGAATGTAAGCTTTTCATTAAACATGTAATTTTTATCTGGATACGTTTTTGTTTAAAGTAGCATTATTTTTATTGGTTAATTTTTGAAAGCGTATCTGACATGCCGTTGTAGCTGCGTCAAAATATTGTGCATTTTTAAAATATGTAATGTAGTAATAGTAATAAACACATGCATATCGAACGCCTTTGTGCATTACTTGTTTTTAGGTTGGGTTAAGTTTAGGTAGCTCATTCTTTACTCGAAAATTATTAAAATAGCTCAACGCATTGAAAAGGTTGGCAACCTCTGATCTACGAAATTAGCTTGGTACATACCTAGCATAAAACGGTTAATAATGCATTCGTATCATCACTTATATGACATTAGCACAACAAGTAACAGTAAACAGTAATAGATCATGTTATAAATTCATAGGTGTGTACAAAAGTGATACCTAATCAGTTTGAGATGACGAAAGCAAACCATCGCAATGTATTTTTAACAAATAAAGACCGTAAGCGGCGAATATAATGATTTAAGCAGGATTTGAGTAATCAGGAAAGAAGTTTAAATTGTGCCAGCTTAATGGTACAATAAAATAGAATTAAAAAGCTGAAATTTCATTCAATTAGAATTCAACATTTCGATACAATGGGCTAAAGTCGCGTTCACATAGGGTAGTGCGAAATAGTGCAGTGCGAAACTATACACACTTCAAACTATGACCCATCATCAAGACTTCCTACATTCTTTCTGAATTTGTATGTCATGAATGCAGAAATTGCTAATAAACATACCATATAACGTTTCTGTATAATTCATCAACAAATAAATGTAGGCTAATTTCATACTATCTTATGTGAACGCAGCTTTATATTCCTATCACTAAATTAAATACAATCGAATTAAGAAGTTGATTATTTATGGTTTTGTTAGTTCCAACAAAGAAATTAAGTTGAAAATACTTGAATTTTGAAACACTTATTACAGTATTGTTAATTAATTGTATGCAAAAATTATTTTCCTTTTATAATATTAAATTTTGACAGAAACTAAGAAGCCCAAAACATGTTTAAAACAATTTAAATTTTAATTTACATAATACGAAGCACGTCCAGAAACTAAGTTTCATTTGGTAACAAAAACAAAACGAGATACAGAAAAACTATTTATTGCAAAAAAAACTACAAATCTTAAACTACCTTTCTACATAGCTCCCACCATTTTGTAGGCACTTTTCATAGCGTGGCACAAGTTTTTGTATGCCTTCCTCATAAGACAGTGCCGCTTGTGTTGTCAACCATATGGTAAACACGTTCTTTGAGCTCTTCATCGTTGTTGAATTTTTAACTACCAAGGAACGTTTTCAGGTGCAAAAAGAGATGGAAGTCGCTAGGGGCGAGGTCAGGGCTGTACGGAGGGTGGTCAAACTGGGTCCAATGCCCGGTGTTACAGGGCAACTCTTACAGAACCTTGGTTGGACGCAGTTTGGCCACCCTCCGTACAGCCCCCACCTCGCCGCTAGCGACTTCCATTCCTCTTGCACCTGAAAACGTTCCTTGGTGGTCAAAAATTCAACAACGATGAAGAGCTTAAAAAACATGTTACCACATGGTTAACAACACAGGCGGCAACGTTTTATGAGGAAGGCATACAAAACTTGTGCCACGCTATGACAAGTGCCTACAAAATGTAGAAAGATAGTTTAAGGTTTAGTTTTTCTTGCAATAAATAGTTATTCTGTATCTGTACTCGTTTTGCTTTTATTATCAAACGGAACTTTGTTTCTAGACGTGCCTCATAATTGAAAGACGCAAACCGATGGAATTCCAAAGATAGTAACAAAAGTAACTTTCACTCGCATTATTCTTTAATTAACTTTACAGAATGCAATTGTATTATGCACAACATAACTTAAGAGAACATTGTAATGAGATTTAAGCAAACTGTTCAACGTTCACCTAAAATTAGCTGATTAATACTTTTAAACTCTGCTACGAATTGTAAGCCAATTTTAAAAAACCTTCGTAGCGTTAACTTCGAAATAAGAAATTTTTGAGAGAAAAAGTGAGTTCCGTTTTAGAAACATTTTAAATTCCCAATAGCTCAGAAATTATCAATTAAATTAAATTAAATTAAAATCAAAACGACGTTTTCCAAAGTATTAATAGTAACTTTTCCATTTTAAATCAACGCTAGGTTATATTTTTACATACCTTCTTTCCAAAAATGTAATGTATCCTGTGTTGATTAAGAAATATTAAAAATATCAAGTGCTACAATTTTAAATCAAGTAGGCATAAAGACAAATGCATATCTGTATAAATGCTAAATCAAATTTTGAATTGTAGTCAGTTTATATTATAAATCATATTTTTTTTAGAAGTTATATGCATATGATTTATAGGTATATACATTAGATATAAAAATTCCGAAAAGCCATTTTGAAATTTTATTATCAGTTGTAACCAGTGGCGTAGCTACACCCAGAAAAAGCCCACGCAATGCGTAGGGGCCCTAGACGCGCAAGGGGGTCCAAAGGCTTCCGATCTTCTATGTTTATACTCCTGTTATGATAAATAAATCTTTGAAAGATCTTGGCGTGAAGCCCCAAATTTGGTAGTTACGCCACTGGCTGTAACTGTGTGGAAGTAAACCAAATAAAAGATTAATAAAATATTTTTATATCTTTTATAATTATGAAGATATTTTAGTTGAATTTTCGATTTGTGAACTGTTCAAAATTTTAAACTTCTCCTCAGCAGAATCTCAATTCTCACTCAAACCTGCGCGATTTACCGATTTAAATAGAGCTCTGCACACGATAATCTGGGACATACTGCACACTTAGATAGGAATATCTATATTCAATAGATAAAATTAAACAACATACAGAGTAATATCATATTATAAAATTACCATAAAGATAATTCCCGATTATAAAATCGAAACAGTGTTTTCTTCAGCTATTTTGTTTCTATTTCGATGAGTAAAATTATGTTAGAATGGTTACCTTTCATTTAATGTACTCCTTAACACTCAGAATTTAAACATAAGAGCGTTGACCGTAATTGAAATTTATTATATACAGGCAGTTCTCAATTAACGGACCGCTATTGCCATCTTCATTGTTAGTCCTATGAAATCGTTGCTGTTGATCAATATTCAATGAGCAGAAAAAACATTTGAATAACGCATTTTTATTTTAAACAATCAAAATTTGCTTTTTCCATGAAACATCGTGTATAGTCAAAATTTTGAAGGATAGTTCAACTACTGTTATAAAAGCTTTATAGACTATTGTTCTGAAGTTACAGTGAATTTCAGTTTTTATTAAAGATACAGAATCTACAATTGGCAACTGCATAACCAAATAAACCCATGTTGAAAATTAAGGTAACCGTTCAATGTTTCTGATATATTTTCTATAATTTTTGTATTTTCCAAACATTTTTGGTTTACAGAACATAATCTAGTAGCTTTATGCATCTACAAAGTTATTTGACATTTTGGTGAAAATTGCCGCAAATTAAAGTTCTGTCAAACAGTTTTTCTTGAGTTGTTTAAATTACAGTTCAAGTATCATTTAACTTTTAATTACGAATTTGTTAATTTTTTGCGTGTATGGAATTTAAGTTAATAAAGTAAAAATGGAGAATCATGAACTGACTAATGATGAATGTATAAGGAACTTCAACTTCGTTAGAAGGATGTACAATGCGTTGTGCGGCTAATTTGCTGGGTTAATCATATGACAAGTTAGCGAATAGTTAGAAGAAACCAGATGGCATCTGGAAGACGTGGTCAAGGTAGGAAACGAGTCACAGGTGCGAGTGAAGATCGTTTTTTTTGCAACTATAAGCTCTCAAAAACAGGCGAATAACAAGCACAGAACTCGGTAAACAAGCTTGAAGCAGTCAGAAATGTCAGAGTTTCTGCTTTAAACTGTAGGGAGGAGGTTGAGGGAAGTAATTTGGACCATTACTTACCACACAGAATACAACGTTTGAGAAACCATGCAGATTGGACCACTAGAGTAAGTTTAAAATGACCAGATAGCCGCGAAAGGGCATGGCGAAGAGCTGGAGAAAAGATAACTTGATAGCACAAGCTCTTAAAAGGAGCCCTTTGGTGGTGGATCAAGAATTTCTGGGGACACCGGCACAGAGTTAGTCCTATTCGCCAAAGATCAATGAATGCTGAATACTACATAGAGAATATTATTCAAGATCATCTAATGCCTTTTGCACCATGCAGGATAATGCGAGACCACACATCGCTAGACAGTTTTGGATTACTTACAAGAGATTAATATTCAAGTCATGGACTGGCCACCACGAAGATCAGATTGAAATCCGATTGAGCACCTTTGAGGACACCCTAAAAAGATCAGTATGGCGTCATTTTCGGCCCCTGGTAATCTCCAGGAATTCCCCGAGAAGTAATCTAAAATGTAAGCTTAGGTTAGCTTACCACGGCGAATCCAAACATTTACGAGTGCTAGGGGAGGTGTCCCGCGTATTAAAGCCTGAATTACATTATACTAGATTAGTCTTTTTTCATGCACATTTTTAAGTATCTAGAATTTAACCTTCAATATAGTAACTATAAATTTAGAATGCAATGAAGATATCAGTAAGTCTCATTACATATATTTTGAAAGAATATTCATAACGTTTGCCAACATAAATAAACACAGGATGATTGATACAAACAAAGTAGGTATTTTGGTAGGCATGTTACTGGACACTATAGTATGCAACCATATACCATACTTTTTTTTTAGCAACTTTCCTAGTTACTAAAAAAAAAGCATGAAAAAAAGACGAATCTAGTATAATGTAATTCAGGCTTAACTTTTATTTCTTTCGTTCCATTCTTTGTTGTTTATAGAGCTTCTTAAGATTTCCAATAATATCGTTTTGTTTCTGAATTTGTAATTGAATGGGAAATTTTTAATTTTTTCCAAAAATTGTTTTTGGTAATATTAAAAAATAATTCATCAATTTATAGAATTATGTGTTCTAAAACGGGAAATTTTTCTATTAATTGCATATTTAAGCAGCAGCAAAAAACGCTACCAGTTTGCCAATTTAACCGACTTTGTAGCATTAGTAATAACGCAGATATCAGTAGCGACCCGGTTAATTTTGTATCACTCTGTATAATCTTAAAATAAATACTTAATAGATATCTTACTATGGTCTGAATAAGTATCACTTCATAGTAGCCTATATTATATATAATGTAATATAATCGCTGGGGGGGGTACAATACATAATGAAGCAGCTCAAATAATATTCTATAAATGTAAAAGTAAAAAAACATACAAAAACTCGTATAAGACGACTATGTAACTGTGAACGTGTAGGGCCTGTAGGTGTGTATCTGTAGTGTGTGTACGTGTATCTACGTGAAAAAAGAAAAACGGATGCGTAAACGAGAGAAAGACATCCCGTCTTACTGTGGCGGATCTCCAACCGGAGTTCCGTTAGGATTCAGACTTGGTATTTGCGTTTTAAGAAAGCTATTTTCGGATTCGAGCTGTTGAATTTTTGCCATGAGTTCTGTGATTTTCTCTTTTAGAATCTCGACCTCTTCTCTGACGGTGTACATTAGGTGACTTTTCACCAAGTCCATCGCTTGTTCGATTTTGTTATCGATTGCGTTCACTTGCGGAACTGGATTCGGGGGTTTCAACGCGTCTTCGCCGCACGCGTTTTCCGCTTGGATCTCGGCGACCGCAACGTCTCGGCCGCCTTCGATCTGGTTATCTTTGGTTTCCGTAGCTACCAAATTACCTACACTCGCGACGAACTGCGGCTGCATCGTCGCAGTTGGGACGATCGGGATGATTTGCGGTACAATTTGGGTGTACACTTTGAATATTCGTACTATGCATCGGATTCATAGGTTGATGTTGCACGGGATTAACACTAGCCACTTGCGATGCACTAGTGAGGTTTTGATTTACCGTCGTCTGAACGGGCGGGATTTGGTTCACACTCGGATTACTCGTCGGGACAGGATTAACTGTTGTAACGTTAGTCGGTAATTGCTGGTGATATTTTGTTGTATCTGTTGATAATTCGCCCTTCTGCAACTGTTGATTGTATTGTTGATTCGGAACGACGGCCTGAACGGAATGGCTTGGATCTGTTGTGGTTGATTGGTAGGTATGGTCATACTCTGCGGCACTTGATTTTGGATATTCGACGGTTGAGAATTTAGGATGGCGATCTTAGCGACTTGAGTCGGTAATGTGGTTGTTGAAACCTGATCGTTCTGCTGGGGGAAAGCGTTGCCATTCACGATCGGTTGCGAAACCGTTGGCTGTCCGGCGTAGCTTTGACTCTGCTGGAAGTTGGAAGTGATCTGTCCGGGATTGACGTTCTGTTTATGTGGCAATGAACGCGCTACCTTGATTTGAGATAAATTCGAAGGGACGTATTGAACGTTCGGGTAGGCTTGAACGGTAAATCCTCCAACGCTGTTCGGTACACTCTGCTGGATGTACGGTTGAGCGGTGGAGATAAAAACGGTTGCTGAACGTTACCAGGTGCTACTCCGATTTGTTGCTGCAAATTTTGCGTTGGAATATTAGAAATCGGTTGCGTCGAATAAAAGTATTGATTCGGCGGTAACAAACTGGGATGGTACATTATAATACGGTTGGTTTCCGTAATTCCCCTGCACCAACATCTGTTGGATCTGCTGCTGCGGTAAGCTTTGTGTGTGCATATACAAAGGGATTGTTCCCGCCCCATTGCGTGCTTTTAATCGTCGTCGTGGTGGTGGGGGCTGTTGATCGACGTAATCCATGCATTTCCATCTTCCGCGCCTAAACGGTTCTAAGCTGGCGATCTTAACAACCTTAAAGCGATCGTTACGGCTAGGGGTCGAATGCGGATCTTTGCTATCGCCGTCTGTCGTCTTTGCCGTGGTTTCGGTGATGGTATCGGTGGCGGGGGTTGTTGTATCAGACGGTATATCGTTTGTGGTAGTTGGCGGTATGTGGCAACGCCATATTGAGGACTTATGGGTGTCTCACTGACGGAAAATGGCTGTCTACTGTGGGCCACATTTCGGGTTGTTCGGACGTTGTTCCTCTGCCACCTCTACGGGAGCTTCTGCATTAGCCGTGGTCGACTCCGGACCTACGGAATGCAAGCATAATAAGAATAAATACACACACTCAGTATTTGCATTCTCTTAATAAATAAACACCCTAAGTCATCAATATGGTTGCCAAAACAATACTACATTTAACAAGTAGATAAAGCAATCATTGAAATTCATTCTACTGAAAAACATCTAAGTATATTTCAACGATTTATAAAACAACAACGCTTTCAACATATTTAGAACTTGATACACATACAACTAATAGTAATAATCAATACTATCTTATTAGTTGAGAAATAGGATCCCGGGTATGTATGTACTTAACTTACATGCAGCACAATACAATCTCGTCTTTGATTGTAATGGTATGTTATACGATATAGCGGTCGGTCTGTGTAGGTAAACATTATAAAGACAAATATATCGACTCGGGATGTGTCATGTTGTCATGTATGACCGAGGGAATGTAATATCGTTGTTAGATACGGTAAACATTGATTTTTTGGTTTATAAATAGCTATCCTTTTTGAGTTACAGCTTTATTGTGATATACATATGTATATGTATTAAGTATTTACTGGTTTCAGACATTTTCTTCTTAAAATAAATAAAATAACACATACAGTAAATTTTTAAGTGGTGTAACTTCAAAAAAATACTAAAAATACTATACGCTAATAGCTTTTTGGTTCATAATGGTTATAAAGGGGTAATATATAAAATTTCTGCTGCTTAACATAATTATTATTTATTACATAAGACATTTATTATTATTGTCATTTTATACAGGGCACTATAAAACTTTGTTGTACATTTTAACAAAAAAATCGTAAACGTAAGTCTCAAAAGCAGTCATTTTAAAAAATACAGACAATTCTAATATTGTTAGTGAATATATGAGCTTATTAAATAAATATTTTTTAACAGAAAATATACATTACTGCTCATAAGTATTTGAGCACCTCAAATTCAGGGTAAATCATCAAATATTGGATCAGTGCAAAAGTTCGTGCCCGATTCTTATAGATGGAGCTGGTGAAGTATCATGGCGACTCTGTTGTTGTTTATGTATACATATTTATATCGTTGGAAAGATAACAGTCATAGCTGTCATTTGAGCATTAGAAGTGTTTGATTTTGGTTGAATTTAAATCGTGAAAAAAATCATTGAACATGAACAAGGAGAAGTTGCATTTTCGACATGTGGTGCTTTGCGAGTTTCGGAAAGGAATAACCGTTGGCGCTGCGACAAAAAACATGCAAGAGGTTTATTTGGACCGTGCACAGTCCTTCGAACGGTAAAGAAGTGGTTTGCTAAATTTTGCAGTGGTGATTTTACCCTCAAAGACGAACCTCGTTCTGGACATCCTTCGGACATCGATAACGATGTTCTGCGCGCATTAATAGCAAACAATGCAAGCATTTCAACGGAAGAGGATGGCACTGAACATTGATCGATCAACCGTGTTTCGGCGTTTAAAGAAGATGGGACTCACTCTGAAGCTCGACACTCGGGTACCGCATACGTTGTCCGAAAAAAAAACAAGTTGGACCGCATCTCCGTAGCCGTTCTTTGCTCCGACGTCTAGAAAAAGAGGATTTTTTGGCCCGTTTAGTGATTGGCGATGAAAAATGGGTCCTGTATACCAACGTCAAACGCAGGCTTAGAAAGAAAAAGAAGAAATGAAATGGCAGATACAGTCGCCAAAGCCGGGTTGCATCCGAAGAAGGTCTTCTTATCCGATGGGATGCCAGGTGTTATACTTTTTGAGCTGCTTCCTGTTGGCCAAACGACTGATTCAAAGAAGTACTGCCAACAACTAACCAAATTGGGCGCGGCAATCAAAGAAAAACGCCGAGCTTGGTTGATTGATTGATTTTCCTACCAAAGTCGGGCTGTCTTTACATCCTAACAATGAGGATTAGTAGCCTATTGTATTATTCCTGCTTCGGCTTTGTTTTACTTGAACAGGTTAGTTCCCGCAATTAGGTTTAAGAGCCTATGTAGCAAATCTTTCTCCATTGGTAGTTCAACTGCGCTTCGCATAGCTTGGTTAATCGTAAAAGCGTAATCATCCACCATGACAACGCCAGACCACACACTTCGAAAATGACTCTGGACAAATTGGGACAGTTGAAAATGGGAAATCTTATTGCATCCACCATATTCTCCGGACATTGCACCCTCCGATTATCATTTGTTTCGGTCATTGCAAAACAATTTAAATGGCAAGAATTTCAATTCTGTGGAGGCTGTCAAAAATCACATCAACGCGTTCTTTGACGCTAAACCACGCGATTTTTTCAAATGTGGTATCCATAAATTGGCTGGGCGTTGGAAAATGATTGTCGAGAACGGTGGCGAATACATAATTGATCAATTAAGGTGTTTCTTTTTACAGTAATAACCGCTTGACTTTTATTTACAAATAAATAAATAATATACAACTTTAACAATTAAAATTATTTATTTGACCTAAATGTTAGATTCGTCTGTGTGACCTCCTTTACTTTCAATGATAATTTTAACAATGTTTCCGGAGTTTTTCGAGCCCATATTGTCTGTAGCTTGTTCTACATGAGATCTGCAGAAGTTGGAGCAGTTTTTTCTTACTCTCCGATCGAGTTCTTCCCATAATAACTCGATGGGATTCAAACCCGGGCTTTGGGGTAGCCATTTCATGATTGTTAGTGTCCCTTCTTCTTCCAACTGTTCTAAATATTGCTTGCATAATTTGAAGTGTGTTTTGGGTCGTCTTATTGGAATAGAAAATTCTGACCCAAAATTCTTACACCAGAGGGTATTGCATTTTCCTCTAAGATGCGTTTGTATTGCTCTTTTCTCATTATGCCTTGAATTTTTACAAGATGTACCAGTAAAACAACCCCAAATCACTACGAACCATCGCCGTGTTTGACGGCAGAGACTGTGCATTGCTCTAGTGCACGTTCAACCTACATATCTTCTTACAAACACTCGTCTTCGCGAACCGAAAATCTCTAATTTGAATTCATCAGTCCACAATACTTTGCTCCAATCTTCTACCGTCCAATTTTGATGTTCACGTGCCCATTGTAACCTCTTTTTCTAATTAGTTTGGCGAAGCAAGGGTTTTCGCATCGCAATTCGTCCTTTTGCAGACGGCGATTTCTGGAGCTGGTTTCTTCTATTTCGCTTGCTGGACACCACGATTGCAATATCTTGAGCTGATGTCGCCTTGGTCTATCGCTTTACTTTATTTAGAAAACTGTCACTTTCACTGTATTTTTTAATGTTATAATCAACAGTAGATGGTTAAATGTAATTTTCTAGCAATCTGACGATGCTTATACCTAAGTTATGTAGTGCTACTATCAGAGCACGCGTTTCAACACTAATTTCTTCCTTTTCGGCATATTTTAAAATTTTAAACGAAATTATAAACATTATTCGTTAAGAGATGTTATCGTTACTAACATGGAATGATAACCGGCCGTAATTTAAAAATATTACTTCAAATGGCTTTATTATAGCTTCATGATTCATAGTAAAATCACCAACTCTTACATTCTTTCAGAATTCAGAAAAACGCTCTTGTTGTCGCTACTACTTGCATTTTTATAACGGTACTACCTCTCATATAGATAAAAGAAGACGATATTATTTCATGAATTTAAGTGAATCTTACTGATTATTAGCATACTATTCAATAGTGCTAGAATGTATTTCCTAAATACATTCTTTGTGTACAAAAATTTAAAATCCAAGGGTGTCCAAATATTTATCAGCGATGGTGTATATAAAAAAATTGTTTAATTTTTTCATAGAAAACATGATAGAAGCTGCAGCTGTGATGTATATTCATTGAAATACAAAATCATATCTCCAAAATAATTCATTTCTTAACCCATGTTTATTAACTAATTTATATTAAAATAATATACCTAGTAAGTATATCTAATTATACAATTTTTTAATGCACAATACAAATAAGAAGTACTAACCAGTTTACCAAAGAAAAAAATAAATATAAAAAATGAAAAATAGAGGCAAATATTTCTTTACATTACATATTTTTTCCACTAACACTAATGCATCATCTTATAGTCATAAATATTTCTATATTACATTATCACATTCAAAGTATTTAAATTTGTTATTAAATTATGGCATTTAAAAATATTAAATCACTAAATTTGTGTGTACAAGCTAAAAGTATCGTGCATATAACTTTTATTTCTAGTATATGTATATTAGTACATTCTACTGAATTATGAACTAAAAAATAATATATTCAATACAATTTCATTTCACTATTGTCTAAGAAAAGGTATGCATATATAGATAATTAAATTGATTAGTATATTTATCTATCGTAAACATACAATATAATTTTTTATTTGCCTAATGCAATTACCAATATAAGTCCTTCGCATCATAAACAAATCAACTTACCTAATATATTCATATAGTCTGGAGTTAAATCATCTCCGGGAGTGTTCCCATTCGCTTGAGAAGGCTTATACCTCTGCACTTTATCTGGCCTTCGAGAGTCCACATTACTAGGAATCATGGTGATAAACTAAAACAAACATAAAACGAATTGCACTAATATTGTTACTGCGACATTATGTACTTAGTTCACTAAATTAGGCAGTTGAGGTAAATGACATTTCCGTACATATGTATATACACATACACATACTTCTTAATCTGTGTTGAGAAATGTCATACAATTACGCTATTTTTCACATGTTTACGGCGCAATTTGACACTGCAAACACTACTAGTAGAAGCATTGATTGTGCGAACGAATAACTACTAAAACATTTGCATCAAATACATATTGTGGTGGATTTAATTTGGGTAAATATACTCACTGTATTCTTCGACTCACAATGGCCGACAGCGCCAAGACTCAACTGATGTGAACTGCTGTCCTAAATGTCATATCAACCCAGTGGCGTGCGCTTTCTCTACAAGTGGGTAATTACTAATCACTGCACTTGTAATTGTCCACAATGCCCACGTATTATCAACTTCCATTTTTATATTTTTAATTATAAGAAACAATTTTTATCATAATGCACCGAGAAAAAAAATTGCTTCACTGAAACTTGTTCAGTATTCGGTCATTCATTTTACATACTATACAAGTCGAATGAGTTTCGAGTTAAAAAAGAAAACACGTTTGTTTCACATTTCTAATTTGTGTTGAAGTGCATGTATTTTGTTTTAATTTCGGTATAAACAATTATTTTACTATTTTTATGGATAAAAAATATGTAATAATGAAATTTTCAAAAAGTATATTACTGTTTTTCAAATGAAATGTTTTATCAACAAAAGTCTGAACTAAGTAATAATTTATGTAAAATTAAAGTAAGATAGAAAATATATAAAGGAAAATAAGCAGATTTAAATATATTTATTAAAATAAATTCCGTCTTATAAATAAATCCTTTCCTTTTACTTTACATTCCATGTTGGGCTGGAATTTAGCATTCTAAACATTAAAGTAGTGTTACTTTGTCATTGCAATTCATTTTATTAAGGTATTAAAAATGTTACATGTAATTAAATATAATTTTACCAGGTTTTATTTGCATATAATTTAGAAATTTAATAATAGGTAATGAATCATGCAGTCGATTCACTCTAAGTTCCGTCTTCCCCCAAATTGAGGGCTGATGATGCCAATCAAGAAAAACAAAATTACCAAAAACATAATTTAAAGAATACAATTGCTTTTTGTGTTAGAAATAATTTAACACCTTTGGAACTATAAGAATATAGTAATTGAATTAAATTGAAACTAATATTTCAATTATTGAAGCTGTAATATAGAAAAAGAAAATTGTATATAAAATAACTTTCACCCCTCCACAATGCTTCGTTGCAAGATAACCAAAACATCAGTTGTTTACTGTTTCTCGTGCGTTGACGTTTTTTTATTCCATTTTGGTTGCATTTTGTTATTATATATCGTGTTATATACGTTTTAATAACTGTTCTTTTCAGAACAAATTGTGCATTATGCCGAGAGGTTTAAATTCGCAGTCAAAAGCGCTGGTCGCGTCACTTATAAATTATTTTGAAAGAGAACGTGATAATGGTGGACCCCTTATTCCATTAGTCTCTGTTCGTCAGGTAAAAATTATAAAAAGTATTATACATATACTACAACTTAATTTTTAGAGAGTTGCAGATGCCCTGTCAATTAATAAATCTACCGTTTGTGGTATCTCGACAGAAGTAAAAGAATGCCGCCCCCTCAGTAGCCCGAAGAAAACCAGACACCGCGTAAAAACAGTGACAGCTGTTGATGATTTCACTGTTGTGGCAATCCGAAATGCACTCTATACTATGTATAGACAAAGTAATACTATTACATATTCTAATGCGGTTTGAAGTGCTAAATTTGTATCTTTTCAGAACAACAAGTAACATTAACTTTACTTTTACAAAAATTGAAGGATGATGAAATTTTCTCTGGGGGGAGAACTTCGTTAATGAAAATTTTAAAGAATATTGGGTTTTCTTGGAAAAAAGACGATCCTCGCAGAGCCATGATGGAACGTTCGGATATTGCTCTTTTAAGAATTGATTTCCTTCGAAACTACGTTCAAAATATTAAAAATAGTTATTTCTGGGACCCGGTATTCCTTGATGAAACATGGGTATTTGAGAATGGCACAGTTGGTCGATCCTGGCAAGATACCAGCGTGCAAAGTGTTAAAAGAACAAAAATTGATGGGAAAAGGTTAGTGAACTGATATTATAGCCCCATGAGGTCCACATGAATATTATTTTTAGATATATCATAGTACATGCAGGTAATCGCAGTGGTTTTATTCCTGGTGCATCATTGATTTTCCCATCAAAAACAAAAAATGCAGATTACCACGGAGAAATGAATGCAGAGACATTTTTGGACTGGGTTGAAAATTATTTATTAAGAAACTTGGAAAAACCGTCTATGATTATTATGGACAATGCCCCATATCACAGAACATGCGTCAATGTTTCTCCAACAGCAGCTTGGAAAAAACAGGACATTCAAACTTGGCTGACACAAAACAACATTGTATATGCTGCTGATATGTTAAAATTGCAACTATTACATTTAGTTCAATTGTAAGTGTTGTTTTACTATTTTTTAATATATACAATACATATATATATATCTATTTTAGACATAAACCAAACAAAATTTATGCTGTGGATGAACTGGCACACCAGTACGGACATAGAGTTTTGCGATTGCCACCGTACCATTGCATATTCAATGCTATTGAGAACATTTGGGGTATAAGTAAGGTTTACTATAACAATCATATCGGAAGAGATGGATCTGGGATGGAAAAAGTGTTGAGTATGTGGCAAGAGTCAATTGACCACATTACAACGGAAATGTGGTCCAATACTGTTAACCATACAGAAAACACTGTCATTGAATGGTGGGAGAGAGAAATTGGTTTTGACCAAGAAGAGGTGTTACCTTTGATAATAAACCTTGAAGGGGAATCTTCAGATGAAGAAATTATCTCAAGTTCGGAACCTGAGAATGAATATTGAGTTTTTCACATATTTAATTACATTTGTACTCATTTCGCACCTATGTATTTAAAATCCAGATAACCACTTGTTTCTCTTGTATATTTCTCACTACAGCAATAAATGACTTGAATGAATTTTATATGTCTTGCATAATGTATTCAACAAATTTAATAAACAGTCTAGTTGTTTCGCATTTATTTCTTTCTGTATTTGATGCATTCCCTTTTTTTGTTATTCTGATAGAGTAATACTTCAAGGTGTATTGGTCAAGTTAATATAACGTCTTGTATCTGAAAATTTTGCAGGTTAAAACCATTACTTATCCTCTAGCAATGTAAATCCGTTTATAATTTCGCAATCGTAATTTATGAATTTTTGAAATCTTGCATTGATAACAGGAATAACTATAGAAATATCCAGAAATTTGCCTAAATTTAACAGAATGACTAATTACTCCCATATTTTTATTGGTTTTATTCGGTGATTTAAAAATCTTGTGATTTCTAACCTATATTGGCTAACGTCAGTTTGGCGGATTTGGCATCACTGTGGAGGGGAAGTGCCCTTTAAAAAGACGGAACTTACAGTGAATGGACCAGTCGATTCACTCTAAGTTCCGTCTTCCCCCAAATTGAGGGCTGATGATGCCAATCAAGAAAAACAAAATTACCAAAAACATAATTTAAAGAATACAATTGCTTTTTGTGTTAGAAATAATTTAACACCTTTGGAACTATAAGAATATAGTAATTGAATTAAATTGAAACTAATATTTCAATTATTGAAGCTGTAATATAGAAAAAGAAAATTGTATATAAAATAACTTTCACCCCTCCACAATGCTTCGTTGCAAGATAACCAAAACATCAGTTGTTTACTGTTTCTCGTGCGTTGACGTTTTTTTATTCCATTTTGGTTGCATTTGTTATTATATATCGTGTTATATACGTTTTAATAACTGTTCTTTTCAGAACAAATTGTGCATTATGCCGAGAGGTTTAAATTCGCAGTCAAAAGCGCTGGTCGCGTCACTTATAAATTATTTGAAAGAGAACGTGATAATGGTGGACCCCTTATTCCATTAGTCTCTGTTCGTCAGGTAAAAATTATAAAAAGTATTATACATATACTACAACTTAATTTTTAGAGAGTTGCAGATGCCCTGTCAATTAATAAATCTACCGTTTGTGGTATCTCGACAGAAGTAAAAGAATGCCGCCCCCTCAGTAGCCCGAAGAAAACCAGACACCGCGTAAAAACAGTGACAGCTGTTGATGATTTCACTGTTGTGGCAATCCGAAATGCACTCTATACTATGTATAGACAAAGTAATACTATTACATATTCTAATGCGGTTTGAAGTGCTAAATTTGTATCTTTTCAGAACAACAAGTAACATTAACTTTACTTTTACAAAAATTGAAGGATGATGAAATTTTCTCTGGGGGGAGAACTTCGTTAATGAAAATTTTAAAGAATATTGGGTTTTCTTGGAAAAAAGACGATCCTCGCAGAGCCATGATGGAACGTTCGGATATTGCTCTTTTAAGAATTGATTTCCTTCGAAACTACGTTCAAAATATTAAAAATAGTTATTTCTGGGACCCGGTATTCCTTGATGAAACATGGGTATTTGAGAATGGCACAGTTGGTCGATCCTGGCAAGATACCAGCGTGCAAAGTGTTAAAAGAACAAAAATTGATGGGAAAAGGTTAGTGAACTGATATTATAGCCCCATGAGGTCCACATGAATATTATTTTTAGATATATCATAGTACATGCAGGTAATCGCAGTGGTTTTATTCCTGGTGCATCATTGATTTTCCCATCAAAAACAAAAAATGCAGATTACCACGGAGAAATGAATGCAGAGACATTTTTGGACTGGGTTGAAAATTATTTATTAAGAAACTTGGAAAAACCGTCTATGATTATTATGGACAATGCCCCATATCACAGAACATGCGTCAATGTTTCTCCAACAGCAGCTTGGAAAAAACAGGACATTCAAACTTGGCTGACACAAAACAACATTGTATATGCTGCTGATATGTTAAAATTGCAACTATTACATTTAGTTCAATTGTAAGTGTTGTTTTACTATTTTTTAATATATACAATACATATATATATATCTATTTTAGACATAAACCAAACAAAATTTATGCTGTGGATGAACTGGCACACCAGTACGGACATAGAGTTTTGCGATTGCCACCGTACCATTGCATATTCAATGCTATTGAGAACATTTGGGGTATAAGTAAGGTTTACTATAACAATCATATCGGAAGAGATGGATCTGGGATGGAAAAAGTGTTGAGTATGTGGCAAGAGTCAATTGACCACATTACAACGGAAATGTGGTCCAATACTGTTAACCATACAGAAAACACTGTCATTGAATGGTGGGAGAGAGAAATTGGTTTTGACCAAGAAGAGGTGTTACCTTTGATAATAAACCTTGAAGGGGAATCTTCAGATGAAGAAATTATCTCAAGTTCGGAACCTGAGAATGAATATTGAGTTTTTCACATATTTAATTACATTTGTACTCATTTCGCACCTATGTATTTAAAATCCAGATAACCACTTGTTTCTCTTGTATATTTCTCACTACAGCAATAAATGACTTGAATGAATTTTATATGTCTTGCATAATGTATTCAACAAATTTAATAAACAGTCTAGTTGTTTCGCATTTATTTCTTTCTGTATTTGATGCATTCCCTTTTTTGTTATTCTGATAGAGTAATACTTCAAGGTGTATTGGTCAAGTTAATATAACGTCTTGTATCTGAAAATTTTGCAGGTTAAAACCATTACTTATCCTCTAGCAATGTAAATCCGTTTATAATTTCGCAATCGTAATTTATGAATTTTTGAAATCTTGCATTGATAACAGGAATAACTATAGAAATATCCAGAAATTTGCCTAAATTTAACAGAATGACTAATTACTCCCATATTTTTATTGGTTTTATTCGGTGATTTAAAAATCTTGTGATTTCTAACCTATATTGGCTAACGTCAGTTTGGCGGATTTGGCATCACTGTGGAGGGGAAGTGCCCTTTAAAAAGACGGAACTTACAGTGAATGGACTATATTTGAAATTTGATATTGATGTAAATAGATTGAATATAGCTGTAATTTATTACCGTGAATTTTTGACATAAACAAGAGAACGTAACCAACCTCAAGGATTTTGTAAGTTTTATTATTAGCAGTGCATGCAGTCTTTTTTTGTGAATAAATTAATTTCGTCCGAAGAATTCGGTAGCGGGTGCTAAAAATGGCACACGAAAACGAACAAAAATCGTTATTTCAAAAATTTTGCGACTTAATGGATCAAAATGTGAAGGGCGTACAGGTACTTACTTGACCCTAAATACTTTATGTAATAATTAAATTAGCGCTCAATTTATTTAGATTGGCTGTTATTCAGTAGCGTTCATTGGATTGACTTTTGCACTGCGACGAGTTCGGCCAGTATGTACAACCAAATTCACTTATGCGGTGATTTTTTGAACAGATGTTTCTTAAATTCTAGTTTTCTCGATTTAGGAAGCCGTCTGATATTCCAAATCATTTTATAAATGAAAGAAGAGAATTAGTTGGAGTAGTCAAACGAGTGGAACCTAACGGTGTACTTTTAATAAATCACCAACCTCTAGTCCCCTTGCCCGGAATCAGAGATGGTGAATTGCCGGCAAGAATTGCAAATGTAGAGTTAAGCGGTCATGGTGTGAGTTGGTTGCAGATCTTAGTTGCTGGAAATGAAATAAAATTTACACCAGTTACTAAGCAGGACCAGTTCGTTGAATGCCAGTTTAAACTTAGACAGAAAACGCACGATGTAAGTGCTTTCTATTTCACTTTTATTTTTGTGAAAGTGATCAAATCATTAAAAAATATTTTCGAGTACCTTTTATCTACCTTCATATCCAAATTAATTTGTTTGTCATTGTAGCTTACCATAACATCCAACTTGTTCTATAGCTATTCCACTACTGTTGATATAATAAGCATTTCATATTGCTTATTATGTCATTAGAGCGGCAGCAAAATCTAGTTGCATGCTTGATTAAACTTTATGTAACTTAACACTCTCTTTCTAGGACTGATTACTATGCCAGAATTAATGTTATAGGTTTGTGGATCATACATTTGTATTCTTGTACTTGTTCTCAGATTATCCTTGAAGTATTAATTTTCACATATACTATTAGATATATTAGAGTATAAAATATTAATGGATTATTTATAAATTTGAAAGAAAAACTATGTGTGATTCAAATGTGAAAACAATAATTTCATAATTTTATATTTTAATAATCCATTCATTATTACGAGGGGAGTTTTTTATATTATCTACCTAGAAAACAATATGCTATCGCGATGTCAAGCTTTTGTGACATTTTATAGTGTCCTCTCCAAGTTTGGTTCCAATCGCTTAACATTGTCATGTATATATCAGTTTAAAGAAGCGAGAATGAGTGATTTGAATCTCAAACACAGAAGCATCATGAAATTTCTATCGAAAGGTAGTAGCCCAAAGAATATCCATGAGAGAATGGTGGCAGTGTATGGAGAAAGTAATCCGTCCTATTTCCAAGTCAAATACTGGTGCAAGCAGTTCAAATGGGGCAGGGAATCTATTCATGATGACCTAAAGTGTAGAAGATCTTTGGAAGCACGATCTGAAGAAATCATCAGCAAATTTGAAGATTTGGTGTTGACTGACCGCCGAGTGAACGTTCCAGTTATTGCTAGTGAAATAGGAATATCAGAAATGAGTGCTTTTAAAATTCTATACGAAGATTGGGGAATGAGCAAAATGTCAGCTCGATGGATTCCTAGGCTGCTCAGACAAATACTGTTTAGACGACAAATTTGAGAGAGGAATTTGACTGCTTTATCCCAAGATGAAGACTTCTTCTATAGAATTATAACCGGGGATGAGACCTGGGTACACCACTGGGACCCTCTCACGAAACAAGAGTTTATGCAATGAAACCATAAGGACTCTCCACCACTCAAGAAGGCGAAGACGCAATTTTCTGCGGGAAAAGTGATGGCCACAGTTTTCTGGGATCGGAGCGGATTCTCTTAACTGAGTATATGTCAAAAGGGACTACAATAACGGGGAATGTTTACAAAGGCTCAATTAGGAACTTAAAAGCGGCTATACGCGAAAAAATGCCCCAGAATTATGCTCAGGAAACTCTGCTTCTGTACGACAACTGCAGGATGCATAAAACACAAATTGTTCCAGCAGTAGTCAACGAATGCGGCTTTGAGGAAGTACAACATCCACTTTACAGTCCCGACCTCGCCCCCTGTGACTATTATCTTTTTCCAAAACAAAAAACACTTGAGGGGGTGGCGATTGGAGCCAAACTTGAAGATGATACTATAAAATGTCACAAAAATTTGACATAAGAAAATTGTCGCGATAGCATATTGCTTCCATAGATAGGTAGATAACATAAAAAACTCCCCTTGTATTAGACTAAATATAATGTAACCTCCAATAAAAATTATTCCCAATGTAGTGTAGAATGCGAAAATGATATGGTACACAGGCTGTTCTATTAAACTGTAGATAATCGTCCTATGCAATTACACATATAGATCGAGCGGGCACTTTTTAAATTTCACGGATGATTTAAGTTGGTAGTTCTGGCAATATATACGCCAATTTCTTAACGTAATACAGGCAAATATATCCTTTATTGCCGGAACTACCAACTTAAATCATCCGCGAAATGTGAAAAGTGACTGTTCTACATATAGGATATTCAGAAAATTTCGATTCATTTTAAGGGAGAAAAACAACATTTTCGAAAAAAGGGTTGTATTTTATTTACAACAATATTAACGAGATTACAATATCATTTAATACAATTTGACGTGACCCCCATCCATTTCAAAGCACTGTTCTCAACGTCCTTTAGTAGTTCGAAAAATTTGTTGCAATGCGTTTCCTGTATTGTCATCAGCTTTCGCCTGAAAAACTTTAGATTTGATAAACAACCAAGTGAGGAAAATATTGGGTATCCGTTTGATTAGCCTGATGTAAATTAAAGTCAGTCCGACTCTAATCAAGTTGGATATTCAAATCGAATTGGTGAGTTCAAATAATCGATTCGTTACATCATTAATTCAAATGTTGCATTTGGTTGTTTTTCATCTGCCCATATTCGGCAAATAATAGGTCCGTTCCAACATGCAGTTTGTGTGATACATGGATCAATTCATGAACCGTTTTCTACGCATGCGTTAAAAAATGTATTACTTTCCGACCGATTCCGTACCGTGGTGTGTTGGAGCGGCTTACGGACATTTACTGAATTTGAACCTGTCTATCACTTTAAGTTTACTTACAACTATATAGGTTCCTAAAAGAAATAATGAAAACTATTTCATTATTTCTTTTGGGAACCACTTAACTGACTGTCTAAATCGTCGTCATCACTGGGAGAACTATTTAAGAAATCGGAGAATCCTTCCAAATCCCTTATTTTAACAGATTTTTTAAATAAATACTAATAGTAAACAATTACGTTATTTACAGGTTATTAACTGCAGTCATTTATTGCACGTACGAAAATCAATCGAATAAGCTATTATTCGATTACAATCTGCACACGCCTCTGACAAGCGGTTCCACAAAAATCTGCGGATTGATTCGACCGTTCAGTGAACGATTTGGTCATCGTCAAATTTTATGTTGGAACATCCGACCATTCGTACACATTTCAGCCAGAAGTTATGTACCCGGCGATTCACAAACTGGTTTGCTGGTGTGTTGGAACGAACCTATTATGTCTGTTCACGTGACCTCGGGTATGAAATCTAGTCTCGTCGCTGAATAAAATGTTGGCGATTAAATTTTCAATTTTGTTCAAGTTTGTGTACCATTTGGATATGATAAGCTTGTTTTTCAAGGTATGTAGAGCATTCCAAACGGTGCTATACCGTGGTACACCGAACTCCCTAAGATGTAGTCGGGCTACGTTCAGTTGCTTGCTGAATAGTTTGGACGATGATTTCTGACGCTTTCTGTTCTTTGGAATTTGTTCGCAAGAAGCTGAATATTCTTGCAGGATCAGGTTTCCCAAATTTACACATGATCTCTCAAACGTGTTCCGATAAAAACAATTTTCTTCCCTAATATTAATAAAGGGTGGCTTATCAGGTACGCCGGATTGAATTTTAAAATGAAACAGTAAATTATTATCTCATTGGGCAAATTTTCATTGATTTATAAAGTAGACATGTTGAGATTAATTATGGAATATGATGTCCGCCAAATGGCCGCAGCTGTGCTGGCATACCCTGACCATTTTGATCAAATTTTTGAAGACTTTTTCCAAGTCAGTTGGCTCAATTCCAGCAATAACGCGTTGGATTTCTGTTTTCAGGTAAGGAATTGTTTATAATTTATTAGCATAGACCTTGGACTTCACAAAACCCCAGAGGAAAAAATCGCATGGCCTGAAGTCGCGAGATCTGGGCAGCCAATTAACGTCAGCATTTCTGGAAATCACACTGTTTTAATAAATCGATGGTTTCTCTTGCTGTGTGGCATGTGACACCATTCTGATGAAATCACATTCCTTCGAGGTTCGTATCGTCCAATTGATCCCACCAAAAGTTCGATATCATGCCACAGTTAAAGCTTGGCCAAACTCATTCTCAAAATAGAACGGTCCAATTACACCTTCAGCCCACAACCTACATCAAACAGTGGCTTTTTGTAGGTGCATCGGTTTTTCAAGTATAGCACGAGGATTTTCATTGCTTCAAATCCGACAATTCTGCTTATTAACAAAACCATCCAAATGAAAATGAGCTTCATCGCTAAAGATGATGTTTTTAAAAAAATTGCCATTCACCGTTTGGTTTTCCATCACTCAATTAGCGAATTGTTTCCGTTGCAAATGGTCTCGTGGCTTGAGCTCCTGAGTTAATTGAACTTTGTAAGGGTGGAAATGAAGATCTTTAGTGGGAATTCGTTACAAACTGGTTCTGCTAATGTTCAATTGTAGAGAATGATGACGTGTTGATGTTCCTGGATTCTCATTGACGACCGCAATGTTTTCGGTCGACCGCACAGGATCAGGACGCGGTAGAGTTTGTTTGTCCCTAACCGAACCAGTTTCCTCAAATTTTTTAATTAATCTTCGAACAGTGGACTCATTAAATGAAATATGGATACCAACAATTCCACGAACTTTTCGAACTGTCTCCGCAAAACTTTCGCCAAATTTGTAATGTGTTTTAACAATAACAATACGTTGTTCTTTTGCGTAGCGATTCATTTTTGATAATTTTATTAACTACAGATGACATGTCAAAAATTAGGGCTGTCAACTTAGATATAAAAAAAAGGCGGGAAATTAAATCCGGCGTACCCAATGGGCCACCCTTTATTATTCAACAAGTTAACGATGCCTTAAAAAAACGGCGTATTCACCCAAATGGACGGAGATTTTATGGTCATTCTGTATTTTTAGATTGTGCACAGATAATTACTATGTACGTCTATACAGGTAAAACTTTAATTTCATCTTTGTTTGGAGAATAAATAGATTTTGCTAAACCGTTAACACAGCCTATGTATTTTGCATATCAAAGATTCTGGTCTGAAACGAACCATATTGCATTGTTTAAATTGGCAAGTAATTTAAGTGTCATTTCAAAAATTCGTATGCCTAAGGATTCTAAACAAATGTTCGTAATCCTTATCTTGAAATAAAATAAATAAAATATTTACCTAACCTACTGCACAGATAAGTTTGTATCATGGGAGGTATTTCCTAATCTACTTTGTTTAGTTATCATATCTTCATTGTTTTGACAAAAGATTTATAATCACTAAGCTTGTGATTTTGTAAGATTAAAAAGAATTTTCAAAGTAATACCATGGTTAAATAAGCGCGGTTATGTGATTAAGAAATTAATCCTAATTAATCGTTTAATAAAATCTTAATTATTTAAACAGAACGACATGTTTCTGAGGGAATATTGTACTTTCAATAAGAACAGTTGAAATATTTTTTATATAGATTTTTTTTAAAACCAATCCACCTGAAATATTTAAGAAACTAAGACGAAAATTTAAACTTATATTTACTTTTATTTTAAAGGGGACATGTTTTGACCTATGAATGACCTATGACGTTTACACCCGCGCCCCCAAATTTTAAGTGAAATGATCCATCGTGTATAGTACCTCAAATGAAGGCTTAGTCCCCAAAGAAAACGCCAATGCATCTTAAAAAAAAAAAAAAAAGGTATACAGAAAATGAAAAATTAAAAGTTTGATCTACATTTCGAAACTGACAAAAGTCTCTAAACATCCAGAGAGGCGCTGGCAGTAACAGTTTTTAAAAGTATTTCATTGCAATTAGAATAAATAAACAAAAGTGAAAAACTATTCACAAGAACTGCTCAAAAAGAGCACCATTGGTCTCCATGCAGTAGTAAAGCCGGTTTTCAAAGTTTTGCCTTATTTTTGGAAAAGTTCTCCGTGGAATGTTTCTATACTCGCAAAACGTTTAAATCTGTTGGTTGAGGATTATAAGCTACTTCCACGTCTACCAATCCAGTAATTTGCAAATCTTCGGTTAAACTAGTTACAATTTTAGTGTAATGCGATGCAGCGCTGTCCAGTTGACGTTCGTCGAATATTTGATGACCTTCTTCATCACGCTGGTCTTCAACTTTCTCAGTTATAAGAGGATCCATGAAATTTCAGACCCAGCTATTGAATTACAGTATTCCTGCCCAAACATTAATTTTCTATGGCGTCTGTGTATGCCCTTCTCTTATAATGTGGGGATTTTCATCGCCCCAGTATCGTATTTCGTGCTCACATGTCCATCTAAGTAAAAGTTTTTTTTTGCACTAATCACGTTATTTACAATTTCGCAAAATTTTAGTCGTCGGTCTCTCTAAGCTCTTGCACTATCCTTATTTTGTATGTGTTTATTTATGCAGTTGTGACTTTGGCACGAACGAGAAAGAAAGTCCAGTGGATGCTGCAACCTGACGCAAAGAGCTTTAATCTTCGCCGTTTCATTTATTACTTTATTACCATACATTTTCTTGTTTGCTGCCGATCCAGTTGCTTCAAATTTGTGCAAGTTTTTGTATTTATTTATGCTCTGTATCCTTATTTAGATGTCTTTTATTAAAAACTCTTGCTATGACACGAGTGCCCGGCATTCTACATTTAATTAAATTAAACACATAATATTGAAACCATCTTGGTGGTCTAACGATTAGCATACTTGCCTTTCGATCCGAAAGGCGCGGGTTCAAATCCCGGTCGAGACGGTTGCTTTTTAATTACGGGTAAAAATCGAAGTATGCCTTCTTCTCGGATAAGGAAGTAAAATCGTAGGCCCCGTGTCAATATGATATTTGGCACGTTAAAAATGCCTATCAAAGGTTGGAACACCTCTGGATTCGGCAAAATTCTAGTGGAGTCGACTAAACAACAACATAATATTGGAAGTATTAATTTTTCGCTTTATCATTTCAGAAAAAGGATCGAGTTATCGACCTTGGCGTGTCCCTGATTTCCATCGGATTTGGAAATCTTGTAGAAAGCCCAATAGGAAAGAAAGACAAGGATTATAAATATTACAAGCAGCTAATATCAGCAAGAGAAAATGCGCTGCGAAAAAAGATGGGTTTTAGATATTACATAAAACCAACGAAATTAGCATTCACATCGATATCTCAACAGCTTCGCTTTATTGCGAGCTCACTGTCAAAAAGACTTCTTAAAAAGACTTCGACAAATGTACCTAAAGCAATAGCTGCAGTCTAATTCGTACTTACGTTATGTTTGTATATTTCTATTCTATTTGCAGAGATTAATTTTTGTAATTTAAAGGACAATAAAGTTTATATAGTTTTTATATGATATGTGTTTATTTAAGTATATGTGAAAATCCACAAACGCTGAACACGTGAAAATTATTGCACCAATAACATGAACCGTTTGATATTTAAATTTAATGTTTGACGAAGTTAAACTGTTAAAAACGCAGCTTTGACAGGTTTCATTCGTTTTGTGCAATAGGTGGATCCCAGGATGCCACCGTTTTGGACTTTTTATAATGGATATAGTAGCTTTGTTTGCTTTAGAAATATTGAAAATTGTGTAAAAAATTGTTTATTTTAAAATACATAAATTATGAAACATAAAATATATATATAAAAATATATAAAATTGAGGTACTGTTTAATATAGTTATTTTAGAATAATAGTATTTTCGACGAGAATTATTTTTTTTTTAAATACGACTTTATCGTTCTATTGCAAATTAAAAAAAAAACAGCGAAATAGTGACAAATTTGTTAAAAAACAAGGTGAAGTAGTACTAAAAGTAATAAAAAAAAAATATGTAAAATAATAGATTCTATGAGCAATGTAGTAGCTCAACTGAACATTAACTACCAACAAATGTAATGTTTAAGTAGTTTAGAATAAAAATATTTGTAAAATTTTACAATCCATTGCAACAGTAACTGCCCAGCTGAAAACCTACTCTTTAGTTTTATCTTTGTTAATTATGCATGAATGAACAAAACTGTTTGAGTAACAACCAAATTTCGAGTTTTCACTTCAGTTGAGCTATTAAAAAATAAAAAAAAATGGAAATAATAATTCATTTTCTTAAGAGGTTTGTTTCTGCAGCCGATTTGTGATAGTTTGATCAGAGGTTAATTTGGATTAATCTACGCATGCGCAAACTAAAACTGATTTGAAACTCATTTAACAATTTAACTGCACGAACGCTGTTTTTACAATTATCAGGCGATGTATAAGTTCCAAGCGTATTTAATAGACTTAAGAGAGAAAATATACTCAAATATGCAGATGAAAACAATAGATTTATCTAGCATTCAAATATTACAAAAAGAGGTAAGCGAAAACAGGAATAAACGCGAAATGTTTAGACTGAATTACAACCTTAAAGGAACTGTTAATTCCTAACAAAATCAAAGACATGAATAAAACACGCGTGAAGTGTGAACATGTACAAAAAAGACCTATAACACAACTTTTCACTTCACAATATAACAATGCGCATGCGTCTGATGGATCACTGGACGATAATCTTCAAACTGGAGCAACTATCAGCAAATGGTTAGAAATTAATTTGGAGATCTGCACGAACGCCAAATTACGTCAAACTAGTAGTCAGAGTTTTAACTCATTTTAACTGCACGTGCTTGTAATGCGCATGCTCTAACGATTTCAAACGATTTTAAATCGCTGTAGAAACAAACCTAATATGTTTACAATTTTTTCATTTACAGACTGAGAGTTGATCCTATGGTCACACCTATCTTGATCGGATATATTCGGAGCAGAAGAGGAGATATTCGTTCATTACTGAAATATGTATTATGTCACGGCTCTTGTCAGTTGCTTAAAGTTGACGCTTTGGTTTTGATGTATTACCTTTTTTATATTATACCGATTTTACGTTACATAATGGACAGCTTTTCGTTGCAACACAACAAATTTATGATAAAATCTTATCATCTAGGACACTCTATTAGAGAAATTACCCGTTTATTTGAAATTAAATTTGAAAAAGCCATTGGTTTTGAAACAGTACCATATAATTAGAAATTTTGAAAATTATGGTTGTTTATATCGGTGCAAACACAAACAAGGTGCAGAATTACAAAATGAAGAACGGGATCTTTTAGTTCGTGCTGCAGTAGAAGGACAACCATAATTATCTTCTCGCAAAATAGCGGAGTAGTTAAACATTTTGGATTTCACGGTTTGTAAAATATTAAAAAAAAAATAAGTACCGTTCATTCAAATTAAACAAAGCCAATGAAATTTTTCCCGATGACAAACATCGTAGGATGGAATTTTGTGAAAAAGTTATGGACCGGTGTAATAACACAGAGACCGCCAAATTTAAAATTTGCCACCGCACACAACATAGATGAAATGATTTTATACAAGTTTCTTTTGTTGTAAGGAAAATATATCCATTGTTTAATACAGGCAGAATCGGTATAACAGAAAAAAGGTAATACAATACAAAACTCACGTCAACAGTAAATAACTGACAATTAACAGCCGTGACATCATACATATTTGAGTAATCCGATCAAGATAGGTACGACCATAGGACTAACTCTCAATCTGTATATGCTTTAAAATTAAATTCTAAGCAACTTTTCCAAATAATTCTTTTTGGATATCATGTCTAAGCTCACTTTTTGTCGATTCATAGTGTATTTTTAAAATTTGCCACCATATTAGTGTGCTATGTGATATGTGCCAACACAAATTTTGAACCTATTTCCCAAAAAAAATATTATATTTTAATAACTAAAAAGGTTCCCATATATTGCAACATTTACTATGCCGGTCACTTATTTATCTACTAATTAAGAATTAACTTACCTCCAGCGTTGCCGGGGGTACCAACATAAAAGTACTTTGGTAAGAAAAAAAAGTACTGAAAATCGTTAAATTGTACAAATTCCACTTGCTGCTTTTACATTCCATTTATATCATATATTTACCCAAATATCATTTCACCTCTTCAAATAATCAATTAACCGCCTATTTTTAGGATTACGCCAAATTAGTAATACATCTTTTTCCGCCACTTTTTCTTTATTTTCTGTTTAAACGATAATAAAATATTTTTTTTTAGCACATAAATGTATATTAAAGTGACTACGAGAAATGTTAATAAGAAAATTTACGGGTACAAAAGAGGAACATAGCAGGTGTACAATTTCTTTTGCATCCGAAAGTTTTTGTTGAATGATCGTATGGAAAAATTACTTATTTTTTGAAAGTAGCACTTTGGTACTGCAGCACTAAAAAAGTACTACAAATAGTGCTTTAACGCTGTTTCCGGAAACGCTACTTATCTCTATATAATAAATTGCACAATGTAAAAATGAACATACCAAACAAAAACGTGTATGTATAAGGAAACGCAATACTCAGTAGTTAGTAAAATAAACTAATAATATTAAATCTGACATTAAATGATTGCTATCCATTGTTATACTTATATTTGTTATTGTTTACTATTTTAAATTTATCAGCTCAAAATCACATACACATACATCCAAATAAAATACTTGTTTTTCTGTTCATCACCGTTTTATAAGTTATCTGTGCAAGCTTAAAGCTACATTCACAACCTCCAACTATGCCTTCAGCTTATACCTACAATTAAGCAATCTAATTAACGTAGTAATTTAGGATTTTTGATCATTGATAATGTAGCCATAATGCAGCACGCACTAATTTCATTTTTCGTGGTGTGCTCTATTAACTACATTGATCGTTATGATTAATTCGATAATGTAGAGTCGCTATATTATCGACTGGGTTAGGAGGCACATGAAAACGATTGATATATTAAAACTGTTCAAATATAAACCTAACTTAATTCACTTAATCTCAGTCATTATCATTACGTAGTACGTTTTAACAGCACTTTCATATTACCGAAAGATCATATTGCCTTGTTGCTGAATCACATTCGTGGTATTCCAAAACGACGCATGCGCCAACTCTACGTATGATTCCTACTAATTGAACGAGGAGTTTGGAGTTTACAAACTTCGCTTCTGTCAAAATTAAGATTATTCATTTCAAACGTTGTGAACGAACGCATTTAAACACTTTCGTTATACTTTAAATACTAATTGTAACTCTTAATTATAGCTACAAATTTTGAGGTTGTGCATGTAGCTTAAGTGTAGCACGCTTCCTATACTGCAGTGATAGTGTTTGTGACTTTTTAATTTTTCGTTTTTAACGCTGTTATAAACTTGTTTAACTGTTGTTGTTGCGAAAAATGACGGAAAATATCATAAACAATGTTAATACTTTTGCATTAATGCTCTTCACAGTATCAGCAGCTTTGATGAAAACATCATTTCTCAAAAAAAGAGAATACTTAACTGTATACAAATAAAAATTTCTACGGTATCAGTGAATATTTTTTTCTTTTTTTATTGTAACTTCCTGAGTTTGTTGTTTCGCCTTTCTTGTTGACAACGTTCATATTGGAACACAGGTGAGTTTAAATTTACTATTGGTTAAGCGTTGAGAGTCACTTGGAGGAATATAGCTTATAGCTAAACCTTAGTAATTTGGTATACATATGTCTATTGAATGTGATAGTTATAGTAGAAATTAACCTCTTTTTATCAGTATAAGTTTCTTATACTTACGATGGCCTCTGCATTTCCTAAATGTTAAAAATGGGAACATGGAATGTAAATGTATATATTTTAGAGTTCCGTGAGAAAATCATATGCAGACTTTTTCCTTTTTGATTAAAACACTAATATAAATGAAACTTATATTTATTTCCATGTAATAAACATCTATTTAAAAACAGTGACTGTGTCTTTTTATACAAATATGTGGTGATAGCCGTATAATTAAGAACATTAGGGTTTTTACTTATATGGCTTCAATTGTAGCTATATATTAAGTAGCTAACCTGTACATGGCCACGAGTTGTGCTGTTTTAAGAGCCGATAGTTAAATTGTCGAGTCGGTTAAATGCCAAACTTCACATACAGGTGTTAACTGTGTGTACTTTTGCTACACTTTAGATAATTTGTATGTATATGTGTCTATTTTGCTGTTTTACTGTTGGGCACAAATAAATATTATTATTATTATTATTATCATTATTAAAACGAAGTGTCGCAATCCTAGAGAGGGAACTGTATGGCTCAAAATATGCCGAAAAATCTTTGATGCAGGCTTATACAAACACGAACTGAAGCTATCTGACGATTGGACGAGGGTCAAAATAAAGACGTTACGCTTCTCTGGTTCTCCCATTAGCACAACAGTACATGAAATGCTAATTTAATGTTAGAGTAAACAGGCATTGCGAAAATTCGTAAAATTGTGCATTGACCACTGAATATCAACTATAGACTGAACGCTTGACAGAATTTATGTCAAATACGATAAGAAAATGCAAGATTTTACGAACGAAAGAAGAGATAAGCGAAAAAATTCATAAATGCTATAAGACAAAATAATCCTCCGTAATTCTGTAACCGTTCATTGGCGGACCCATGTCGTTAAGACTTGTCTGTATATTTTGGGGGATACTATCCCCCTCAAGGTTTGTGACACATTGTTTTAACATTCTGTATAATAATTACTTCCTTGAAATTTTGGAGAAACATCGACTTTCATACAGGATCCATAGTAACAGAGAAATTGTCTCTAAACTTTCTTTTTTAAAATAATTAAAATATTAATTTCAAAATGTATTTAATTTCACTTTATTCCTTTTTAGATATGCCGTTTTAAGCCCTTAGAAAGTTATACATTTAGAAACATCGCGGTATTACATATTTTTTAATCACAATGAGAAATGTATGTATTACATAAACATAATCATTCATCATTATACGAGCCTTGACAGGTAATAAATGTTCGGACGATATTTAACTTTTTATAAATTTCTAAGTTAAAAAATAAAATTTAAAGAATTTTTTTTTACAAATATATAATATTCGTCCTCCCGGATTCCCGCGATGTGTGTGCACTAATTAAAACATTGACTGTGTTCGTGCTGCACACGATGGTACAAGATCCACGCCGATCAGTGCGAAAACTAGCTTCGATTTTACGGTTACATAGGTTTACTGTTTTTCGCTTCTTCGAAAAAGACTTGAAACTACACTCCTTTAAAACTCAGTTAGTGCAAGAGTTAAAAGAAACTGATTACCCTGTACCATTGACGTTTGCTAACCAAATGTTGGAAAGATTTGACGATTGTAGCAGGATTTTCTTACCTGATGAGGCACATTGTCATTTGTATGGTTACATCAACAAGCAAAATTGTCGTTATTGATCGCAAGAAAAGTCCCGGGAGAAACATAAAGTTCCATTATATAGCCCTAAGGTTATTGTTCGGGCAGTAATATCCTCCAGAGGCATAATAAGCCCATATTTTTTTGAAAATAACAAGGCACAAGCAGTTACTGTAAATTCTGACAGGTACGCTGCAATGATCTGTGAAATTTTTGGTCCTGGTCTCCATGAATTTGATGATTTTAATGACCAGTGGTGGTTCCAACAAGATGGAGTTACTACCCATACATCAAATACCGCATTACAAGCTGCAAAAGAATGGTTTCCGGTGAAATCGATGTCAAGAAGAGGTGCATCAACTGGCCACCAAGGAGTCCGGAGTTGGCTCCAAACAATTTTTTTTGTAGGGTTATCTTAAGAGTCGAGTTTACAATAACGCCCCAACAAATTTGATTCAGCTTAAAATCGTATCCAGGAGGAGAAGTCATTACTCCTGTTTATGCACAAACGTAATGGAAAATTTAAGGCATCGCTTGGAAGAGTGCCAGTTGCAGAATGGGCGACATTTAGATGATATAATTTTCCATACATGCAATACTGAGTAAAATAAAGAAAAGTGCAAAACTGTTTGAGACACCTTGTACTTATTATTGCATAAATATCTATAATTTCTTTAAAATATTATTTTCAAAAATATTTGTCCGAACACTTATTAATAGTTTGATAGCACGTTTTCAGTCATTTGATTTCTTTTTGCGTAAAAGATATCTTACATCACAAAAAAAAACAATTGGAATAGGTCGCGTTATAAGGGCCTAAAAATTAGCTCGGCAAATGCAAAACATTTTGAAATATGAAAAACAACCAAAATGTTGATTGTATAAAACGACCGCCGTGTTCTTTTTTCTACTGAAGGTATTTGTACTCTGTTCCGTAATTCTTTAAATTAATGTAAAACATGTGGTTTGATGTTTAGACATCGCAAGAATTCTAAACATTCGTGATCTAAGAATGAAGTAAATGTGATATTTCCAGACATTATGCTTCATATGCATGTTCAATATTATCAATTTGAATTCTGCTGTATCGATCTTGCAGTGACCTGTTTCTTCTTTGAAGAACCAGTGCATACAGCCGTTTCTTTTGTATTGTGGGCAGGATTGTGTTGAAACATGATAGGAGGATTGATAATCTGAAACAAATATTACGTGTTAGTATAAAGTATACTTATTGACATAGTAATATTCTTAACGTTTTAGCGTTAACAGTTAAGTAAGTTTTTGCTTTTAATATTGCATAATGCATACACATTAAATTTTTCTTAAAACGATGAATATTAATGTGGGGTATTTGAGATACTTGGTAATGAAAGATTCTTATAGATCTTGATAACGGAAGGGTTAAGGAAGACAACGCAATTTTTTTGCATTTAGTAAATTTATTTCTAGACGTAATCTTGCCCTATACACTTAGTCCAGCGATGTTCCAACTTTTTTAAGCCATCCAAATAACAGAATTTGTTGAACTCTGCAAAATGGGCCTCTGTTTCGCCAATGGCCTCTTCATTTGACGTAAACCGCTTTCTGCCAAGCCATTTTCCATGTTTGGCAAAAGAAACAAATCACGGGGGGCCAAATCTGGCGAATTCGTGCCGTAGCTGGACTAGTTTTGCTGTTACAATTGAGTGGGCCGGGGTGTTATGATGGCAGAGAATTTTTTTCTTTGCTAGACGGGGCCTTTTTCTCTTTAGTTCAGCGTCGAATCGGTCCAATAAATCACCATAGTACTGTCCCATGATTGTCCTTTCCTTCTCCAAAAAAACCAATTAAGATTATACCTTGAGAATCCTAAAAAATCGTCGCCATAACTTTTCCGGCTGATGTTTCTGGCACGTAGTGATGTATCTATGTTTCATATACAGTCACATAATGCCGCAGAAACTCACTCGTATTGCGCTTAAACATGTCCAAACATTGCTTTGATGCGATACCGCTTTTTGATCAATCGCCAGGAGACGCGGCACCCATCTCGTTGATAGCTTTCTTGTGCTTAATTCTTCGTGAAGGATGTTTTGCACACGTTCAATTGAGATGTTTACCACATTAGCAATTTCTCTAGTCTTTACCCGGCGGTCTGCTAACACGATATCATATCGTCCATGGTCACCTCAATGGGACGACTTGGCCGCTCCTCATTAATAGAGTTGGCCAATTTGCGCCAACAGCAAGTGGCGGGCGCATAAAAGTTTACACAAAATAAATGAATCATTGAAAAAGTCACTTGCCATAGCAAATAAATAGCTTTTGTTTCCAACATTTGAACATTTACAACAAATACATTTGTTTAGTATATGGTTTTTATGTGAACGACATAAGTGATGCCATTTTTTTGCTTCTTTGTATATGAATATTATTGAAAGATTTGATTACATTTAGTGTTTTGAAAATAGTATATTTTACTATCATTTGCTAATACCTTCTTATAACTTTATACCCCTGATTTTTATTCAAACTCGGCGCCTCCACCATTACCTTAAAATGTACAGTTTTTTCTATTGTTGTATGCAGAGTTATTGTAACTGGAAGAGTATAACACAATAGCATAGCCATTTACGTAATGTACCGATTTTTATGGTACTGACTGCACAATGGAAGTTATCTAAAATTTTTAGACGTATAAATAAATGATCTTCACTGAAACTTTAGGAACATATTCAATTCAAACCGTTAATGCAGCAATTAGCGATTATAAACACACAATTGAAAATATCCGTCAATCCCGCAATAGTCGTATGTGCTTTCCACGTCAAGGCATCTCGGAAACATTGCCGCCTACCCAAATACGGCAGGCTATTACGATCTAATACGTTTAATTCTATGCTTATGAACAAAGTTGTTATACGTCGCTCGATTGAATGATGTTTTAAGCGATTGTAAGATTGCCGCAATTCGACAGCTCTTCGAGGTTTAATCTATCACGCGCTATACGTGAGAAATTATATGGAACAGGAGGTATACTCGCTTGCCGCAGCGGTGTACCTCAGCAAAAATCTATGGAATTACTGGCGAGAAGAAAAAACTTGTGGATTAATGTAAAAACAAAATTCTTTATAATAGCTTCTTTTAAAATTACAGATAATTGTATAAATTTTTTGGTTTCACATCACGTTAGACGGACTATGCGGACTATGGACGGACAACTGTCGCGCATGTGATTGTCAAAATGACATTACAAATATGTTGTAAGAAATTTCGAGGGAAGGTATAGCCGGTCTTTGATATTAAGAAAAATACTATTCCGGATATCCTCGGAACACATAATTCAAAATTCGAAACTATTAAATTTACAGTAGAAGAAGAAGTGAACAATCAACTTCTGTTCTTGGATAGTTTATTAATTATAAACTACAGAGAACTGGAAATAGACATCTATAGAAAGGAAGCAAACACTAATAGATATATTATGACCTATTTTAATCACTACAGTTGTTCACTAGCGCCAACGGGCAGTGGAGGTTCGATACAACCCTCAGTATAACTGCGAGTCTCAACCAGATCTGTTGTGTATACATGTACGCTGCCGTAAATACTATTTCGTAGTTCTGCGTTTGTTTTAAAAATGTTGCCTACGTCGCGGAAACGACCAATGTTGGACAAAGTTGCAGAATTTATAGCAGAAATGCCTGACCCAAATTATGATGGCGTTAAAATTCAATGTATAGTTTGTGATATCCTTTTAATGTGTTGGTCCAAAAGAGATTGTCTACGTCACGTAAATAGTAAACAGCATTCTTAAAACAAAAAAATTGCGCACAACACTGACAAATTTAAATTTAATTTATGTGTTACCTTTATTGCATGTAATCTACGGTTTAATTTACTATACAAGGAAGCATATGTCTTTTTTTTTGGAATAAATATTCGGACTGCAAATTACCAAGTCGAGCACCGTTACAAAGAATTGTGCCATTTGCTCGTGAACATGTTGAAAAAAGAATTAAATCGGAGTTGAAAGAAAAAAAACTGTGGTTATGTGTGGTCGAAACAACAGATCGTAAAAAACATTCTGTGGTTAATGTAATGGTACGTACAATGGAACCACATCAGTCGTTACCTTCAATTCTATTAGCTTCCAGACGAGTACAACAATGTACTGCCGAAGTAATTTCAAAGTTTGTGTTAAATACATTGGAAAAGTTTGAACTTTCAACAAACCAACTGTTGACGTTTATGAGTGCCGCAAACATGCTTTCTGTAGGCCGGTCATGTGGCAGATAGTACTAGAAAATGTTATCCTGAGGTAGACGCTTTAATAGCGCATACAAAAGCAGGGTTTGTCAAATCCCCAAAACGTATTCGCAAATTTCACAGACTGTGCCCCCATATGCCTGACCCCAGAACCTATTCTTACACGTTTGGGGAACATGGGTACAGGCCGCGTTTTATTATCATAAATATTTTGAGAATATTAAGAACGTTGTTTTACAATTCGATCCAAAGGAAGCTGCGGCTATCAAGGAAAGCCAGTCTAAATTTCAAGATAGTCAGGTTAAAACGGATTTAAAAACTATTCAGAACGATTACTTCGGACTAGTGGAGGCAATAGAAAAAATTACAAAATCCTTCGGTGTCGTTAGTGGAATCTCTGCAAATAATGCAACATGTTCACGCACAGCTATGCGCGGTAGAAGACGCAAAAAATGTTTGTGTTCTAGAAAGGTTTGAAAGTGTTTGAGAGAAAGATTCTGATTTTGGCACATTAAGACAAATTTGTGAAGGTGCGTCAACAGAACCGTTAAGTTGTTCCAAAGATTATTTTAATTACGCAAATATAACGTCACTAAATGTAGAATGTTCCTTTTCTGCATATAAACACACTTTTTCCTCACGCCGCACTTGGATTGCCGAAACAACCGTGGAAACATATCTAATGTTGCAGATATTTAACAGACATTATTCACTTTGTGATTTCACTGAAGACTCTTAAGACGGTAAGTGTTTGAGCACGTACTATATTTTATTTCTGACCATTTATTTTGTGTAATTTTTTATGCGCCCGCCACTGGCTGTTAGTGCAAATTGAGCAACTCTACTAATCACTGTCACTGTGGACGACACAGACTGGTCGCGACTAATTTCTTAATTAGTTCTTGATTAAGATTGGTAAAATTCCCTTTGAGTAAAAGTAGGCACAATAAAGAACTTAAATTCCTAAAAAATCTAGCTATTTACAATGATTACTTTTCTATAGATGTTGATCGCATTCTTAAGAAAGTCCAATATAGGTATTATGTAAAAAATTCCGCGACCTTAATCCCGGCAGAAATAAACAGGACATGAAGGAAAGGTGGGGAATTTATAAAATTGCATGTGGTGACTATGATAAAGCCTATATTGATCAAACTAAACGAGCACATCGAGTGCTACAGGTACGGGAAGATTGAATCGTCCAGTGTAGCGCAACCCATAAATGATACCGGGCAAAATATTAATTTAGAAAACCTAAAATTGATTAAGAACGTAATTTCGCCGCGGGAATTAAACGCGTACGAAACTATTTACGTGAAAACGAACACAAATTTGACGAATAAAGAGAACGGGCCGCTGTCTTACTCATGTCTTATTAATTTATTAGGGTAAGGCGGACACATGTTTTACGTTTCGTGCTACAATGACAGGAGACCCTTTTGGTTATCTTCCGTATTTTTCGCATGTTTTAGTTTTAGTGTGTATAGGCGGCAAAAGTAGGTACATGTAAGTATCTTTTAGAGAGTATAGGGATAGAAAAAATTTTTCTTGCATTATTCGGTCTTACGGTTAATAATGAGGATCCATGCATTTTCGAAACAGTTAATCCGGTCTAATTAATTAATAACTTGTGTGGTTCGGGGTGTGCCGATACTTTAGTGTTACTTGTTTGGCATTTATTCAAAATAATTGATTTGCATAACCTTGACACGAGCCTTCACTTTACAACAGAAGCCTTATTATTGTAGAAATAAAGTAGACGTGCACTGCGTCTATATTCTCAAGAAAAGTATGTGCACGTACTAGATATTCAATTATTAAACTCATATATCTTTTATAAAACCTACAAACAAGGGAAACAAGTAGACAGAACAAACTGATCTGGAAAATATGACGACATTAAATAATGCACGCGACTGCCCTAGACATACAAACACACATGTGTGATATTTTATCTTACCATCTAGCAGCATTATTTCTCTTTTATCTATTCAACGGCCTTTGCGATTAACTGGAATACAGTTAATGCTGCTGTTTGTATTCAAGACTTCGTTTGTTTTTTTTCGTAAAGCTGTCAAGTAAATTCTGTCAGGTAAATTTTGAATATAAAAGTCAAGGTTAAATACGTTTTATTTTGCAAAGAAAAAAAACTAATTTTATCACAGTTTCCGAAATATATAATTACATACACCTGCCAATTATTTCATATTATTTAAACGATGTTCATGATAGATTCAAGCTAAATAATTTGAGTCTATTCATCACATTTTATCTTACAGCTTACTACTTGTAAGTTTCGATATTTTCATGCAGGTAATAGTTCACGGAAAAGAAATGTAAAACCTACACAATAATTTTGTGTTTGTCAATCAATTGTAGTAGCCCTAGTACTGATGGTATGGACAATCTAAACCGTTTTAAAAAATCCAGATCATTCCATTTATCAAATTTATTTTCGTGTTGTTTCGGCATTATAAGGGCGTCGTATTGGATCTATTACAATCACTGCTTGCATTTCATCAAAAATAATATCAGCAATTACATATATCCATCTTTCCAAACAGCGATTGTCATAAGAGGCGTCCTCCTTTTGCAAAATAACTAACAAGCAAAGGCACCCAAGTGGTCACTTCCGATTTTGATAAAATTTTGGTAGGAATGTAGAACACCGCAAAATATTTGACACGTATTTTTTTTTAGCGCCCCGTTTTTGGTTTTAGGGGGTGTAATAGGGGCTCAAAGTTACCCCCAAAAACACATTTTCTGCAATATCTCAGGAACGAGAAGAGATATTGAGATCGGGTAAATACCAAAGTGTTTCTTGTTACTAGTTCTACATTTTATGTTAATGAAAGAACAGTGGCGCACCCACGGGGTCGTTAGGGGGTTAAAAAATATCATTTTTTTATCGCCCCTGCTCTTGTATGATATAAATTTATTTTTTCTTTTTTTATCATTAAACTACATGAAAAAATAAAAGCTACCTGTTTTTGGATTTTTTTATGAATGTCCATTTTAGGGAAGTTATAGCCATTTTTATGTACCCCTACCGAAGACTAGTTTTCTTTATGTTTTTAGAATTAATTTCATTAATTGATTATTCATGGCCAGGTCAAAGCCCTGAAGATGTCGAAGAAGCTGTGCCACTTACTCGGTCAGTTACAGTAAAAACAATCCCAAAGGGTGCCACTAGTTTCATACAACCCTTGGATGTCTATGGTTTCCGGTTCTGGAAGCAATTTGTTCGTCAATTATCCGATACAATTGCTCTATCATCATTTGGTATTCAATTACATCAACGAGACAACATATTACCCATGCAAGATTTAACACACATGCAATTCTCTTCGCCAAGATATACCGACTTCATTCAATATGCTTGGTATAAAAGCGGGTATCTTCAAGAGCGTCCGGGAAGCTTTACAACACCTGTCGATTTCTCATTTCACTAATCACAGTTATCAACTTGCAATATCTGTGGGGCACCGGCCATAATAGGATGCGGATGGTGCAAAAAATACTTGTGCATAAAACATTTCTTTAACGATTATCACAACTATGCAGATTATCAACCGTAAATGAAGATAGCAATTATTACATTTATTCTATATCAATATTTATTATATTATATTTTTGCATATTTAGTTATTTACGTCAATTGAATTGTATTTCATTTAACACTATGTAATTATCATTTTAATTCTAGGATTTGTAAATTATATACGTCTGTTGGCAATATGAAAACAATGTGTAATAACATATGGTGTTATTTTCTGTTTGATACTAATTGTTATCGAAGCAGAACGAGATACTTTATGATAATACACTACGGAAGCAGTGATAAATAAACAAAAAAAAGAAAGAGATGTAGTCTCTGATTAGGATATATAAAAATGTCGATAACTTCCCTAAAATGGACATTTAGAAAAAAATCCAAAACCTTTATTTTTTCATGTGGCTAAAGCCAGTAAGAAATGTATTCTTAGATCCAAAATTGGCACGATATCCTAGCAAGAGAGTATGGTTCTCTTTCGGTAAAACACCGTTACAGTAGGGCGGACATTTTAAGGCATACTGTTCGTATGTATCATATTACTTTGTTATATTCTAATATAACAAACAATTTTAAGCTGAAATACAATGCAAAATTAATCAATTAATGAAATTAATTCTAAAAACATCAAGAAAACTAGTCTTCGGTAGGGGTACATAAAAATGGCTATAACTTCCCTAAAATGGACATTCATAAAAAAATCCAAAAACAGATAACTTTTATTTTTTCATGTAGTTTAATGATAAAAAAAGAAAAAATAAATTTATATCATACAAGAGCAGGGGCGATAGAAAAATGATATTTTTTAACCCCCAAAGACCCCGTGGGTGCGCCACTGTTCTTTCATTAACATAAAATGTAGAACTAGTAACAAGAAACACTTTGGTATTTACCCGATCTCAATATCTCTTCTCGTTCCTGAGATATTGCAGAAAATGTGTTTTTGGGGGTAACTTTGAGCCCCTATTACACCCCCTAAAACCAAAAACGGGGCGCTAAAAAAAATACGTGTCAAATATTTTGCGGTGTTCTATAATACTACCAAATTTTATCAAAATCGGAGGTGACCACTTGGGTGCCTTTGCTTGTAAGTGATTATAAATCGTAATGATTTGCAAGTGATTAGAAAGTGAACCAACTGAAATATTTCAATTTACGTACCCACAATGTAACTAACCAACAAAATAAGTGATTACGATTAGAACTTGTTCAGTGTCTTAGCAATTGCACTGTAACTGAATATTTGTAAAGGGAACACTATCAGCGTCACAGTGATTATTTGGTGTTTTTGAACCAATAAATATTGAGTTATTAGGGTAAAAGGAGGATGCCTAAGGTAATTTTAGTCATAAACAATAAAAACCTGTCATTAATAAGTTATATACATTGGCTGAGCAATGAGCTGGGAAGCTACCATTTCAATGAGTAAGAATGTATGTAAAATCGGCCCAAAAAGAAATGACGTAGCCTCGTTAAAAGGAGATCTCCCGAAGATTGCCGAGGTTGTACCCTGTAGGGAGGCTACCGGCAATAGCCCCTAAAAGGAATGCGTACAGTGAAAAATGTGGGTGTTAGAGCTAGCAAGTGAGAGGATACATACTTACACGCGTGAAGGAGAGGGCGCGAAAGTAGTGCTAAGAGAGCCGTTGTCCTACGCACGTGCTCCCTTCTTGCAGGTATGTCCAAAATCTACTAGAAGGGGTCAGTATAGACAAGGAAAGCGATAGCTCTCACGGCCTTTGATGTATGAAAATTATAAAATATTTTCAAATATATTCTACCAGTTCTTAACTTGAAAATCAATATTGCTCCGTTGACTTCTGCAAAGAGAGCAGAGAAAGAGCACAGATTCTTGAAGTCTGCAATTCCTTTGACTTGTTTTTTGCCTTAAAGGATTACCCTAGGATAGGTAGAAACGCAAAAACAAAAAGTTGTATAGACAATATATTTATAAATAATCCAGACATAACAGATACCAGAACGGTGGAAACACACCGATCATATGGCGCAACTAATTCGGGTACCTTTTAACTTGTCTGCACCTAAAAATAAATATAAAGTTATCAAAACTCGAGATATAAACGAAAACGGTATTGAGACATTAAAAAATATGTTACTTACCTATGGATGGAGGGACATCACAAATGAAAGCGCACAACAACAATTTAGCAACTTCCATAAGGTTGTATTGGAAATGTACTATCTGTGCTTTCCTGAAAAAGAGAAACGCATTTTTGTTGAATCAAGGATTAGTTGGAAGAAGTCAGAACTGGTACTCGAAGCCAAACACAAATTAGACGCTATGTATACCATTGCCAAAGTGAGAAACGACTCTGAGGCATATCAAGCATACAAAGACTTTAAAAGTTATTATATAGAATTAATTAACAAAACCAAACAAAAACATAATGAGCAGATCATTTTTAACGCTGAAAATCAACAGCGACCTATCTGGCAAGTAATAAATAAGGAATCTGATAGGAAACATAAAGCAGTAGATACCACAAACACACTTTTCACGCCAGATGTATTTACTGATTATTTTGGTAGTATCGGAAATACTAGAGTTAATGACCATGTCAATAGTCCAAGCTACAATTCTCTTCTAACAAACGTAGCTAAGAGTCCTCATAATTCTTGTTTTTTTGAATCGGTTACTGTCGGTGAGGTTCAATACATTATCTACAAGCTAAAAAACAAAAAAACGAGAGATGTGTATGATTTAGATGTTGGGATGTTGAAGCAGGTAGCTATTGAAATATCTGTGCTTTTAATGTATGTAATAAACGCATGTATTAACCAAGGAATATTCCCTAAGGAGCTAAAGTTAGCTAAGATTATACCTATCTATAAAGCTGGAGAAAAGAACAATAAGGAAAACTACAGACCCATCTCTTTACTGCCTGTAATATCGAAAGTGTTCGAATGCACCATGAGGGAAAGAATATTATCATTTTTTGAAAAAAATGAATTCTTAACTGACGCACAGCATGGATACAGGCCAGGAAGGTCTACTATTACAGCAGCGATTAGCCTTGTGGAGAATATCTTAGCAGCCCGAGATGACAAAAAAAGAGCAGAATTAATATTGTATGATCTCAGTAAAGCTTTCGATACTGTTCCGCATGACATATTACTACAAAAATTATATTACTACGGTATCAGAGGTATTTTCTGGAATTAGATACAATCGTATCTACAGGAAAGGAAATATGTAGTGCTGTGGAACAATCATTGCTCTTCTGTGCGGCATATGTCCTGCGGCTTGCCACAAGGCTCGATTGTCGGTCCGGTTATGTTCATCATATACCTTAATGATCTGCCGGACAACATAGGAGAGAGTAAGATTGTTTTGTACGCCGACGACACTTCGCTTTTAGTAACGGGCAACGATGAAGAAATGAAGTATAGGAGAAAGTCAGCTACTTCATCGACAGAAAAATGGCTTAAGGCCAACAAATTTAAAATAAATGAAAACAAAACACAAACTCTTATCTTCTCTGGTGCTCGCACGGAGGAATCGGTGTGTTTTCTGGGTCTTCTCCTAGACCAGAAACTGGGTTGGAGCTACTATATTGGCAAGCTATGCAATAAATTAAGCTCTGCAATTTATACAATTAGAAGGATTAAGTCAGTCTCAACGTTTAACGCAGTTAAAACAACCTATTACGCAAACTTCCATAGCATAGCTACATATGGGATCCTGGTCTGGGGCACGTCGACAGACGCTGATCATGTCTTTCTCCTTCAAAAACGCGCTATTAGAGTGCTGTTTGATCTACAACAGAGAGATAGTAGTCGTGATTCTTTTTTACGCGAGCGCGTACTTACCATCGAGAATGTATACATCCTAGCATGTGTGAGGTTCACCCATAAGAACTTATCAAGTTTCAGTACACACTGAAATTTCCATAACTATCAAACTAGGGGCAAGGACGCTTTAGCGATTCCACTGCACAAACTCTCCGGTACGCAACAATCGCTTGAATACTGGGGTCCAAAATTGTATAACCATCTTCCAGAAAACATCAAGGGAATGAACTTAAAGAAGTTTACTGGCAGTGTAAAAGAACTCTTACACAAAAATGTTTTTTACAATATCGCTGAATTCATGTCCTTTGCCTTTTAAAGAATACAGCGTTTATTTACAATGTTATTTTATCTATATTTTTTATTTATGATTTTATTTATACAACTTGAATGTCTTGTTTGTCGTTAATGTTTTTTTTCTGTTTGTTGTTTATTTATCACAATTATTTTCTTTATGAAATGTTTTAATATAGACATACGTACCTACTGTATAGACACACACATACATTTATGTATTGTTATGTTATGTTCAACGTTGTATCTACGACAACAACAACTTCTCTCGGTTGTCACTTCGGTACTGACCAAATGTCAGACTGGCCACTCGTTGGCAACCAAATATCCCTCTTGCGGGGATAATTGGAAATTTCTTCGTTACCATTCCCCCCTCATCCAACCGTCCTTGGGGCGAAGACGGTAGAATTTAATTATAAGTCCAGATAATGACGAGTGTGGGGTATCATGGACAAATCTACTCGTTTATTAAATTTTCTATTCACTTATTTCTTCCAAATTAATGTAAAAATCGTCTGGAATAAGCAACAACATAAATTGCAAAGCACAACAGATAATATTTCATCAATTAAATCTTTATCTGAAAGGTGTCTATAAATTAGCACATGGATTTTCTATTTTAAAGCTTGTTGGTGACAGTTCGGACCACAGTATCATCAACAAACAACCTCCCGGTTAAGTCACTGCATTCGTTCTCGTATGCTAATATCATTTGATTGAAAGTCATCGAAACGTTAGTTTCTATTTGGGTAAATTATCAAAATTGGCCGGAAAGAAAACAATCGCCGGTCTTTCGCGATTTAAAAAAAAAGAAAGAGGAACGACGAAACTTTCATCAATCTTTATTCGGCCTTGGTTGAATCAAAGTTTGTCTTAAATCCAATCCAAAGATAAGTGTTCGTTGTGTATTGAAAGTCATTATTAGAGAAATAAATAGGGTTGAATACCCAGAGCAGGCTGTTCCTGTGGTGGGTATATAGACAGAGGGTTTATATACATTGGCGTCGTTCGAAAGTTTAAAGGTTAGTTAATTTAAAAATCTTAAAATTCGTTAATTTGATTTTACTAAGTTGGAAATTCATTCAAAATTGCCGCAAGGGTATCTAGGGATACCCCTGAACCTACAAAAATCGTTTATTAGAGTTAAATTAGAAAATTTAACAAAATTTGAGTAAAACCCCCGAGAAAGATATTTCAGTATATAATTATATTTTTTTGACAGACCATGTAAAATTGATGGCGCAATAAACTACTACTACTACTACTATATTTCTATTACGTAAAAACGTTCACCAGACTAACGTTTCTGTCGCATTCTATTAAATGAAAATGACGTGAGATGTGCTGAACATTTGGGATTATTATCACACGAATAGGTTTTTAGTAGACGACTCTTGGAATCATAGTTTGGTTTTTTTAAAAAAAAGAAGCTAATTCTAGCAAGCATTTGCCGATAATAGAATATATATCACAAATTATGTCCCCAATTTCCATTTGTACGACATGAAAACATGTAGACTCGCAAGTATTAATTCCGGAAAGCTAATTGAGCGGTTGTTTGTTTGCATGGAATATTCAAATTAGACGAACTAATGGAACAATTCATTCGTGTAAATTAGAGCGATTTATTGGACATAGGTGCTCAGAGGTCCTTATAGATGGTCTGAAATAATTGAAGGTTGCAAGTTTAACGTGATTATTTCCCGGTCATATTCGTCAACCTCTATTATTTTAGGTCATGTTTATTTTTCGTTTAAATTTAAAAATAACAGGGGACCTTCTTGTTAGAGTATTTGAAAACGTCATAATCCTTCCGAAATGCATTTTTTTTTGTAGAAAGGACGTAATCTAATTGTTTTCTGTTCAGAACGGTTGATCTACTTAAAATTTCGATTCGCATTTTGCCTGTGAAAGTATACTTACTTTTTAGTATTCATTATTTGCATTATTGTCCGTCATATTTATTTTATTTTGCAATGTTTTCCTTTTTCAACGAAACTCCATAATCTTATACTAATTGAAACACTTCACTAAAACTCTGACCACAATACTTCATTAGCATTGGACGCACACTTCGATAGCCAAGCTAATTAGTCTAAATCTTAAACTATCGCTAATAACAGCCTTATATTCTAACATGGTCTCTTTAGTTTCTGTGATCATTTTAGACAAGGGATTTTCGATAATTTTAAATAAGAACCTTGTGATAATGTGGTGTTGACTCGATTGAAATAATCCTCTTTGTCTAAGTTGACTACAGTATTTCCTTTGTCAGATTTTAAATAAAAACAATTTTTGTTTTTCAGTCTTTTCATACAACATTGGGTGCATTTTGTTATTATTTCCAAAATTTGAATTTTACAAGCGGTATGAACAAAATTTTTAGTGCTATAACTAACCTGGGCAAATATGTGGTAACAGCCAGAGGCGTGGCGAGCACATAAAAGTTTACACATAAAGTAGAAGGTAAGGAATAAATTATAAAACGTGCTGAAACACTTACCGTTTTAAAAGTCTTCCGTGAAATCACAAACTGGGTAACATCTGTTAAATATTTGAATCATTAGATATGTTTCCACAGCTGTTCACAGCGTCAAGTGAGTACGACGTGCGGAATAAATATTTTTTAATGCCGAAAACGACCATTCGACATCTAGCGATGTTATATTTGCATATTTAAAATAATCTTTGAAACAATTTAATGCATCTTCACAGGCACCTTCACAAATTTGTCTTAATATAAGAAAATCGGAGTCTTTCTCTAAAACACTTTCAAATTTTCGTATTACACATCAATTTGTTTCGCCTTCTACGGCGCATAACTGTGCGTGAACATCATTCACAATTTGAACAGAATCCACTAGCGACATCTAAACATTTTGTAATTTTTCTATTCCCTCCGCTAGTCGGAAGTAATTGATGTGAATAGTTTGTAAATCTCTTGTAACCTGACTATCTTGAAATATTTCCTGGCTTTTCTTGATTGCTGCAGCTTCTATCGGATTGAATTTTAAAACTACCTTCTTTACTTGATCAAAATATTTATTGTAGTAAAACGCAGCCTGCAACATTTTGTGAAATAGTCGGGTACGTTTCGGTGACTTTAGAAACACTGCTTTTGTACTAGCAATCAATGCATTTACCAGTTGAAGGAATCGTTTGTGTCGCAAGATTTAGAGTATGGATTTTACACGTTACATGCAAGAAGTTACCACTGTGTTCTTTAAGAGATCGGCCCAAAGAACGCATGTTTGCGGCACCATCACTCATAAACATTAAAAGATGCTTAGTTGAAACTTCAAATTTGTTCAATGAATTCAACACCAGGATGACGGTCAATGTGGTTCCATTGTACGTACCATTACATTAACCACAGAATGTTTTTCACAATCTGTTGTTTCGTCCTCACACAACCACAGTTTTTTATCTTTCAATTCCGTTTTCATTCTTTTTTCTATATGTTCACGAGCAAATGGCACTACATTTCGTATCGATGTCCGACTAGGTAATTTACAGTCCGTATATTTATTCCAGAAGGAGACAAATGCTTCCTTGTCTAGTAAACGAAACGATAGATTACATAAAATAAGAGTAACGCATAAATCAAATGTAAATTTTTCTTGGTCTCGTATGCCATTTTTTGCAGAAGAATGCTGAAACAGTTCACTAAAACCCTTACCACAACACTTAATTCGTACTGGACGCACGTTTCGATAGCCAAGCTATCATCATCAGCAGCAAGACTGAACTAACAAGCTAAGTGAAAAACTAACCTTATATAGCAAAAAATATGCAGAAGAATGCTGTTTGCTATCGATGTGACGTGGACAATGGCTTCTGGACCAACACATTAAAGGGATTTTACAAACTAGACATTGAAGATTAGCGCCATCAAAAATTAAGTCCGGCATATCCACTATAAAGTTTTTAACTGTGTTTACCATTGGTCGTTTTCGCGACGTACCTAACTGCGACATTTTTAAAGCAAACATAAGCGTACAATTACGAAATAAGTTACGACAGCCTACATATACATAGAACTACTCACATACAGCATCGATTTAGTACTGAAGCTGTCAACGCGTGAAATAAATAATCGCCGACTCCGCACCACATATCTACTACATTGACTGTTACCGCTGTTTGCCCAGACTAGTTGTAACTATAATTTCTTCAACCGGGGGCTTATTAAATTTGAAGTTTTATTTCAAACTTTTAATGAGTCGATATCTTCCTTACTAAAAGACTCGGATGACTCATTCTTAACTGATTCGGATCTCGGCAGGTTTTGGTTTGAATTCTGATTTAGAACCAGCCTTTATCCGTTGTTATATCATGTATACACATGTAGTTAACTAACCGTAACTTAAAATTTTTACATAACTTGGGATTTGCATATTTCAAAATTGTTTTAAAATTGCTTACTTTAGATTTTCATATTTTTGGATTTGCATAATTTAGAAGTACTATATAAAATTAGTCTTTCGCTTAGTCGGTTAGTTCAGCTTTACTGTTAATGGTGGCGGCTTGGCTACCGAAACGTGCGTCCAGCCGTTACTACCGATATATAAGGCCTCACAGCTCTTCGATGACGTCACGCTGTTTTTTTTTTTTGCTTTTTTTAAGTACCATTACTTTTCCCACAATTATTTTTAAGTAGGGTGTTTGTAGAACAAGTTATTATAATTGTTGCAATACGTTCACTGCTGTGAATATGACATTTACATATATCAGTATCCAAAATGGCTACGTTCGGTGATATAATTTAAAATATATTGTATTAAAATAGAACGTTTATTACATAACATCTTCACGTTTTTTGTCAAATACAACGGACAGTTAGGGAATTGAGTTGGAGTAGCATATTTTTTAAGCCTAGGATATTTTAAACATACAGTTATAGTTATTCACCGGTCCTTGAATCTGTAGCTGTTGAAGAATAAATAATATCTTCTTTTATTTACAAAGTGTAACAAACAAAACAACCGACACCATCTTAGGTTAGGTTACTTTCTTTTTATCGCTTATACAACACTAGAAAAACACTGCAGGTATTACCAATAAAGTACGGAAATTGTCACTACACAGTATTTTTTTTTTAATAAAACCAATATGATTTGGTTAAACTAATTCAAAACGCAATAATCGATCCTAACGTATGAAAACAACCGACGCCATCTTAGGTTAGGTTACCTCGTTTTTATCGCTTCAGAAAAGGTTTTATCGCTTATACAACACAAAAACTTTGCAGGTATCACCAACAAAGTAAGAAAAAATAAAACCAATATAATTTGGATAAACCAATTTAAAACGCAGAGATGGTCTTAGTGTGTAAACGCGTTTATATGGCCTAAATCAGAATACGTGACAGCCTGCTGACGTCAAAGCGGTCAGGCCTTCTTAACGTAGGTAACGGTCCAGTGCGAATGAAGTACTGCGGTAAGGGTTTTAGTGAGGTGTTTCAGTGTTCCAGTGCCACAGAGATCGAGTACTTGATTACTTATTGTCTATAATTATAATTTATTGATTTCTTAGTTATTTTAAACTTACAGTTCAATTATAGTTCAATTACACTACTTTAAATCAGAGTGCTGCACCACCATCTGACTTGCACTCAAAAATCCGTTAACAACTGGGGCCCAAAGTTATATAATTTGCTACCACCTGAAGTAAAAATATTGCTATCAAAGGCTTTTCAAAACAAAATAAAACGTAAATTAATTGGGGACGAATACTATACAGTTGAGGAGTACATATCCCAAGCAGCAGATATTCCATTTTAATCAATTTTTTTTGTAATTTATTATTTTAACGTGTTTGTTTGTCGTATGTATGTGACTACTCTCGTATTATATACACTTTCTTTTGTTCTATCTATTTGTTTGTGCTTACATGTACATGTATATATGTTCTTACATGTACATCTATATATACATGTACATATACATTCTCTTTTTATATCTACTGACACAATTATATGACAAATTTTGTAATTTTTTTATAGCAAATATATTATATATTATTGTTATTATTATTATTATTAGTAGGGTAGATTTTTCGGAATTAGCTTAGAAATAGCTTCGGTTTTTTGTGTTAAAGATGAATGAAAGTCCAATCAAATAACTAATATCAAAGGTTGGGGAAAGAATAACATTCACAAAACGATTAGTTTTAAAATATTTTCTTCGTGGAGGTTAGGTAATGTCTATCGATGTGGAGATACGAACTTATGTATACAAAGTGTCACAGAATAAACTTACGATAGTTGTATATTGGAAACTAAGCAGATTCCAAATTTGTAAACTTGTAGACTTATTTTGTTCCAGGGGGCGAACTTTCAGAAAATATCCGCACTTCTTTTCGATTTTTAGCTTCACCGAAAGTAGCTTAAACTTAAACTTTTCTAAATGGATTGCCCCAATTTTGATAAAACAATTCAGCAATTAAGTTAATGTAAAATTGATCTATTTCGATAAGTTTAAATATTATAGTTTTAAAGCTAACTTGATTTTTATTAAGATTTTAGCAAAAACATCGTAGTACTTTATCGTTTATTACCTGAAATGAATATTATTTGCGCAATATCTGATCTTTGATTCAAAGGAAGCGCTACAGTGCACAGTTGGCCAAGCATTTGATTTCATTTAAACATAATACGAGGGATGATCGTTAAATAAGGTTCCCAAAGCCCTATAGCAGCAATAAGACGTGTTAGGCGAAATCCGACAACATTGGCGTGTGCAGCAGCTCTTGCACTCTATATACGTACCACTCCTGTCTAGCTACGCCGCTCGGTGTTGGCTAAGCAACCGTCCGAGATGGAGCTCCTGATCGCCGCCAGCGCCAGGTGCGAAATTCGCGCTGTGATACGTTTTTTAAACGCGAAAGGGGTTTCACCTATAGACATTCATCGTCAATTAACCGAAGTTTATGGAGAAAAGTGTATAGCTGTTCAACACGTCCGCAAATGGTGTAGGGAATTCACTGGAGGTCGGACGAAAATTCACGACGAAGAGCGGAGGGGAAGACCATCAGTTTCAGAGGAAATCGTTGAAAAAGTCGAGAGCATACTGCTTGAAGATCGGAGGATCACCATTCGTCAACTCGCTCTTCGGATTCCTGAGATTTCCAACACCACAATTGAAAAGATTTTGACTGGCGGCAGAATTTTACGACATGGGGATACAGAAGTTGGAGCACCGTCTGCTTGGATAGAAATGACGATTATGTCGAAAAATAGTTTTTACCTTTAAAACGATGTGTAATGTTAAGGAAATAAAGAATGCTGTCTATTTTTAAAAAAATATGGGAACCTTATTTTACGATCATCCCTCGTATGTTCTTCACTTGAGAAAAATAGTTTTTTGGCGTTAAAAAAGACGCTACTACTTACAGGTAAGTAGTTAAGACAAATAAGTATAGTGTGCCCCCGGATTGAGTTCACTGTAAGTATGATCTATAAAATATGTTTAAGTTGGAATTTAATATTTGGGAAATAAGTTCTGCTTGGTTTGAAACTTATTTTTAGTTTGCTGAAAGTTAGTTAAGTACAATCTATTTTCGTTTCAGGTGAAGCACCTTTTCCGTTCATAGTACGCTAAACCATTATCAAGAAGAGTTGTTCAGAATGAAAAGATATGGCGTCATACGAACTTTCTGAATGATCGGCTGACTTTGATAAAATTGATGAAAATAAGCCCATAATTCTGAAAATTTACATAACTCCATAGCTTTTCATTCTAAACAACTTTTCTTAGCGACTAGTAAGAAGTACTTTACCTGAAACGAAATTGACAACTAATAGATTTTATTAAAGTAGGCCGATTATTCAAAAAATTTACATCACCCCATAACTTTTCATTCTGATCAACTTTTTTCAATAACATTTTGCCGTATTATTGATCGAAAAGGTGCCTTACCTGAACAGAAAATATTTTTTTCACATTTTTCGCGGCCGTCTTAATTTCTAAAAAACAAAAATCTTCGTAAAATATTTGTCAGACAAAGCAGACTGGAATCCCAAAACATTAAAATGAAATTCTAAAATTTTTGGTCGATTATACCTATAATGAATTCCGGGGACACACTGTATATTTAGTTAATTCAACAAAATATACAATTAATTTGATTATTGTAGATATTGCTAGACCTATACTTTTGAATGAAATATTAAGTTTGTGCTTCAGTGTAGAAAATTGTCCAAATAAATTAGTTACACAATCTTTTATGTAAAATAAGTAAACCTTTTGAATAAAAATATTTTATTGTAAACTAGAGTGACAAAATAAAAGATTTGAAAAGTTTTATCCACACTATCCAGGAAGCGCTGAATCCATCTGTAGAGAACACGTGAGCGGAATACGTAATTCAGGTTTACCAAACCTTGCCGATTTAGATCAGATTTAGTGCTGAAGCGCGTTTGTAGTGACAAATATAGTTTATCTAAGCAGATTTCATATGTACGAAGTAATTTGCGAATACCCATACAGAATGTATACAAAATAAGGATAATTCTACTGTGCATGAATCCAAGAACTTATACAATATACGTAAATTGACATATGGTTCAAGACGCATATAAAATAAAATAGAAAGATCGAATACTACATTCAAAGAATAGATAATACAAAAATATAATAAAAGTGATTTTGATAAGCTTTATTACAATTACGTTACCTTTGATACTTGCTGCTTGCAGTATATTTATATAATCACTTTTTTATAATTAGTAAGAATAATATTTTAATTTAAAATTTATCAGAAAATATATACTAAAACTTTCATACTCACTTTTATTGCATAGGTAATTAGATTTTATTAGCAATTTTGTTATTACTAATTTCAAGGATAATGTGGGCCATCCCTTCTATATAATTCATAATTCATTCAGCTGTCAAATGATAATTCACAGTCACAGTTGGAAATATGCTTTTCACTTGACTGATTTTGATCTGCGAAAATCTGCGTATCAGAGTGTTCGTGTGAAAATTGGTAAATTGAAAGCCGCTATAAGGGTTGCTTAGGGATTGGTATTAGGTCCAACATTGTTTCTTATATACAGGGTGAGTCCGAAGGAACGGTCCAAACTCCAGGAGTGAGACAACTAGATAGAAAGGTAGTGGTCCCTGTTCCCTCATCCCGCAGTACTGATTTATTGCGTTGTCATAGTTTATGTTGAATTTCTTGGTATTATTAAAAGTTTGTGTTACAAATGAGGCACTATTCGAATGGGCTCAAAGTAAGGAAGTTTTTAAAGTCAAACCCCATATCGCTAGTATCGGCAGAAGCAACGTATACAACGCCGATGAAAGTGGATTTAATCTAGAAATGCACTTCGGCCGTACTTTGGCAGTAAAGGGTGAGAAAACCGTTGAAGCTGTTGTGTAACCTTTGCACTCAACAACACATAGTTATACAATTTTACCGGCCATTTCTACAGATGGACGGTTACTTTCGCCATTATTTTTGGTATTAAAGGAATCTACGAATACGTTTCTTCTTCGACGTCTGGAAAGCTCACTTCGAATCATTTCAAAACCTGGCTAACAGATGTTTTCTTACCAAATACCGGACCAAAAGGTGTTCTCTTGATTGATTCTTGGAGTGGACATTGTGTTGCCGAACTTCAGAAATTGGTGCCAAAAGATAAAACTGTTAACATTTTAAATATCCCTAAGAAAACAACAGCAATGGTACAACCTCTAGATGTGTTTGGTTTTAGATTATGGAAAAATTTTATTAGAACTTTTCTGATACAGTGATTCTTATGAACTACAACATAGATTTGCCTCAGAGAAATAACATTATTAAGCTGCAATCGTTGACTCACAATCAGTTTTCTTTACCGAGATTTTTCAATGTCTTCAAATACTCGTGGTATAAGAGTGGAAATGCGGATGAAAGACCGGGATCCTTTAAAAATCCAGTACAGTTTTGTTTTGCTAAAGACACGGAGTCTACGCCCTTGTGTAATGTTTGTGAAAAACCTGCTATTGTGCGTTGTTCGTGGTGCAAGCAATACCAGTGTTTTGAACACTTATACTGACTACCATGTAATCATTACGTAGCATAACTACTATAATTTCAATAAATACCATTACAGTGTGTAGTGTATTGAATGTTTCATAAGCATTGCACTTTCTTTTTTATTCTGCTCCACTGTTTTCCGAAAATGTGTTAGTTACAAACAAATTAGTTATATGAATATTGCTCTATAGAATGTGCCGAGCTGTAAATTTACACTGCACGAAAGAACGCTTCTCATACATTGTTTTAAACGGCCACCTGTGGTCATTTCAGTTACATTATATTATAGTATTTCTTAAAGCATGTATCGAAATAATAAATAATTTCTAAATAAATATATATTTATAACGACAATCAATGACAAGTAAAGTTATATTATCGTCTTTTAATATCTGTATTACTAACTGTCTCAATTTGACCACATACATATTCTACATAAAACCGACTCTATTTGTGAAAAAATAAAATATAAAAATGTAGAAAAAAATGGGGGTATGGGGTACCCGGCTCCCGTTATTAATTTTTCCCGGAAATAATTCACGCCATCCTTTAGACTATGTAATATACTTTATTTGTGAAAAATAAAGAAAAAAAAAATAATAAAAAAAAGGGGGTGGAGTCCCCGGTTCCGCGTTAAAAATTTTTTTCCGAAAATAATTCGCGCCATCCTTTAGACTATCTAATATACTTTATTTGTGGAAAATAAAGAAAAAAAAAATTAAAAAAAGGGGGGGGGGAGTCCTCGGTCCCGCGTTATAAATTTTTTCAGAAAATAATTCGCGTCATCCTTGGGACTATGTAATTTACTTCACATTATATTCTAAAAAGAAAACGATATCTGTTATAATTTCCGAGATATTTACACAAATAAAAAAAACATAAAAATCTTTGGAGGGGGCTGTACCGCCAAATCGGCGAGATACACTAGGTGAGAAAAAAATTGTGTTCTTTTACCAAGGTACTCTTTTAGTCTGTGCGAAATCGAGAAGTGCGGGTTGCCGGTGTTCCTTTGTTAGTCTGAAAAGTGACGTCGTGTCTCGAGTTACACTTTTGCTATCAATTTAAAGGCTAATACATTATATGTTTCAAGGTGACATAATGTAAAAGTATACACAGGGTGTTAAATATGTCGTGCAGCATTTATTGAATTTCAAATGCCTTTTCTTTGATTTCTTTAAATAGAACCCATATTTCTTTATGTTGCTTTGCGTTTTCTTTTATTTACAATTTTTCCAAGAATGTTTTAAATATATGGTGATAATTTGGAAGATGAAACTAAATATAAATTAAAAGATGTGGATCCTAATTAAATTCGTGTATCCATAAAACTCATATATCTGTAGATGTTACACTTTTTTAAACTAAAATCCTCCCTATTGCTCATTTATACGTATTTATTCAACAGGCCGAAATATATTTTTCGGTAAGTTTATCCACACAGGAAAAAAAAGTTATTCTGGATACCCACGAAAGCCCATTCCCCACAGAAACTTACCTAAGTACGAACATAACACGTAATTTTTGTACGCGTATACCACTGGGGGTTGTGTACGCATCGATCCCAGGAAGGGTACGTGCCAGGTTCAGAAGGATACACATTTTTTTACCCAAACGTCTCCTTGAAAATTTCACATACTTATCAAAGCTTAAACCTATCCACGATCGATATTGTAAATGCCGCTTTCGTGCGAGAAAAAATGTAAAATATGTAAAACATGTATCAATAATATCAGAAAAGTATGTTTCTTAAATTTTATAGCTTCTTTTAAAGAGCGATTCTAATGTCTCAGAATAATATAAATTGTAGAAATTTATTATTCAGTCGATAATCATACGTTACATTAAATTTGTCTCTTCCGAAATCTCTAGTCAGAGCCAATTGGATACCGTGGAATTAATTTTAAACTGGCTGTGCTTGTGATTTTGTTTGGGCAATCGGATATACTCCTGGCATGTCAGGATCGTAGTAAGCATGTACGTACCCACAAACAGAGAGCCGACTGGACGAAGCAAATATTAACATCGACCGCCGATCGGAGATGCATGATGGATATACATATTCATGGGAACCATATTAACGACATTTACCTTAGTCCAAAATCTAATGGACTAACTTTTAGTAAATTTTGATTTTCCGGCAAAAAATCGCCATTAAACATTAATAACTAGAGCAACGCAAACTGCGCTGAAAGCCAGTGGCTGACGCATAAAAGTTTACACAAAATAAACACGGCCAGGACAATTCGGTATAAGCGTCAGTATAACTGCGACTCGAAAGCCGATCTGTTGTGTATGCATCTACGCTGTCGTATACTATATCGTAGTTCTACGTTTGTTTTCCTATGTCGCGAAAACGACCAAAGTTGGACACAATAAGAGAATTTATTGCAGAAATGCCTGATTTAAAGTGTGATGGCGCTAAAATTCAATGTGTAGTGTGTAAAATAGATTTAGTGTGTTGGTCGAAAAGTGATTGTCTACGGCACGTAAATAGTGCAGGGCATGTTTCAAAAAAAAATTCCACACGAGATTATGACAAATTTAAATTTAATTTATGTGTTTATTGCATGTAATTTACCATTTCATTTACTAAGGGAGAAAGCCTACGTCTCGTTTTGGAATGAATATTCGGACTTTAAGTTACCAAGTGAGAGAACATTACAGAGAGTTGTGCCGTCTGCTCGTGAGCATGTTGAGAAAAGAATTAAATCGGAGTTGCAAGATAAAAAACTGTGGTTATGTGTGGACGAAACAACAGACCGTAAAAAACACTCTGTGGTTAATGTAATGGTACGCACAATGGAACCACATCGACCGTCACCCTCAATTTTACTAGCTTCCAGACGAATACAACAATGCACTGGCGAAGTAATTTCAATGTTGGTGTTAAATACATTGGAAAAGTTTGAACAAATCAACTGTTGACGTTTATGAATGATGGTGCCGCAAACATGCTTGCTGTAGGTCGATCTCTTAAAAAACATTGTGCTAACTTGTTGCATATTACATGTAAAATTCATGCTCTCAGTCTCGTAGCAGATAGTATCAGAAACACATACAAAAGCTGTGTTTGTAAAATCCCCAAAACGTATTCGGGAATTTCATAGACTATGACCCGGTATTCCTGAACCACCACAACCTATTCTTACTCGTTGGGGAACATGGTTAGAGGCTGAATTTTGTTATCTTAAATATTTTGAGAATATAAAGAACGTGATTTTAGAATTCGACCCAAAGGAAGCTGCGGCTGTCAAGGTAAGCCGCTTAAAATTTCAGGATAGTCAAGTTAAAACAGATTTGGAAATTATTCAGAACAATTACGTGGGACTAGCGGATGCGATAGAAAAACTACAAAATTCTTCGGTGTCGTTAGTGGAATCTTTGCAAATAGTGCAACATGTTCACGCACAGCTATGCGCGATAGAAGACGCAAAAAATGTTTGTGTTTTAGAAAGGTTTGAAAGTGTTTTAGATAAAGACTCTGATTTTGGCACATTAAGATAAATTTGTGAAGGTGCGTCAACAGAACCGTTAAGTTATTTGAAAGATTATTTTACTTACGCAAATATAACGTCACTAGATGTAGAACGTTCGTTTTCCGCATACAAAAACACCTTTTCTTCACGCCGTACTCACTTTGCCGAAACAACTTTGGAAACATATCTAATGTTACAAATTAAATAGACATTATCCACTTTGTGATTTCACGGAGGACTCTTAAAACGGTAAGTGTTTGAGCACGTATCACATTTAATTTATTTTGTGTAAACTTTTATGCGTCCGCCACTGACTTTCAGCTCAGTTGCGTTGCTTTATTAATGACTCTTCTTATATTTGTGGGATCACGCTAAAAGTTGTTATTTTATGGAAGTTTAATGCATCTTCCTTTGAAAAGAGGCAATTCATTAAATTATTTAGAAAAAAAATATAGGCCTAGATACCTAGAATTTTAAATTCTCAAGTTTGTGGTGAGTTTTTTCTTTTTAAATAAAACAATTCAATTGTTAAAATTACTTCAAAAACTTCCTTACTTTGTGGCCTTTCGAATAGTACCTCATTTGTAACACAAACTTTTAATAATACCAAGAAATTCAACATAAACTATGACAACGCAATAAATCAATACTGCAGGATAAGGGAACAGGGACCACTACCTTTCTATCTAGTTGTCGTATCCCGTCTCTTAGACGATGAGTAACTTAGTAACCTAATTTTTTGACATATGTCGAGTTTTGTCTATCTGCTACTCAGTGTGATCGCGACGCTAAGAAATTTTTTCTGTTATTATTATTGTTTTTATCATTACGTTACGTTGTCATTATTTGTTTCTTCTTCGTTATTATTTATTACACCCGTTATGGCTACTTATAGCAACGAAGAATACTGCGACATAGTCGTAATGTATGGTTGTGCAAATTGCTGTATGGACAATTATATCCCGGGAGAAGATTATCCAATCACCAAGTTTTTAGCAATACGTATCGATGAATGCGTGAAACCGGAACCGTTCATCACCAGGAACCCTGAATTAACGTTCGACAACATAATGTGGATGTTGATGAACTCATTTTAGCTGCACTTGAAGTGGACCCTACTAATACTAGTATTAGAGATGTAGCCGCTAACCTTAATGTGTCACCGTTGAAGGTGTGGTCTGTACTCCGCATGGAAAAGAAGCACCCCTTTCATTACATACCATTGCAAGGTTTAGAAGTGGCAAATCACGTCCGATGGATATAATTTTCGCGATTCCTATTACATGAGGACATTGAAAATATTTTTTTTTGCGCAGCATCTTGTGGAATGATGAAAGCAGATTTATCAAAGAAGGATCAACACAAATTTCGTGTAAACGTGTGGCCCGGTGTAGTAGTTAATTCTCTCGTAGGCCCATATTATTTGCCCGACGACCTCAATGGAGAGGTTTATCTACAATTTTTACAAAACGATCTGCAGACAGCTGCACCAGAGGTACAGGACTTGCTACCATTTGCAAATGAAAGACGTTCTATATTTTTTCAAAAAGATAGTTGTCCGGCTCACTATCGTTTAACCGTGAGAGAGTTTTTAAACAACGCTTTTCCGAATGCATGAATTGGAAGAGATGGTTCCATTCCGTGGCCGCCACGCTCACCACACTTGATTCCCCTCGATTTCTTTGTTTGGGGGCGTACCAAGAGCCTTATCTACAACGAGGAAATTAAAAATCGGGACCATCTAATTAGAAAAATCAATAGTGCATTCGATAGAATGAGGGAAGAAATGAGACTGAAAATTACCACGGTAGAGATGAGGAGAAGATTAAGATTTTATATAAGGGATGAAGGATTACACTTCGAGCAAGATATTTAAATTAATTGACTATTAATTATTGTTGTTTTATTAGATTTACACCTAACACTAATAAATACGCTTTATGTTTTTTAGCGTTCTTTACTAACACAATATCTGATTACCCTTGTAATATGAATGACCATCTAACGCATGCCCTATTATTCGAAAGGGCATAAAGTAGGGAAGTTTTTAAAGTAATTTTAACATTTGAATTGTTTTATTTAAAAAGAAAAAAATCACCAGAAATTTGAGAATTATAAATTTTCTATTGCGTTAAGTGAGATATCTAGGCCTATATTTTGTTTTAAATAACTTCGAACTTTAATTAATTGCCTTTTTTCAAAGGAAGATGCATTAAACTTCCACAAAAAACAACTTTTAGCGTGATCTCACAAAAATAAGAAAAGTTATTAATGTTTAAAGGTGAATTTTTGTCGGAAAATCAAAATTTATTAAAAGTTCAAATACCTTAAAATCAATTAGACTAAGGTAAGGTCGCCTATCGGCTGTTCATAACTTTACATCGTTGTGTCAAACACCTGTATATGACAGTAAAGTTGTAACACTGTGCTCGGTAAAATAACACAACGTAAATAATAAAACAAGTAATCCATATTATTAAAAAACATTGTAAGATACGTACCTTCTTAACAACTGTTATAAAATGAAGTACTACAAACTGGATAAGATCCGTGAAACGTTTGTAAGCATCAAATATATTTTCACATTTCTCTTGTTTAACAATGTTCGCCGTGATGAAACAATGTTCTTATATCTTGAGAAAGACCGTCCAACATCTACCGATTAAGACAGACATACAGTCCCTGGCCATATTTCTTGAAAGATGTCATAAATCAACCCTTTTACCTGGAAATTCCCATCCCATTATAGTGATATTCTTTTGCTTTGAATCCGATCGTTTATAGGGGGACTGGATTATTGCATCCATAAATAAAAATACCAGAGAAATGATATTTAGAAGAGTAAAGTACGTATATATAAATATTTCAGTTATCAACTTACATTTAGCGAGTTTACAGTTTAGAGAATGCATCGATATTTTCTAAAATATTTCGTCATAACCGTATAGAAGCTAAGTTGTGGAGTATCGTTAAGTGTTTTGTGTTGATATATCGTTATTGCAAAGGTAAAATTGTTATTCTATCTCTCTCTTAATAATAAATTATTTGGAATTTGAAAAAAATTGAAATATTTGGGGTTTCTTGTAGAAAATGCCGCTATACAAGCTCTTCTACAATCAAACAAACATTCACAACGAGAAATTACAAAATTACAGAAAGTATCGCCTTCTTCTGTATCGCGTTTAGCTAGAAACTTAAACGAAGGAGCTAGCACATCGACACGAAGACGGGGAAAGTGCAGTCGGAAAAGAAAAACTTCGGAGATCTGACCGTGAAATTGTTCATCAGGCTTTGGGCAATAGATTTGCTACAATTAAAAGGATTCAAAAAAATTTACAAGAGGGAGAAATATAGATTTCGAGCAGAACTGTCAGGCGCCGATTGCACGAAAATCGCCTAACGGGCCGAAGACCTGTAAAAAAGCCGCGTTTAACAGAAAAAATGAAATCTGCTCGTCTTAACTTTGCAAGAGAATATCAACATTTCAAAGACGAGAATTGAATAACTTAACAACATGATTTTTACTGAATTAATGTTTGCATTATTTAATAGGTTTTCTTTAGTGACGAGTGCTCGCTCTGTGTGTTAGTGCAGCGAGCACAATTTGTTCGTAGACGACCTGGCGAACGTCTCACAGAGTCCACGGTTCTTCGAACTGTAAAACACCCTCCGCAGGTAATGATTTGGGGATGCGTCAAGAGCAGTACATAAATGTGTTAAAAAACACGTTATTACCGTATTTTACGCCAGGACGTCGCATACCGACAGGGCGTATATTTATGCCATGTGGCAAAAAAGGTTAAGAAATTCTTTGAAGACAATCACATACCTCTTTTACGTTGGCCCGGAAATTCACTGGACCTCAATCCCATCGAGAACGTATGGAATCGACTAAAAAGTAAGGTATATGAAAGAGAAAACCCTACAAAGGAAATATTAATGAAGAATATAATGGATGTATGGGGGAACGATGAAGATATAAAAGAGACAATCATATCTTGCATTGAAAGTATGCCCCGAAGAATTAAGGGTGTTATTAAAAATCATGGGTTATGGACTAAATATTAATTACTTATTTAATATTTACATATGTTACATATTTTTACAATATATTTTATAAATAAAAAATATAATACATGTATAGTTTATATTTTATTATGAAGAAACTACAAGATATTGAGTGTTTCAAGTAATTTGGCCAGAGACTGTAGTTAAAATAATCTTTGAAATTAGAACCACAGTTCTTTATTTATCAATTCTGATGTGATCTTGTCTTCGATTTGTTCGCGTAGGGTTGGCAGATACTTTGGTAGCGTTGACCGATTTGCTAGCTTCTAGTCGGGATTGTATTTATTTCAGAAATGTCGAAGTGGTTCTTAATCCAGGAAGTGAAGCGGTAAATTACATGCAATCAGCATAACAAGTAAATCGGACGTAAAATGAATTGTTGGTGTCACACCATTTTTCTTATTTCTGTGTGTTATACTAATTACATGTTTCTTACAATCGTATTTGTCCTGGCGCATCAGTGGTACATATATCACAAACTTTACAAAATATTTTAGCACCAGTATAGGATAAATCTGGAAAGACACCGATAAACTCATTCACTTCCTAACACATGGTCGTTTCTTACCCTTCCGCACGTTCGATATACTTAATTATATACTTCCTCTGTTTCATAATTAAAGCTGGCCACGAGCGGTACCGCGCAGTAGCGTAGAGTCGACCAGGCCTCGCGTTCCGCTAGAGTTATTCTGCTAATAGAGATGTTTGCTGCCGCAAATAATTTCGCTCATCTTTTAAATAAAAATTAAATAACACGTGCTCAAACACTTACCATTTTAATAATCCTCCGTGAAATCACAAAGTGAATAATGTCTGTTAAATATCTGCAACATTAGATTTGTTTCAACTGTTGTTTCGGCAAAACTAGTACGGCATGAGGAAAAAATGCGTTTATATGCAGAGAACGAACGTTCTACATCTAGTGACGTAATATTTGCGTAAGTAAAATAATCTTTCAAATAACTTAACGATTCTGTTGACGCACCTTCACAAATGTGTCTTAATGTGCCAAAATCAGAATTTTTCTCAAAAACACTTTCAAATTTTTCTAGAACAGAAACATTTTTTGCGTCTTCAATCGCGCATAGCTGTGCGTGAACATGTTGCACTATTTGTAGAGATTCTTTTAACGGCACCGCAGGATTTTGTAATTTTTCTATTGCATCTGCTAGCCCGAAGTAATTGTAGTGAATGATTTTTAAATCCATTTTAACCTGACTATCTTGAAATTTCGACTTGCTTTTCTGGATAGCGGCAGCTTCCTTTGTATCGAATTGTAAAACCACGTTCTTAATATTGTCAAAATATTTATGATAATAAAACGCGGCCTGCAACCATGTTCCCCAACGAGTTAGAACAGGTTCTGGTGGCTCTGGTATACGGGGGCACAGTCTGTGAAATTCGCGAATACGTTTCGGTGATTTGACAAATACTGCTTTGGTATGCGCTATTAAAGCGTCTACCTCAGGATAACATTTTCTGATACTATCCGCCACAAGATTGAGAGCATGAATTTTACACGTAATGTGTAACAAATTAGCAGAATGCTTTTTAAGAGACCGGCCTACAGAAAGCATGTTTGCAGCACCATCACTCATTAACATCAAGAGTTGGTTTGTTGAAAGTTCAAACTTGTCCAATGTATTTAACACTAACTTTGAAATTACTTCGACAGTACACTGTTGTATTCGTTTGGAGACTAATAGAATTGAAGGTGCCGATTGATGAGGTTCCAATTTGCGTGCCATTACATTAAGAACAGAATGTTTCTTCCGATCTGTTGTTTCGTCGACACATAACCACAATTTTTGATCTTTCAACTCCGATTTTATTTTTTGTTCAATATGTTCGCGCGCAGATGGCACAATTCTTCGTAACGATGTTCGACTTGGTAATTTGCACTCCGAATAGTTATTCCAAAAGCAGATAAATGGTTCCTTGTCTAGTAAATTAGACGGTATATTACATGCGATAAACGTAACGCATAAATTAAATATAAATTTTTCATTGTCTCGTGCGCAATTTCTTTTTGAGACATGCTTTTCACTATTTACGTGTCGTAGATAATGTTGTCTGGACCAACACATTAACGGGATTTTACAGATTACACATTTAATTTTAGCACCTTCATATATTAAGTCTGGAATTTCTGCAATAAATTTTCGAAGTTTGTCCGACCGCGGTCGTTTTGCTGACGAAATCATAATTTTTCTAGGACAGATAAACAATTGCGCAAATGACCGACAGCGAAAATGTCCGTACTGCTCCGCAGACGAAGTAATACTACCGTTCCTCTCGGTCCGAACTGATTCTACGCCGATGCGTGGTACCGCTCGTGGCCAGCGTTATTCATAATAAGTGAGCCATTTGCTTATTGACACTTACGTATTTTCTTTATTTTATGTTTCATATTCTGAATATACACCAAATTCTTAATCACATGTGCCACAACCTTCAAAATATTTGACAGTTTAAGTTGTCACAAGCAGCAATTAAAAGTCGAATATTTAAGTTAAAGTGTTCTAACACTGATAGTGTTAAAACGATGAGAAAACCGAATTTAACAAACGAAAAGTGAACGGCTATTGTTCTCTTTTTATTGAAAAATCAAACAAATGGACGGCTGAAGAAGGAAGTGGTAATTGTGGCAATTGAAAAATTCAGAACATCAAGAGCCACTATAAAGAGAACAAGGAAACAAGGTAAGGATTCTGTTCATTGTTTTAATGAGAATAAGCCTATGAATATTAATTCTAAAAAACAAGGAAAGTGTGGTAGGAAAAATTGACAGAACAGAAAACATTGCCAATATACGGTTAGTTGATTATAAAAGAAGAGGGGCCCTGCGGTCGTTATGGTGTGCAGTTGAAATTCCGCCTACCTCGCTATGGAGGTTGCTAAAAAATTGTGAAATTGAGAGGCATTCCAATTCTTTGAAACCGCTTTTAAAGGAGGACAATACAGTTTGAATTATTGTCTGTCATTTGTGAAACAGAATGGCGAGTTTGACCATTTAATGAGTTACATCCACATTGATGAAAAGTGGTTTCGTATCACTAAAGTGAACCAGAGAATCTATCTCCTGCCTGATGAAGTTGAACCATCTTGTTTTTAGCAACTGTTGCCCGACCGTGGAACGATCGTTACCATAACCAGCACTTTAATGGCAAAATTGGAATATGGTCATTTAAAGTAGAAGAGCCAGCGGAATAGCAAAAATCGACCCAGAGGTGAAATTGTTATCAAACCTAATGGTATAGTAAAGATGTTTACAAACGTATGTTAATGGATAAATTGATACCGGCAATTAAAGAAAAGAGGCCAAAAATGGTTGGAACATTTCGTTTACTTTTCAACCGGCTAATAGTCTCGATTTGAATGTGCTCAATCTTGGCTTCTTTGTGTCTATTTAATCCTTAAAACAGCAGCGTTCACCGTGCAATATGGACGATTTAATAGAGGTTGTCGAAGAATCTTTCGAAGCGGAGACTAGACATACTTAGATAACTTGTTCATAAGTTTACAAATAGTTATGAAATCGATTATAGATTGTGACGGAAATAATAATTATAAGTTTAAACATATTAGCAAAGTAAATCTTTGTAGGGAGAATCGCTTGCCAACTATTCGTTTATGTTACATTTTGTAACTTAGTACTAGTATTTAGTTTTAGGTAAAATTTATAAGTTAAAGAAATACTATGTAAGAAATGTGGGAATAAATGTTTGTTCTTCTAAATGACTCGCTTATTTTTGAAAATTAAAAATCGAAAATGACCCACTTATTTTGGAAAAAACGAAAATGGCTCACTTATTTTGGAAAAAATAAAAACCGGTAATGGCTTACTTATTATATTATGAAACAGAAGTATTTATTACACCTAGAACAACGCAACGCAAGAGCTGAATTGAAATAACTGCACTTTTTTCGATTTCGCTTTAAATGGGTTTTATTGTTGTTGTTTTTTTTTCTTAATAATTATTGTAATGAAAAACAGAAAGCCTTTCTAAAGAACTTTATTTATCACATTTATGGGTACATACAATTTGTTTACTTTTAGAGAATCACTATGGGTATAATGCAAACATGTTGAACTACGGGAGTAACCAATACCTTTTTGGGATGTGTTGTTTCAGGTTTGTTTGTTTTGTTTCCCATCTTCTATAACTATTATTTACTTGTTACGTCACTTTTTGTTATTATTTCATATAAATATATAGTTCTTTTCAGTTTACTGTGGCTTTTGATAGAAATAATTTAGAAAATTTTATAACCTTTTTTTCTTTTTATTAATATCCATTCATTCAAGAGCTTTAGCTAAGGAATTTAGAAGAAAATATGATTCTTTTCCAAAAATGTAACTAAAATGTTATCAAACAAAGTACTGAAGTTATGAATTCGTTTCATACGAGGGTCACGCTATATATTTTGAGATACAAGAAGACTACAAGTCTTTTTACGAAAATGATTTTATTTATGTTCAAAATAATCCTGCATCAATGCACTTTTCTAACCGAAGTTTCCACAACGTAAAAGCGTGAAGCCAGTCATCTCTTGGAATGCTCTCAAAAAATAGATGAATAGGCGACACGGACCACATAAATGTTTCTTTAGGTTGAAGAACAACTAGAAATCACACATGACCAAATCAGGCGAATAGGGTGGATGTTCAATGACTTTTACCTTATTTTCACGTAAAAATTCAACTGTCTGCTGTGCACTGTGTGACGATGTATTGTCGCGATGCAACATTAACCCGCGAATGTTGGCTGACTCAAGAACTGCAGGTAAAGATTTTGTGGTGTATCAGTTTGCTGTGACTGTACGTTGATTTTCCAGCTTCATTGCTTTTATTAATCCAGTACTACGGAAGAAAACTGCGTACATAACTTTCTTGACAGCCCTTTGCCTTTTGGCCACTGTTGGTGTTGGTGCATCTTCGTGGATCCACATGCGGCTCTCCTGGCGGGTAGGAATATCGTAAAGTGGGATGTAAGTTTCATCACCTGTTACTGTTTTTGATAGAATGCGATGTCCACCATTATTTAACATTTCCAATGTTTCCCGAGCGATTCTTACTCGCTCTGCTTTTTGGAAATCGGTAAGCGTGTGTGGCACCCAACGAGTAACAATTTTTTTCATCCGAAAATGATCATGTAAAATTTAATTTACTGTTGCGGATCCCACACCAAGAGTTGCCTCAATCACTTGATAGGTGCATCTTGGATCTTCGTCGATCATACGCCTCACACTCTCAATGTTTCCAGCGGTAATTGAAGAACAGGGCCTGCCGGTACGTTCCTCATCACCAAGCGATATCCGTCCTCTTTTAAATTCGCTATACCAGAGAAACACAGTTGCACGTGAAGGACTTTCATCACCAAATGCGAGTTGCAATCGTTCAAGACTTTGTTGTTCACTTAAACTGACCTTAAAATCGTAGTAAATCATTGCGCGTACATGTTCTCTTGACAAGTCCACGTTTCGATAACAAATCGTACCTACCGCGTTTACTCTAAGACAGCAGCGACTCAACTGACAGTCAGAGTTTACTACTTAAGGATGGTGGTATTTAGAAATGCAGTGTTGCCAGTTCTAACTTTTCTACTTTTGTGGCATCTCAAAATATATAGCGTGTCCCTCGTATGTAAGAATCTCTAAATTCCATGATTTAATACTTATAGCTTTTGCACGTTTAAGGCTATTCTTTATTTATTAAGATTGTTATAGGTGTTGTCTAAGTTAATTATGCAAATTGTACATTAATGAAATTCAGAATGCTTGACAAGCTTTAAATTACACTGGTTACTTCTGCAAATACTTGGTTTTAATTTATACGTTTAAACATATACAAATTTGAGTTGTTTATTTATTACTGTATTTCTTACATGTAATCCAGATGTGTGTTCTTCAAAAATTTCAACAAACACGCTGATAGATAAGGCTCTTTAATTCAAAAAAAATATATTTTATTCAAAGAATGTATTTTTTTCATGAAGAATTTGGTCTATTTCATTTCTAGGTTCATAGTAGCTCTAAATCCACTTTGAACATATCTCTGGCATTTATAATAAATACGAAAAACACCCACTGGTTATCAATATATTTTATTCAATGATAAAACAATTTGTGGATAATTTGGTAGTACTAGTGCTGCGTTTAGCTATACTGGGTGAGTCGGGAGGAACGGATCAAACTCCAGGAGTGTATTGTACACGTGAAAATAATACTAGAGTGCGGATCGACGCGGTCCCTTGAATAGTACACGACGCGTCGAGACAGTAACCCATTCATAGCGTACAAATATCAATATCAATTTGTTCTACTCGACCCGGTGGATGCGTTTACAAAAGTCAACTTAGCAGTAGCGCGCAGAAGTTTCTTTATACAGTCTTTTGTCGTCGCCAACATCTTTAGCGTTCGAACAACAAGCCCTCTTATCTTACAATTTTAAGCCTAAGTGTTGGTACAGGTACGTTGATGACACCTTTGTTATCTTGCCCCATGGGCACGAATCTTTAAACAATTTCCTATGGTTTTTGAATTCTCAATGTGAGTCCATACGCTTCACCATGGAGATCGAATCGGACGGTTGCCTTCCTTTCCTAGATGTTCTCGTACACCGGCGTCTTGATGGCGCACTGGGACATTCCGTTTACCGAAAACCCACGCACACGCATAGATATCTCAATGGCCTCTCATGTCATCATCCAGCCCAAGAACGCGGTGTTATCAATTCTCTTATCCAAAGGGCTATTTCCATATCTGAACCCAATTCGCCTCCTTAAGAACTGAACCACATCACTGAGACTTTGATCCGCAATAATTATTCCAGGAAAGATATTGTAACTACCATTATCCGTTACACCAACCCTCCTCCACAGAAATTCCCCTCATCTAACCTGAATTTCCGCAAGCAAGCGTATTTACCCTATATTCATGGTGTCACCGATCGCATCAGCAAGATTCTCTTCAGGAACAACAAAAAAAACCATCCTCAAATCACATTTCAAGCTCTCAGACTACTTTCCCATCAAAGACCGCGATCATCTGGAAACCGCTGGTGCCTACCAGATTCCATGTTCGTGCGGTAGTGTGTACATCACATGTGGAAATCCCAACTGATTAAACCTCCTAGCCTCTTTGATGCATATTTCTGCTTTATCGGCGCATAACATTTCCGCTCTGGTGACCCAAAACAAGCAATGAATAAATTCCCAGTCAGTGTGCAGTAACAGCCCTGAAGATGTCCCATAAGAGTGTGGACGAAACGTCGGCCAAAGCTACGACAACGACACGGTTCCAACCGGGAAACCAAGAATATAGTATTATCAACACTGTTCAGAATAAGTTCGGCCATACCATTCGCGTGTACATGCTCAAGCGTTTTACATGCTATTAAACGGTGCTTTGAGGGGACATCTGCATGTAAAACACCGACAATAACGTTAACTACGCTTCTCCTTAATGTGCCCGTAGTTTCATGTGCGCTAATCCAGTAATAGGAATCTGCTATGTTATGGGTAATTTTATTTATTATTTCTGTATGTGTTCGGTAAATACTGTTTTCTTATGGTTCATCAGGAATTTGTTTAAAGCTGTATTTGGCGAGAAATTTTCCAAAAATGGGATTTTAAAGTTTTTTAAAAGGTATATCTGCAACTGCAGAGATCAGTGAAAAAATTATCAGCTGGTTGATTTTGCTCTCTATGTGTTTTGCTTTCCAAGTGTTGGGTTAATTTCGTTTTCTTTGGGCATTTTAATGTGCGTGAACAAACGCGACAATAAATCTCAGTATAATTCAGTATCAAAAGGCAGTCATAGCTTTTAATCCATGTATTCAACTCCCTGCGAGGACGTTTACAGGAAGCCATTTGTATATATAGAAAACGGAAGAAGAAAGAAAAATAAAAAAATTCTTAATTAAAGATGAAGAAAAATAAAAATTAATTCTAACAATGCCCACTCAATTTGAAATGATACAAATATTCTAACTAATCCCAAATAATGAAACTTCAAGCTAACACCTAAAACATTAAATATTGATCGATATACGAGGGATGTAATTAACGAGACAAATGGTGGTGGAAGAAATAATTTATTCAATGACAATGAAATTTACACTACTTTTCAATGTAGTCTCCACCAACATTTAGACGCTTCTCCAATCGCTTTGTGAGCTTTCTAATTCCAGTGCTGAAGAATTCTTGACCTTGGTGCCCGAACCACTTGCGTACAGCTTGTTTGACCACTTCGTTGTCTTCGAATTTGGTGCCGCGTGGTGAATCCATGTTTCATGGCAGGTTATAACACGGTCTATAAAGTCATTACCTTCCGTTAAAAACCGTTGTTTGACATCAGAACAAATGCGAACACGGGTATATATATGAACTCTAGTCAACTGTCTTGGAACCCAACTCGAACACGTTTTGCGATAATTCAGCTTGTTATGAATGATTGAATATACAGTTCTAACACTAACATTACACAAATTAGCTATTGTCACGATTTTTATATGACTGTCATCGAGAATAAGGTTATTTATGCGATCTTGTAGCGCGTCGGTTGACACTTCAACCGGTCGTCCGGAGCGATGAATATCGGTGACACTTGTTCTGTCCGATTTAAACTGTTAAATCCACTTATACACGTTTATACACCATACTGTTTCAACATTCTCGAGTAAATTTCGGCCGGATTCACGCCTTCGGATAACAAAAATCTTATCACTGAACGTTGCTTTTCCACCGTACGCGTTTCGAGAAGAGCCGACAAATTGAAATGAACAGAAGAGGTTATGTTTGCTTTTATTTCTTTCAAACAGCTGACTTAATTTGTTCCCAAGGCTGCCAACTTGACCCACAGAAAGTTTCATTTAATAATATTCAGTAGTTTTCCCACTAATGCAGTTTGTCTCGCTAATTACTGAACGTCCCACGTATATGAAAATATTCGTCTATTGATGAGCGATTGATAAATAAAAACCCAAGACGAGTATAAATGTGTTTTCGCTTAACTGAGAGCTATCGGCAGTGCACGACACTGTCCACGCGTCTGACTGCATCGAAAAGGGTCGATTCGCACCTTAGTAATTACACAATTTCATACATTAACATTTTTTTACTTTATACACTTCTTTTTCAAACCAGCCCCATAAACAATAGTCTGGTAGTGTGAGGTGTGGAGATCTTGGAGGCCAACTAATAGGACCACCATGACGAATCCAAAACCTTGGAAAGCTACCGTCCAAATACTGCTTGACCTGACGAGCGAAATGTGCAGCAGCTCTATCATGCTAATAATACATTTGTATTCTGATATTTAGAGCAACATCCTTTAGTAGTCCTTGTAATTCATTTTGTAAAAAAAATAAATAGCGGTCTTCTGTGAGGTGATTCTTTATAAACCATACCACGCCACACGTTTACTGAAAATTTTTGCTGAAAATTAGTTTCGACTGTTGCGTGGGGATTTTCATTTGACCATACATGAGAGTTCCGACATATGAGTTTTTTTACATTATTTTCACATGTACAATACACTCCTGGAGTTCGGTTTAGTACTTTCGACTCACCCTATATTTAAACGTAATGCGCTATTGCTGCATATCCAACTGTAAGAAAGACCGGAACACTCCTTCGCCCAGTAACCGGATTTTCTAATCAGGTTACTTAGGTTATAAATCGTATTTTATCCCTTAAGTGGTCGCTAAGGCGTAAAAAGTGCGTCACGCGCGGTTGGTCCTTTGTCAATTTCGAACCCTAAGAGCTTTGTATGCCCGCGCCTATGTAACCTCCCACCAAACTGTCTTTGATACACTGAGCAAGCCACGACACTTTCAGTCATCGCAGCGCTTTGTACGGAGAAGTTTATTTTGTGCTTGCAGATTTTGGTGTACAAAATACGCCAAGCGACCCTAAAGTTTAGTTTAATTGACTTCTGTTATATTTGTATTTTTGGCTAGTTTGAGCCTCTTTTTGGTGTTTTAGGGATTGTGTACAGATAAAAAACACCAAAGCGCTTACAGAAGCCGAACTGGAAGCTTGTTTGGAAAAGAAAACTGAGGGACTGGAGAATGACTATATAGGCGGTGTCGATGAAGATGATTCCGACGAATCAATTCAATTCAGTAATCACGGCTCATGTTCCGAACAGGAAGTCGATATCGACGACGAAAGCCTCTATAACAATAATCCTGAAAAACAAACCAAACACAGAGAAACCACCTTCACATGCCGTGATGAAAATCTGTTATGGTACAAACATCCGTTGAAAGGCAAATTTGCGAAATATGACTCAAAAAATATCGTCAAAATATTTCCTCGGCCTCTGATAAGCAAGGAACAGATCCCAGATGAATTAGGTGCATTCATGTATTTTTTTCGCAGAAAATATGATCGAAAATGTTTTGAATCATACAAATGCATTTATCAGAGTTACCCAAGAGCACTACACTAGGCAACGAGATGCCAAAGAAGCAAGTAAAGAAGAGATAATGGGTCTGTTTGGCTTACTTTATTTAATTGGTCTAAAAAAAAACAAGGTCGTACAGACTTTAGGGAACTCTGGGCAACAGACGGTACTGGATCAACGATTTTTCCGGCTTGTATGGGATATAAACGATTTCTCTTTCTTCTTAGTGCTTTGAGATTTGACAATAAAGAAGATCGTCTGCAAAGAAAACAATTTGATCGATTGGCCCCAATTAGAGATATTTTGGATGAGTTTGTCAACAACTGTCAAAAAAATTATTGTCCAGGAGAATATGTTACAATTGATGAGATGCTGGTTCCATTTCGTGGTAGGTGTAGCTTTATACAGTATATACCTAACAAACCAGCCAAATATGGTATAAAGATATACTGTTTATGCGATTCTAAAGTGTTTTATGTTTCAAATTTAGAAGTATATTGTGGAAAACAACCTGAGGGGAGAAACGTAGTTTCAAATTCTCCAACAGATGTGGTCCTCAGGTTGGTAAAGTCTTTAGAATAAAGAAGTCTAAAGAATAAAAATAGAAACTTGACCACGGATAACTGGTATACAAGCTACATCTTGGCCCAGAAACTTCTCGAGAAGAAAATAACATTAGTTGGTAAAAAAGAATAAAAATGAAATTCCGCCAGACTTGCTCCCAAACAAAAATAGGCCCATACATTCGTCTATGTTCGCCTTCTCTGACAAAACAACTTTAGTATCTTACACTCCGAATAAGAAAAAATCAGTGATTCTACTTTCCACTGTGCACACTAATGATTTCGTCGATCCTGAATCTAAAAAACCAGACATAGTCCTCTTTTATAACTCCACTAAAGGAGAGGTCGATACAGTCGACCAAATGTGTAGGAATTACTCTGTGCAAAAGCGTTCCAGACGATGGCCCTTAGTAATATTTTACCAGTTGCTAAATATTGCTGGTCTAAATTCAAACATCGTATTCAATGCAACTCGCCCTACTGATGACTGTGAAAACCGTAGGGTATTCCCGAAGAATTTGGCAATGCTTCTTATGAAACCACATCTAACAACTAGGGCCAATATTAGAAACTTATCCTTAGATGTCAAACAATTTCTTCGCATATACAAGCCAGATGTAGAACAACCAGAAGAGCATATGGACAAAATTAAAAGCAGATGTGTCCAGTGTGGAAGAAAAAAAAATAGAACCACGACAATAAAATGCCAGACTTGTAATCAACCAGCCTGTAAAGAACATGTAATCACAATACATACTTGCCTGAATTGTCATCAGTCTAAGGACGAGGAAGAAGATAGTTCTTAATTTTTTTTTTATTTAAGAAATGTAATGTATTAGTTATATAGAACGCTTTTTTATTTTGTTCAGTTATTCTTGTTAAATATTTTGTTTTGATTATCGATAAAAATGTCTAAAAGGACACTGAGATGGTTGTTTTATTTCGCGAATGAAATAAAATGACTAAAACAAAATTTTGGTATAGCTCTGGTTTATTTTTGTAAATGGCGTGCAAACATCAATTGCATAACAAACATAGCGACCACTTAAGGGTTAATGTTTTTGCGACTGAACTTTTTAAAAATGATTGCTATAGATGATTTCAAAAGTTGTGCTACTGGAAAAAGTTTCAACGTTTTCAAAATGAAATAAGGTAATAGGAATACCTGATGAAATTATACCTAAAATAACCATTCTTTCTAAAATAAGGAAGTTGGCGTTCGGCATAACCGGAAAAGCAACTATCTTGAAAATATTTTCATCGAGCTGGCCAATGTTCAATTAGCTTAAGTCCAAATTTCGAAAAAAAGGGCTTTCTACAACCCATAATACTTTTAATTTTAATGGTTTCAATCAGTTACCCTGTAAAGCATGTTCCATGAAAACAAATACAGCTTTGGGTAGCTACGGACTTATAAGATAAGCTGTAGATTTCAATATAATCTTAAAACATGCCATCAGACTCAATAACAAGAAAGAAACTGTTTTGAAAAATCTCCATTTACAAAGGCACAATATTCCGAGCCCACGGAGATGACTCACCCTGTATAGTTCACTCCTTTGGTCAAATAATTTTTTCTTATCAGTGCTGTGAATTTCTTAAACTTAAGCGATTAATTAAGTTCTGTATATTAATCACGGATCAATGGACATATATAGCATTAATATGATATACTATGCATTAACTATTGGAATTTGTAGGAGCATCGGTTGATACAATATTTCACCGAAGAGTGAGAGAGAACAGACCGGTCTAAGCAGAGACAGATACAGGAATCCTTCTTATTTAAGTTCCACCATTTATAATCGTCCTTTCGTTCACACGGCGCAGATTTTCGTGGTACGCTGGCTCGATTGAAGTCTGGTTAATGTATGGTGTGGTTGGTTGATTGGATGAGACGTTGTGTATAGTTTTTGCATATAAAGTCGTTGAGTACTTCCCGTGTTGATTGGCCACTACGCAAAAACAAAAAAAAAACAGAAAATTAATTTCGCTAAAGTATGTTGTTAGGTCGTTTATGAATAATTAAATTATGCAAATGCGGATGTAGCAAAAGTGAAAGTCAAGAAAAAAGCACATTAGCATGCACAGAAGTAAAATAAAACAATGCGGATTGTATGATTAAATATGGCATGAGTTCGAGATAGTGTCTAGAGGTCTTTTTCACTGTTGGTTGGAAGGATTTTAACGTAAGAAGAATGGAGCCGAATCCTAACATTTGTACAGTTGCAAATTAATATGTTCAAAAGCAAGACTCTCTTAGAGTTTTGTTCTTTTTTGCAGGTTGTTATTTTTAGTTTATCAATTTTCAAGTGATAATCAAACTTAAGCTTAATGGTAAGCGACGTGCTTCACAAAAAATATTTATTTAGCTCTTTTTCACTTATGTATCGTGGGATATGTGGTGTTTCCGTTTGGAAACACAAGGCGCTGTGGTTCGTCTAATGTATGCCAGGAGGACAAAAATTGTAAATAGATTTTAAAATCATAATAGTTATAAATAGTCAGGGCAAACATCGGTAACAGTCAGTGTAGTAGATATGTGGTGCGGAGTCGGTGATTATTTATTTCACGCGTTCACAGCGTCAGTACTAATTTGATGCTGTATGCGAGTAGTTCTCTGCATATGTAGGCTGTCGCAACTTATTTCGTAATTGTACGCTTATGTTTGCTTTAAAAATGTCGCAGTTAGGTACGTCGCGAAAACGACCAATGGCAGACACAGTTAAAAACTTTATAGTCGACTTGCCAGACTCAATTTTTGAAGCTAAAATTCAATGTCTGGACTTAATTTTTGAAACTAAGATTCAATGTCTAGTTTGTAAAATCCCTTTAATGTATTGGTCCAGAAGCCATTGTCAACGTCACATCGAAAGCAAACAGCATTCTTCTGCAAAAAGTGGCATACGAGAGCAAGAAAAATTTACATTTGATTTATGTGTTACTCTTATTTTATGTAATTTATCGTTTCGTTTACAAGACAAAGAAGCATTTGTCTCCTTCTGGAATAAATATGCGGATTAGTGCCATTTGCTCGTGAACATGTAGAAAAAGAACACTCTGTGGTTAATGTAATGGTACGTACAATGGAACCACATTGACCGTCATCCTCCTTCTTACTTGCTTCCAAAAGAGTTATAACTTGTACTGCCGATGAGATTATAAAGGTGGCGTTGAACTCATTGAACAAATTTGAAGTTTCAATTAAGCAACTTTTAATGTTTATGAGTGATGGTGCCGCAAACATGCGTTCTTTGGACCGATCTCTTAAAGAACACAGTGGTAACTTCTTACATGTAACGTGTAAAATCCATACTCCAAATCTTGCGGCACAAACGATTCCTACATGTTTTCCACTAGTAAATGCATTGATTGCTAGTACAAAGGCAGTGTTTCTAAAGTCCCCGAAACGTACCCGACTATTTCACAAACTGTGTCCTGATTACCCGAACCACCACAGCCGATTGTTACACGTTGGGGAACATGGTTGCAGGCTGTGTTTTACTACAACAAATATTTTGATCAAGTAAAGAAGGTAGTTTTAAAATCCAATCCGACAGAAGCTGCAGCAATCAAGAAAAGCCAGGAAATATTTCAAGATAGTCAGGTTAAAAGAGATTTACAAACTTTTCACAACAATTACTTCGGACTAGCGGAGGGAATAGAAAAATTACAAAATGTTTCGATGTCGCTGGTGGATTCTGTTCAGATCGTGAATGATCTTCACGCACAGTTATGCGCTGTAGAAGGCGAAACAAATTGGTGTGTAATTCGAAAATTTGAAAGTGTTTTAGAGAGAGACTCCGATTTTCTTATATTAAGACAAATTTGCGCTCCCCACGCCTCTGGCTGTTACCGCATATTTGCCCAGGTTAGTTATTATTACTCATAAAAGAACATTATTTGACAGCGACAATAGTCGTTAGTTAAACCATCATCGTTATTTGAGGTTATTTGAAAGACATTTTATTTAAAATGAGAACTTACTCCAAAGAAGAAAGGTTTGATATGATTTTTGTAATTAGGGAGTGTTTAGAAAATTGCTTATTAGCATCAAGGGTTTGTGCTCAAAAATTCCCTAATAGACGTAATCCTGACAAGTGTTAGAATTAGAAAATTTCTTGCAAGTTTTCTGAAGAACAGGTATATCTTATAAAAAATATAGCGACAAAAGCCAATTACCGAAAAAGAAGAAAATGAATTTTTAGTTATGGAATCTCTAATTCAAACTCTGCATACAAGTCAGTGAAAAATGAATGAAACTACAGGAATCAGCAGACGAAGCATCGGAAGAATCATAAGAAACACAAATTTTATCCGTATCACATACAACTACAAGAACTTCTAGAAGTAGATTACGACCGATGACCTGAATTTTGTTTATGGATTCTAGAAAAGTTAGGAGTGGATGAACATTTTTTAGATTTTCTACTCTTTTCAAATGAGTCATCTTTCCATAATAGCGGATTAGTTAACAGACATAATTTTCATTATTGCAGTGATGAAAATCCCAATTTTTTTAGAACCTTCAATCGTTGACACAGATGGTGTGTTAATGTTTGGAATGGAACGTGTTTGGTAGCTCCATACTTTTTTGATGGCCACTTAAATGGCGCTATGTTTTTTGAATTTATAAGAGACAATTTACCTGTACACTTGGAAAATATACCACTTAATACCCGAAAGACAGTGTGGTTGCAACTAGACAGTGCTCCTGCGCACATATCAAAAATATTGTTTGTGATATACCGCCAACCGCATCTGACAATATGAAAGACCGGATAAGAACAGAGTTTCGTTCTATGTCAGATAATTTGTTTAAAGTGAAACAGTCATTTTAAGAAAGAGTTAGCTTATGCATTGTAAATAATAGATATTATTTTGAACACTTGTTCAAACATTAGTTTGTTTTTTACATGTAAGTTTATTTGTTTAATAAAGGATATATTATAGTTACGTCTCTTTTTAACTAGTATGAAATAAAAACCAGTTGAAGAGTTAGACTGACAAATATCATCTATTTGTAAGCAGTAATAATAACGTCAGTTCCGTCAAATAACTAAGAAAATATAAGGTGTAAGTATAGGAAATCTTTATACAATTTTATGAATGGTTAAAATTAGAATCAGAATACGATAATGAATATAGGGTATTCCACTTAATATAAGAACGTTATTTGACTTAAATTACCGTAAAATCAAAAATAAATTAAACATCCAAAACGTTCAAGTATTTGATGTAACATGTTCCAATTAAAAATTAAAACCGATTTTATCTGTACACTACGCGAAAGTTACACGACTAGATATTTTACCTTGCAGACATGGGAAAATCGATTGATTAAGCGCAATTTTATTGCTTACGTTTTAACGTGTGCAAATTGCATCAATTACTAGTAAAATGTACCTTATTGTTATAACAGTGACAGGTTGCCTAGGCACAAATGCTCCAAAACTATTAATCCCCAGTCCGTTCGGGTGCAAGTTTTCCCACAATTTCTCTATGCGCTGCAATAAATTACCCGGAGCAGTTTAATACTTCTTTACAGTCGAAGTCACGTCTGTTACATTCACTTACGTAAGTAATATGTTACATAGTAAATCCGCAAACCCTTGTGATTAAATTTAGAATCGCTCATGAGTCTAATAACGCCTCGGCCGATGTTAAATTTATTACCTTTGGGTTTTGACGATGCACATATTATTAATCTTTGTTTATTATTTATTCTGTTAGGTTTATTTTTATCTGTAGGAAGGATGTCTGATGCAATTACATATTAAGTAATATTATCGTGGGTAAATGGAAATTCCTCTTAAACATGTCAGGGTTTAATATAGGTATGCATTTTCCCCCACGTATGAAATGACCATTGGCTTACGTGATACGTTAAGGATTTTCCAAAAAGTAACTTCAGCAATTACTTCTTTTACGGATAGCAGGTAATTATAAAATTATAAACACCGCTAGAGATTCATGTACAAAGTTATACTACTAAGCTAATTCTAAAAACTATTGGCAGAAAATAAGTTTGAAATAAAGCTATTTTCTGTGGATAGCGCTTCGAACTAGCTCACAAGGACACACAGGTAAGTGCATCTCATCATATTTATGTGAAACCGGATTTTCAGCTGTAGCTGTAATAAGCAAATATCGCTTAAAAATCGACATGGAGCGAGAAATGAGAGTGGCAGTGTCAAACCTTATTCCGCGATTTGAAAAAAAATGTGTGGCGATCAGCAAAGTCACCCGTGATATTAACTTACTTGTCCTTGAAGGTTTTCACCATTTATTCAATATTTTTCTTGTATTTTCATATTTTAGTTTGATGGTTCTTGTGATTCAATTTCAATAAATATAAGTTTCACATTGTGAGATTTATCTAGTAATATTTGTATTTTATAAATGAAATACAATTTTTAGCCTTTTAAATCTTTTATTCACGTTTACACTAATAACTACTCTGGGCAAACAGCGGTAACAGTCAGCGTAGTAGATATGTGGTGCGGAGTCGGCGATTATTTATTTCACGCGTTCACAGCGTCAGTACTAAATCGATGCTGTATGCGAGTAGTTCTGTGTATATGTTGGCTGTCGTAACTTCTTTCGTAATTGTACGCTTATGTTTGCTTTAAAAATGTCGCAGTTAGGTACGTCGCGAAAACGACCAATGGCAGACACAGTTAAAAACTCTATAGTGGACATGCCGGACTTAATTTTTGATGGCGCTAAAATTCAATGTCTAGTTTGTAAAATCCCTTTAATGTGTTGGTCCAGAAGCTATTGTCAACGTCACATCGAAAGCAAACAGCATTCTTCTGCAAAAAGTGGCATACGAGACCAAAAAAAATTTACATTTGATTTATGTGTTACTCTTATTTTATGTAATCTATCGTTTCGTTTACTAGACAAAGAAGCATTTGTCTCCTTCTGGAATAAATATGCGGACTGTAAATTACCTAGTAGGACATCGATACGAAATGTAGTGCCATTTGCTTGTGAACATATAGAAAAAAGAATGAAAACGGAATTGAAAGATAAAAAACTGTGGTTGTGTGTGGACGAAACAACAGATCGTCAAAAACATTCTGTGGTTAATGTAATGGTACGTACAATGGAACCACATCGACCGCCATCCTCCTTTTTACTTGCTTCCAAAAGAGTTATAAATTGTACTGCTGATGAGATTTTAAAGGTGGCGTTGAACTCATTGAACAAATTTGAAGTTTCAACTAAGCGACTTTTAATGTTTATGAGTGATGGTGCCGCAAACATGCGTTCTTTGGGCCGATCTCTTAAAGAACACATTGGTAACTTCTTACATGTAACGTGTAAAATCCATACTCTAAATCTTGGAGCACAAACGATTCCTACATGTTTTCCACTAGTAAATGCATTGATTGCTAGTACAAAGGCAGTGTTTCTAAAGTCCCCGAAACGTACCCGACTATTTCACAAACTATGTCCTGATTTATCTGAACCACCACAGCCGATTGTTACACGTTGGGGAACATGGTTGCAGGCTGCGTTTTACTACAACAAATATTTTGATCAGGTAAAGAAGGTAGTGTTAAAATTCAATCCGACAGAAGTTGCAGCAATCAAGAAAAGCCAGGAAATATTTCAAGATAGGTTAAAAGAGATTTACAAACTATTCACAACAATTACTTCGGACTAGCGGAGGCAATAGAAAAATTACAAAATGTTTCGATGTCGCTAGTGGATTCTGTTCAAATTGTGAGTGATGTTGTGAAGGCGAAACAAATTGGTGTGTAATACGAAAATTTGAAAGTGTTTTAGAGAAAGACTCCGATTTTCTTATATTAAGACAAATTTGTGAAGGTGCGTGCGAAGATGTTTTAAGTTGTTTCAAAGATTATTTTAAATATGCAAATATAACATTGTTAGATGTCGAACGGTCGTTTTCGACATTAAAAAACATTTATTCGCACGTCGTACTCGCTTGACTGAAACAGATGTGGAAACATATCTAATGATTCAAATATTTAACAGATGTTACCCAGTTTGTGATTTCACGGAAGACTTTTAAAACGGTAAGTGTTTCAGCACGTTTTATAATTTATTTCTTACCTTCTATTTTATGTGTAAACTTTTATGCACTCGCCACGCCTCTGGCTGTTACCGCATATTTGCCCGGGTTACTAATAACGATAACAGCGGAATGATTCACAGACGATAAACAATTTTCTTGCACTCTGGCACTTCTTACTTTATACAAAAACACTACACAATACACGGCGCATACAGGGGTGGTGGAAAGTAACGTACCAACAACAATTCTGCATACATTACAGATTTCATTTCTGTGCCTGATTTATGTCATTGTACACATATGTTGAAAAGGGCGCCGGGACAAAATACTAAATCTGTAAGTGCGCCGCGGGCTGATCAAGTTTGGGAACCCTTGACTTAGGCCCATTACGCTATCCAGTTGGTTGCGTATGCATTCAAATGGAGTGTCACCCATTCAAGTACCTGCATCGCCAAGGCGTGGTTGAGTACAGGATCTGGGTAGCACCCATCTTACCAATGTTGTCTTACTGCCAGCCAGCATCTTTCTGATACTACAGATACTTTTAACAGATTTTTGGATTCTGCATTAACAGCTGACTCCTATAATGGTACACGTTTAGGTGCTTTTTAGTCCTCTCATTGCTGCGTTAGGTAATTAATCATTCAATAATATTTATTTCTATACTATAATTTATTTACGATACGTATTCAACAGTAACTTACCAAATAATAAACATTTTGTAACTGGTTGAGTGCTGTTTGAATGATGGCGACTATCAGTCTTATAATAAATCTACAAAATTGCATGTGGTGATTATGATTAAGCCTATATTGGTCAAACTATCCGAGCGATAGGTACTAGATTCAACGAACATACCAGGTGTTACAGGTACGGAAAGATAGAAGCGTCAAGTGTAGCACAACACATAAGCGAAACCGGGCATAATATTAAATCAGAAAACCTGAAATTGATTAAAAATGTGATTTTGCCGCATGAACTGGACGCCTATGAGACTATTTATATAAATAATGCAAACCTAATCAATAAAGAGAAAGGAGCTTTACACTTTTCCTGTTTTTTGATTTATTACGGTGAGGCGGTCATTTGATTTATGGTATGTGCTACAATAACAAAAGACGTCCATTCTTCCGTATATTCCGCAAGTGTTTATTCTTTAGTTTAGGGGTATAGGCGGAAAGAACACAAATTTGACGGATAGAAAGGACATAACCGTTGTCCCACTCGATTTTTATTAGGGTGGGATGGCCACATGTCTTGCGTTTCGTGGTGACAAGAACTTTTCCGCCTTTTTCTCCTTATTTTATTTTATTTTAGCTTGATTTTAGTTTTACGCGGCAAAAGTAGGTACTTGTGCATATTTTTCTTGAAGAGTAGGGATAGAGCGGGTTTGTTAGATTTAATATGTTTTACCGGTACGCGGTTGAAGATGAAGACCCACGTGTCTTCGAAATGTCTGTTCCGAGTTAATTAATAATTTGTGTGGTGCGGAGTGTGCCGATACTACTGTTGTTTGCTATTAGTCTTATAATCTGAATCTGGCACAGAGTCGTATGTGCTCAAAGAACCCCATTCAAACCTTGTCGATGTTCTATCATTGTTTTCAGTATAATAAGAACTACAATAATAATATACTATCGCAGTTCATTTCCGAGACAATAGAATATTATTTTGCCACTAATATTGTTGTTGTATCTAAGCGCTTTGTAATCGTACTGTGTATAGTGAAAGGATCGATACTGAGCCTGTTACCATTTACAGTTTACATTAATAGTAATTGCCACTTTAGCATTGTATTAGGTGACGGTACCGTGTAATACGTTGTTACATTGACCACATTAATACTAATTGGTTAGATGGCTTGCAGTCCACAGATTAATCTATTACTGGATTAGTCCTTGAGCAGTAGCGTAATTCTTTATACATTACATAGATTCGGAGGATTGTGCATTTCTGAATAGATTTTAGTCAGATAAGTTTGTAGTTACACAAAGTTTTTCTTTTTATAATGGAACATGTATGTTGCTGCATTTTATAAACCCACATCGAATTCTGAGGCAAAAAATAAAAAGATACTATTGCCCTAAAATTAAGGGTTTCGGAGTGCTAACAAGATGCGTGCAATATTTCGTTAAGTTGGTATGGCATATTTTTGTTAAAATAATTAAATATAAAGTAAAACGTTCTATTACTCACAAAAATTCTTTAATATCTATTCAAATAGCTACCGGTTTCGAGCTAACGCTCATCTTCAGGCTAGCTGTGAGGATACCAGAAAACAAATTATAATCTGTACTAACTTTATCCTAAGTTAGAGTATGCTCGGTAACTCTTGGCATACAATTAAAAGATACCTATAAACTAAACGCAGTATTTCAGCAACAATGTACTTTATTTGAAATGATAAGCAACATATTTATATACATTTTTACTTATGGCAAGGTTCGTACACTCCTAGTCTACCTACTTGAAGACCATGGAAAAACTGCTTGAAAAGTATGTCAGGGAAACCTCTCTAATAGAAAGGCCATTACATCCCAACCAGCATGCCTACCAAGCAGGTAAATCATGTGAAAGTGCCTTGCATCAGCTCGTGTCGCGGCTGGAGGCATCCCTAAACAATCAAGAAATTGCATTAGCTGCGTTTCTTGGCATAGAAGGTGCGTTTGATAACACCTCATTTGCATCACTATTACAGGCTGTGAACAGCCATGGAGTAGACAACACTGTCTGTAGATGGGTTGGAGCCATGCTCCATGGTAGACAAGTAGAGGCAGCACTGGCAGGTGAGACGATGCAGGTGTCTGTCGCCAGAGGATGCCCGCAGGGAGGGGTATTATCACCTCTATTGTGGGATATGGTGATAGACGAACTGCTGATCTTGCTAAACAATGCTGGCTACTATACACAGGGATATGCTGATGACATTGTAATATTCACCAGTGGAAGAAACGCTAGCATAATCTCAGAACTAATGCAAAGAGCATTAAAAATGGTAGAAGTATGGTGCAAGAAGGAGAACCTTAGAGTGAATCCTGGAAAAATTGCACTTGTACCCTTCACTAAGAGAAGGAAATTGGACGGTTTAAGGGAGCCGATTCTTTGCAACGAAGTAGTACAGATCAGTCAGGAGGCTAAGTTCTTAGGTGTAACCTTGGACTCTAAACTGAACTGGAACTCACATTTACAAAAAATGACTGACAAATGTAAGAGGGTGTTAATGACAACCCGTAGAACAGTTGGCAAAACATGGGGACTCAAACCACATATGACGTGCTGGCTGTACACTACGGTGGTAAGACCCATGATAACTTATGGCTGCCTGGTTTGGTGGCCTAAGATCATACAGAAGCATGCGATAACTAGTCTCTCGAAAATTCAGAGACTGGCATGTCTATGTATAACAGGAGCTATTAAAAGCACTCCAATAGCTGCTATGGAAACCGTGCTAAACCTACCTCCTCTTGAGATTTATATCAAGGGAGAAGCCAGAATGGGGGCATACAGACTGAAAAATACCAGCAACTGGAGAGCCCACAGTGGATCTGGGCACACCAGAATAGAAGCAGTAGTAACAAACCCTATCTATGATATGGGTAGTGATACAACAATCTCCAGGATCTCCTATGACAAACCTTTCAAAGTTTTCTTGAATTGGGAAGAATGGAGGGATGGAGAGGGGAGAAAACCAAGAACACTAGTCTGGTACACAGATGGGTCCAAAACGGGCACTACATCTGGCGTTGGTGTATATGAGGAAAACCGGGATACAAAGTATGTGTATCACTTGGGCGATACACCACGGTATTTCAAACAGAAATATATGCTATACAAACCTGCGCGTGGGAGAGTCTGCGTCGGCGACCGCAGGGTGAGACGATGTGCATTCTCTCTGACAGTCAGGCAGCCTTAAAGGCACCAGCATCTTATCGCATAACCTCCAAACTAGTATGGGAGTGCCTGTAAACCCTAATGGCTCTGTCTAAACACAACAAGGTCACACTGGTGTGGGTGCCAGGGCACAGGGGCATAGCAGGCAATGAAATTGCAGACCAGCTAGCGATGGAAGGTTCAAAAATGAATTATATAGGCCCTGAACCGGGTCTAGGTATTACCCAGAGTGCAGTGCGTAGTGCAATTAATGAGTGGATTATAACACAACACCAATTAAATTAGAAACATGCAGCTGGACAAAAGCACAGCAAACGGATGATGGGAAGATCGTCGCAATATCTGACTGCGGACCTGCTTGAATTAAACAAGATACAGCTTAGGGCAGCAACATGTCTATTAACAGGACATGGCTGTTTGAGAGGCATAAGATGGGGATCTACAAAGATGAGCCCTTATGTAGACTTTGCAATGAGGAGGAGGAAACAGCTCCTCATATTATTTTCGAATGTGCAGGGTTAGCTCAATGCAGATTCGCTATGCGAAGCACAATTGAACTACCAATGGAGAAAGATTTACTACATAGGCTCTTAAACCTGATTGCGGGAACTAACCTGTTCAAGTAAAACAAAACCGAAGCAGGAATAATACAATAAGCTACTAAGCTTCAGTGTTAGGGATGTAAAGACCAGCCCTGCTCTGGTAGAAAATCAATCATCAATCAATCACCTACTTGACGTAGCTTTCTTCTTACATTGCTCACTAAAGATGCACCACAATTTTTTGAAACTTTTTGGGCTATAGGCTATAGGCGTCACTATACGTCTGAAGGAATTCAAACTTTTTGCAAGAGTTTTCCTTTTAGAATATTCTCTCTTCATTAATACCCAATACTTTTCAATGGATCGGACCTGAGGTGTATTCGGAGCGTTATTTACTTTTGATACAAAAAAGCGTAATGACATGTTGCCATATCAGGCCAAAACAGAACATTTCTATTTTTGATAAAGGGAATAAGCCTCTAGCGTAAATACTCATTTAGGTAAATTTTCCAATTCATGGTGCCTGTGAAAATATACGGTTTTGAAACATTCCCATGTTCATCCATTGCCTGCCATATCAGATATTTTTTGAAAAATATTTTCTTAGGTTTGAATTTTTTTTCAATTAGTACGTGTGTATTGGGAGCACAATGATAGTATTTTCTCCCAGGAACATCTTTCGGATCAACAGCACAGTATGTTTCATCATCCATGATAATAACTTTTCCGCTTCCTGGAAGTACCAATCTTTCGAGAATTTTTCTGCAAGCAGTTTTCGCTCTCGATTCTTGATCGTTAACATAATCTGGGACGCTTTGACATACGTGAGATTTCATTCCAGCTTTTTTAACTTTAACTTCATCTAAATATGAAGGCGATATATTCAACAGGGCAGCCTTCTTTGAGACATGTTTGGATCTCTTTTGTAAAGGGCTTTAACACGAGACGATAACGTTTTATTTCTTACAAATATTGGCCTTCCTCCTCCCGATCTATAAATTGCAGATTTACGTACTTCATAGCGTGACAAAACATTATATATAGTCCCTCTCGCCACCCTTTCTTTTGTAAAATACCTAATAACATCTTTCTTGACTCGATTCGCAGAATTTTCAAAGTAGTGGCAAATTCTTTTTGGGAGTTCTTGGTTCTTAACAGTTCTAATTTCAAAACCACGAATCGTAAGTTTATAAAACTTATGTCAGTTATACACCATGAATAGCTAATGACAACTAAACAATTATTTGACATTTACTTTGACAGTTCATAATTAAAATACTTAAAACAAAGTGTGCCAGGAGTTACCGAGCATGCTCTATTTATAAAATTATTGTAAAAAATTGTATTTTGTTGCAGAAGTGTTAATATTAATTTAATGTATAAATGTAAACTTTTAAAAACTGAATGAAGTCTTAGTTTCTTTTCCTATTTTTTGTATATAAAGATTGATTATGTTAAATATTAGTAATACTTACAATTTAAATTTAGTAACAGTAGAATTTGTCTGTAAATAAAAGATATCAAGTACACAACACTGGACTAACATAGTAAAATATAAGATATATGAAATAAATTAAAATAATTGTAATTGTAAATGGGACTATCACCAACACGTTAAAATTTTAGTTGTCAAAAGTAAGAAATCACAAAAAACTTTTTTAACAATATAATATTTAAAAGTAGAAATTGTTTATATTAGTAACCTCTATTAGTGGAGTACCCAAATGCGTAAGTGGAAGAACAGCTATGATAGAACTCTAATCAAATAATATCTGAAAAGTAAGAGTTGATTCAAATTGCAATTGCATGTTTAAATAGTTGTTTTGGTTGTTATGTTGTTCTCTAATTATTTCTAGGCATTCGAGGTTGTTCAAAAGAGATTGTTCATTAAGGAGATTGTTCACTAAGGAGGTCCCCAATTTCTTTAATATGCTCTAATTTCAATGTGATCTCAGATCTATGCGATATTAACGCTGACACATTCAAATGTATTATGAATACGACCCTCTACCGCTTCGCAGAAAATAACAATTAATTTGTTTTAGTTCTCATTTTTCCTAGAAACAAAACATATGAATGTTTTGTTTATAATTTTTTATTTGTATATTGAATGAATTGTTAATTTTTATGCATCTGTGTATATGTTACTATGCTGTCATGCATTTGTGTAATTGGGTGTAAAAACTGTTGGAAAATATATATTATTATTATTATTATTATAAAAAAAAAAACATTACCCTTATTGGCAGCATGTGAAACTGTAAAGTTATTGTCTATTGTAAACTTGTGGTTGTTCTTGACTAAGTGTTGTGCAAAATGCGAAAATCCAGACGCAATCCGATCGCAAACATCTGACGTGTTCCTTTATCCGAGCTTCGAAACTACGATAAGCCCTGCCAACATAACTACTTTGGCAGTCATTACAGGTGAGGGGTGAAGGGGATAAACGTCCGGTTTTGTTAAAATGCTTTACCCGTTTAAGCCAGCAGTCGTTCAAAGACTGCTGACATTAGATTATCAGTTTTTTTTTAAAGACCCTAGTTAAAGAGCATGTCTATAAATTTTCTTGTGAAATTGAACAAAATTTCAAATAAAATTGCAATTACTGTATCATTTCAACCTTAGTTTCGTCCAAATACATGTACAATTACAAATAATAATAATTAGTCGATTAAATATCAAGCGCAAATACATCTTTCACGAAAACGGTGCTCGGTTACGTGTTTGGTTTTTGCTTTGAAACTTCGTTTTTCCAAAATAAAATCGAATGGGATGCGAAGAAGGGCTCAGTTGACGACTGGCATCCTTTTTAAACCGAAAGCCCTCCAAAACTTAAAAAAAGAAATGCAAAAAAAAACGATTCCATGGCGATACATCACCAACCCAGCGTGACGTCATCGAAGAGCGCTCAGACTTTGTGATATCGTAGGCAACGGCCCGAATTGTGTTTTACATAATAAAATAAAAGCAATAGAAACGTAAGTTACGTTAGGCATGATTTGTTCATATTAATTAACATATTCTAAATATTCTTTTCCTAAATGTGCCCGATTAGGTAGAACATCCTGAAATATATAAAGAAACATTTTCTAACATCACAATTAATGAGAGATGGATATTAAAAAGAGATGTAAAATACCGTCACAAGAAGTATTTCGAACCTGGTTTATCTCATGCGAGGGTATTTATGTTGTCCAGCAGAAACAGAGCCGGGAAGCTTATAGAACTTGACTGGAAGTCTGTCAGGGCTCTAACCGCAATCCTTACCGGCTACGCGCTTTCTCTGTTTAGTGGGGCTTTTGTAATGCCTGAGAGTCTAAAGAAAACTTCGCTGGGCGAACTTCTGGAATTCGCCAGAAGGATAGATCTACTCGACAAACTCTAAAATTACATTACTGGCCTACAACAGACCTGGGTGGATTGAGCCACCCGCCAGGGTTTCCTATTGTAATTGTATCGTAATTTGTCATTTTCATTATATCTAAAACGCGATTGAAAGCAAAAACTTCGTCAGATTTTTACTCAAAGGAGTAAAATTATTGGATATGCTCTTCAGTCAATTTAGAATATTATTTACAGTCTCAATTCTCTCTTCCAATTTTACGATTTGTGTTTTCAAATATTTATTCTTTAGGCAAATCTTTAACACGTTCATTGAAAAGATTAAAATTAATTTGTGGGGATAGATCCTGTAAAACGATTTTGTCTGATAGAGAAAATAGTCGGTTCGTGGTGTATTCCTTATTTACTATTGACGTAGAGTATTTCTGAAAATCGAGTTAAATAAAATAGTACCTAGTTTTGCTGTGGATACAATTATTCACTGTGCTAGTTGCAAAATGTAACAAGCTGGGCACCCGGGGGGTAAACCTAATTCGAGTACGCTGAATGCATTGGTGCCAACCGTTTTTAAAAGGTAGCTCGTGTTTTCGAGCAATTTCAATTTAAAAATTTTAGGCCCAAAGAACTTTCTGGAATTTTCTGGAAAATCTGATCAATGATTGAAGAGCTTTTTGAAACCTTCGAGAACCTTCCATGGACCGTTCATGGTCGTTCATGAACCTTCTACAACCTTCCATCCCCGCCACTGTCACTTGGTCAAATGGATGTGTAAGCGGCGCTGTTAACTGCTGAGAGCTCAGTCTGTTTTCAGAAGTCAAAGTGTTAACATCTAAATATTAAAGCAAATAACCCAAACCGAAGTGAATAGTGAAAAGTTCGAGATTGAACAATCATTGTATTGGCTTGTAAAATCAATTAAACCACGAAAAGTGGAAAATTGGTGCCGACTTAAAAGTGGTGGCTCTTTTAAGAGGTATGCAAACGGGTTATACCAAAAATATGTGCTACATGTGCATGTGGAATACTCGTTTTGCCGGCGACCAATATAACGAGCGGAACTGGCCTTTACGTGAGAAAAGGTCGAAAAGGTTTTGTTATCACCGCCCCACATCAAACTAGGAATGGTTAAAAATTTCACAAAAGTATTGAACCCAGAAGGAAGTGCATTCAACGAATTGCGTCGTATTTTTCCACGGTTAAGTGGGATGATAATAAAAGAAGGTAGATCTATTGAAATATAATTTTGTATTATATTTATTTTATAGGAATATTTAATGGCTGGACATTCGTCGTTTGATTAGAGACAAACGATTTGAAAATGCACTCATTGACATGGAGCTTGGGCATGGGATTGTGTGAAAGCGGTTATTGACAATGTTCTCGGAATTCATCGATTCGAAAATTGGCGCATACTAATTGAAGACATGCTCACTGCTTTTCACCGTTTAAATGGTCAAATGTCATTAAAAATTCATTTTTTTGCATTCCCCTGTAGAAAAATTCGCCGAACAATCACCAAACGAATCCCATGAGCATGGCGAGTGTTCTCATCAAGTGACGGCGAGGCTTGAACATTGGTACAGTCCCAAAAAGCTACATGCTCTTTTGGGTGACATTTGTTGGAATTTACAATAAGAAGATGATGATATAGAAAAATCAGGGCAATCAGAGAATGAAAAATGAAGAAAATCAAGAAATTTTTTTTTTTTGCAAAGAAATAATGAAAAATCAACTGAATCGATTCAATTTTTTTCAAATAGTTTCTATTCGATGTGTATTCGTCATTACGATGTCTATTCGATCGATTTCCATCGATTTAAATTCAATAAACAGTCAAAAAATGATAACAATTACGGTTTTTGGGCCTAAAATTTCTTAATTGGAATTGCTCGAAAACGGGAGCTAACTTTTAAAAACGTTTAGCACCCCCCCTAGGTGCCCAGCTTGTTGCAAGAAAAGTCTCCAATTCAAACAGTGTTATTAACAACTGTACAAATGACTTGCTTGATTGTATCTGACTGACCTTTATTAAACAAGCAATGAAAAGTCAACTACCCCGCTTATATATTATATCTACGTTATTAGTACACACTTTCTATTAATCTTTAAGCCTCTTCTGTTTGACTCTGAAATATTGTTCGCTTGGGATTTGGAAATTTAGCACAAGTTAAGTTTATCTTGGCGTAGTTTGTGTTTGGGATCCCCAGTATTCGCCCGAGAAAGATTTAAATCTGGTCCTATACTCGAAGATAATCAACTTTCCACTTAGCAGCAGTATTATACATACGAAGTAGACGCCATAAATCCTCGGCCTGATATAGAAAAAATGAGCTTGGTAACATATAACAATTTTTATTTTGTGGATATTCCAATTCTTGAAAGGCACATTCGTGGATGGCAGCTTGTGAAATGGCGGCAGTATGTACGGGTGCATTGCCGTGCCTTTTGTCAATTTTTCTCGACATTTTGCGAATATTGTCCCTCAATTTTTGCAGCAAAAACGTATATGTGCTGTTGATAATTGTATTGCGCTCTTTAGAGTCGATGAGTAAAATGCCCTCACAATCCTCACCTTTTTCGTTGATTGAACGACTTTCGCCTTTCTGGGACGAGGTTCATCGGGTCGCCGCCATTCCATTGATTACTTTTTGGTGAGAGGATCATAATATAGAACTAATGTTTCATCTCTTGGATGGACTCCAAAATCCGTTTCGGATTGTCTCCACGCATGTTTAAAAACGAACGCGCACATTCGACCCGACGTTCACGTTGGGGAGCAGAAAGAAGATGCGGCACCCATCTTGCACTAATCTTATTCATACTCAAATGGTTATGCAGAATTCGGCAAACACTTGTATCAGAAATGTTAGACATCACTGCTAATTCCTTCGCTTTCAAACGGCGATCTGCTAATACCGTTTCTTCAGTAATTGAAATGTTTTGGGCCGGTATCAGTTCAATTGGCCGACCGGGACACTTATCATCTTCAAGGGATTCTTGCCCCAAACGGAAACATTTTGCTCATTTTTTTACAGTGGAATATGAAGGAAATAAATCACCATAAACGTCGTTTGAACGTTGTTTAATGATGTCTAATTTTCGTTACCTGAGACATTTTCATGTACTAGTCACGTTGTCTGGCTGGCTACTAAAAACTACTACTCTTCGAGCCGTAATATATAGTGTAGGCCTCGCACATCTGTAATCAAGACGTAACGGTGTTTGAACCTGCTCGAACCTGTATAAGCCTGTCAGGCTGAGAATTTATGGCGCCTACCTCGTACATCAATTCTTGCTGGTGCCGAAGTATTATTGAATTAAAAGCAAAAGAATTCATAGAAAATATAACGCGATAAATGTTATAATAATAATACATATTTCGTCCCATATTATAAACAAATTGCGTGGGATACAGAGACGAAGACACAGAATACGCGGAGAATCTTTTGTCAACTTTAATGAAAAACATTGTCATTATTACATAAAAAATTGTCCCTATTTATATATATCTAAATTAAAAGTTCAAATATATGTATCGCTGTCATAAAAAGAATATTCAGTTTTAAAGTAAGGTCTACATAACTATCAATCTCCGCTATATATCTAGTGATTCTTTCTTGAGCCAAAAACCCATCTTTGCTATACAAGGGTACAAGGGTAGTCAACTATACAAGTTTCCAGCCGAACAAAGACACAAGTTTGAGCCTAGGAAACAGAAAAAAGTCGCTGGGGTCCAGATTTGGTGAATAGCGTGGGTGGTCCAATAAATCGAATCCGAATTTTTGCTATGGTGACCACTGAAGTGTGATACAGAGCGTCGTGGTGGAACAAAACTTTCTTGTTCTTCAAATGCGGCCGTTTTTCTGCAATTCCTGCCTTGAATTTGTCAAGTAAGGATGCGTAGTAGAAGCAGGAGTATGTCCCCGTTATTGTTTTTCCTTTTTCAAGATACTCGACTAACACAACTACATGACTCACTCAAAACACGACGACTAAAGTTTTAGAAAAAATGTAACTCTTTTAAGTTTTACCAATATTTCGCTTTTATTTTTAAAGCTTCATCAGGGTCATAAATGAGTTAAAATAGATAGCCATGTTTCGAGATTCAAAGATGTCCATGCTAGGGGCTTTGACTGATGAATCAGTCAGTGGTGTTTTATCTCAAAACAGTCGCTATCACTTTCCCGGCCGAGAGAACAGTCTTCGCCTCTTTTAGAGCCGATTCATCTTTTGCAGTCAACTGTTTCGGCTGTGCCTTGACCTCAGGAGTGTATTGGTGTAGCCAAGTTTCATCTACAGTATTTAATCGATGCCGAAACTCCGACTTATTTCCCTTAAACTGCTTTGACAGGGCTTTTAAAATGTTCATTCGAATGCGTTTATGGTCCTGAGTGATGCACTCAACGCGCGGTTAGCTTTTTCATGTCCTAATTTTCAGGCAATGTACGACAATCACGTTCTTTCGAGATGCTCATAGCCTCTGCTATCTCTCTAACCTTAATTCAACACTCGTCTAGTAGCATTTGGTGAACTTTTCCGATGTTATCGGCAGTAGTTGCAGTTTTTGGCCGTTCATCTCGACTTTAATTTGCGCAGGCGTCTTGCCGGCCAAATGCAATAATTTAATGATGGCTGGATATCCAATATTTTCCATTTTTACAGGAACACTAACATCGAGTGACACAAACGACTGCTACGCAACAACTGAGCGTCCAACATGGCTGAAATGTTCAAAAGTATTCTTTAACGCATCCGCAATTATATCAGAAGAATATTTTTGACAAGAAAAGCCATCTTCATATTGAAGCTTGAAAGTTTTCTCTATCCTTGCATGATGGCTTAGGGCATTACAGTCTGGGGCAAGGACTGTAATGCCATAGGATCATTAGATGTTTCCACAGCTGTTTCAGTCAAGTGAGTACGACGTACGGAATAAATGTTTTTTAATGCCGAAAACGACCGTTCGACATCTAGCGATTTTATATTTGTATATTTAAAATAATCTTTGAAACAACTTAATGCATCTTCACACGCACCTTCACAAATTTGTCTTAATACAAGAAAATCGGAGTCTTTCAATAAAACACTTTCAAATTTTCGTATTACACACCAATTTGTTTCGCCTTCTACACCGCATAACTGTGCGTGAACATCATTTACAATTTGAACAGAATCCATTAGCGACATCGAAACATTTTGTAATTTTTCTATTCTCTCCGCTAGTCCGAAGTAATTGTTGTGAATAGTTTGTAAATCTCTTTTAACCTGACTGTCTTGAAATATTTCCTGGTTTTTCTTGATTGCTATAGCTTCTGTCGGATTGAATTTTAAAACTACCTTTTTTACTTGATCAAAATATTTGTTGTAGTAAAACGCAGCCTGCAACCATGTTCCCCAACGTGTAACAATCGGCTGTGGTGGTTCAGGTAAATCAGGACACAGTTTGTGAAATAGTCGGGTACGTTTCGGAGACTTTAGAAACACTGCCTTTGTACTAGCAATCAATGCATTTACTAGTGGAAAACATGTAGGAATCGTTTGTGCCGCAAGATTATGTATGGATTTAACACGTTACATGTAACAAGTTACTACTGTGTTCTTTAAGAGATCGGCCCAAAGAACGCATGTTTGCGGCACCATCACTCATAAACATTAAAAGTTGCTTAGTTGAAACTTCAAATTTGTTCAATGAGTTCAACACCACCTTTAAAATCTCATCGGCAGTACAATTGATAACTCTTTTGGAAGCAAGTAAGAAAGAGGATGACGGTCGATGTGGTTCCATTGTACGTACCATTACATTAACCACGGAATGTTTTTGACGATCTGTTGTTTCGTCCACACACAACCACAGTTTTTTATCTTTCAATTCCGTTTTCATTCTTTTTTCTATATGTTCACAAGCAAATGGCACTACATTTCGTATCGATGTCCGACTAGGTAATTTACAGTCCGCATATTTATTCCAGAAGGAGACAAATGCTTCTTTGTCTAGTAAACGAAACGATTGATTACATAAAATAAGAGTAACACATAAATCAAATGTAAATTTTTCTTGGTTTTGTATGCCACTTTTTGTAGAAGAATGCTTTCGATGTGACGTTGATAATGGCATCTGGACCAACACATTAAAGGGATTTTACAAACTAGACATTGAATATTAGCGCCATCAGATATTAAGTCCGGCATGTTCACTATAAAGTTTTTAACTGTGTCTGCCATTGGTCGTTTTCGCGACGTACCTAACTGCGACATTTTTAAAGCAAACATAAGCGTACAATTGCGAAATAAGTTACGACAGCCTACATATACACAGAACTACTCGCATACAGCATCGATTTAGTACTGACGTTGTGAACGCGTGAAATAAATAATCGCCGACTCCGCACCACATATCTACTACACTGACTGTTACCGCTGTTTGCCCAGACTACTGATAAGGATGGAATTCAACATACTTTATTTGATAGGCTATAGTCGTTCTTATCAGATGCAACCAAGGCAATATCGTCAGCGTAAAGAGTGATAAAGTTATCCGTTATGTTAAGAGGAAGATCATAAAAAGTAAAAAAATAACAGGACCTAATATTGAGCCTTGGGGTACACCAATATTTATTGTAAGTTTGCTAGAGGCACTGTGGTTGGTAACTGTTACTAGTATAGTAAGAAATGCAAACATATTGTTTTACATTCTTTAAAAACGATTCTATCCACTCCAGAGCAAGACTTCTAATGCCGTAGGCAGCTAATTTATTTATCAAAATTCTGGGATTAACACAAAATGGTTTTATGAGCATTGAGAAACAATTTGTTATGTGAAAACCACTCGTTCATATTTTGTAATAATAGATTAACTTTATATATTGTTACAAGATACAACTGCACTCGCGTCGTTTGTATGAAATTATACCCGGGTAAAAATCATTGAATTCATTAACAAAAAGTGAAAGTAACACAGAGCCCGGAAATACTCCGTTACGCGTATATTCTAATTATTTTCCGAATGTTAACGCTCCTGAAGGACCTTGAAAAATTCCCTAGGTATAATCACCATGCTTGAAACAGATTCTTTTAAAATACAAACTTCACCATCTATGCGAACAAATTTTCAATTTACCAAGAGTCTCTACAAACAACGGTAACGGTAAAGTATTCCGTGGGGTTCGTGTACTTTGTGTCAGGAATCCTAACCGAACCCTTTGATTTGGACATCTAGTAAATCCTTTAACCCTCCAAGTTCGAGTGTAGCGAAATTTAGTGTGGGAGATCAAGTTATCAACTCCATTCGATTTAGTCGTCGTTAATTTTCGAAATGACCTATTTACCCACGAGGAGATTGAATGTTTGCGAATTGGAAAGCTCGTGCTTCTTTCTATTAAAATTTTGTGGTTTAAAAAGGAACGATGTAATTTCAAATTTCATCTATATACGAGAAAATTATACAGTGCGATTCTAAAGTGTCCCCCCTCCCCATGCTAACTTTAGAACGACAGAAACTAGCGTTTGTGAACTAACTTTTGCTGTTTTCGGCATTTCAATTGCATTTCCGGTTTTGCCGGAAGTGACGTCAACGTTCTTTTTTTAAATAAAACAGCCTGTATATTTTTGCGTGTTTGGAAAGGTAATCGAAAGACGAATCCAATGATACCATATACATATGTTATACTTTAACTTAAGAAATATAACGATATGCAGTAATAAAAGTTTTGGTAATCTCTTTTCGTTATTACGTAAAGTTGGCTAGAAAAGAGCACCAAATTGTTTCTTGTGACACCAGACTGATCTAAAGGGCTCGTTGCTAAGCAAGGTAATCATAACAATTGTCAAACTGTCAGATCTCAATTGCAAAGGCGTAAATTATTCTTCCTGTTTATTGTTATTAAGGACTGTCCACGAAAAAAAGTGGTCGAGTTTGCTGTGGCATAAATATTGTAAAGCAAAGGATAATCGACTGTCATTTCGACAGAACGTTGTTGACGAGGTGTAAATTTATCGCATATTTATTCGTTACAGAAAGTCTGCGATTAAGGAAAATGTCGTCGAAACAAGTTGAAATAAGAAGAAAAATTGTGTCCACCTATCAGCAAAATCCGGGTATGTCCCAATTTGTATTGGCAAAAACTGTGGGAGTTGCAAAATCCACGGTTCAAAAGGTACTTGCAAACTTCCATTCAACTTTGTCGATTGAAAGAAAAGGAAATTCTGGAAGAAAAGCAGGTCCAGTAGACAGGGCAATGGCAAAAAGCATAATTAGTGAGTTTAAGCGTAATCCTAGTCTTTCCGTCCGTGATGTCGCATGCAGAAAAGGTGTATCGAGGTCGTATGTGCAAAAAATTAAGAAGAGTGTAGGATTACGTTCCTATAAAGTATGGACAGTACCAAATCGCGATCCTACCAAACAAGGAATATGTAAAAACTGTATGAAATTTTGTTTAATGAAAACTGACCGCATTTTGATGGATGATGAGACCTACGTAAAGGCAGACTTTCAACAGTTACCAGGTCAACAGTTTTACGTTGCATGTGGACGGCTGGATGTTCCAGAATGGTTTAGAACCAAAAAGATGGACAAGTTCGCTAAAAAAATTCTTGTATGGCAGGCGATTTGTTCTTGTGGGCTAAAGAGCAATGTTTTTATCACAACATGCACGATAAATCAAGATATCTACATAAAGGAATGTTTAGAAAAACGTACCCTGCCACTGATCCAGGGCCAGCAGGGCTCAATATTATTTTGGTCTGATTTAGCGACGGCCCATTATGCAAGAGCTATTATGAATTGGTACGAAAACAATGGAATTGCGGTTGTACCAAAAATTGCCAATCTTCCAAACTGCCTAGAATTGAGACCTATTGAAAGATATTGCACAAATGTTAAAAGAAAATTAAAGGAGACGCAAAAGACATGAAACACTTTACTAAACTGTGGAATGCGGCTGATGCAATGATGACTACTGAATGTGTACAAGTACTGATGCGTGGTATCAAAAGAAAAGTTAGAGCATTCTACACTGCTTAAGATGTTTTACAGAATTGTGTTTATGGTGTTATAAGTTACCGAATAATGCTTCTACTACTAGTAAAATAAAGTTATCTTTCTTGTCTCGTTATTTAATATTTGCGATTAACATCGACCACTTTTTTTCGTGGACAGTCCTTATATCCTGTATTTGTCACATGTTCCATCTTTGTTCTCGTTATTGTTTTCTCTCATTTTACTTTGTTCTGTTAATTGTTGTTATTTCTTTACTTTATCGAACTTTATTGCAATTAATTAATTATGATAAGTTTGTTGAAATATGTTAGTTTTTGATAGACAATATGTCTATTTTTGGGCTTTTTGTGTTGTTACTTTTATGATGGCTTCGGCACGAACCATGCAAAATTGCTGGGTCAATTTTAATATTATGTAAATCTGGCTACAATTATCACCTTATTTGCCATGGTTGCGCAACAAATTGTGCTTGTACAATAATTTAAATCATATTACCTGTACAAGAGCAGTATTCATTATGTTCCACTTTGTGTAGTTGCCAAATTTACCGAATATTAAAACTAGGTACTTGATGGTTATCTTATGTAATCCATGCGGAGGCCATTGTAACATCAACAATATAAAAAATTGAAACTTAAGCATATTGCCTGTCAAAAACTAACAAATTTAAACAAACCTACCACAATTAATTAATTACAATAAAGTTCGATAAAGTAAAGGAGAAACAACAGTTAACAAACCAAGTTAAAATGAGAGGAAATAAAAACGAGCACAAAGAACGAAAGTATGACAAATGCAGGTTATCATAACAGTAAATAACAAGAATAATTTACGCTTTTGGAACTGAGATTTGACAGTTTGGCAATTGTTAAAATTACTTTGCTTAGCAACGAGCTCCTTAGATCAGTCTGGTGTCTAGCCAACTTTGCGTAACAACGAAGACAGGCCCTCAGTATATGGTTTTGAGGCGTTATCAGTTCAATTGGCCTACCGGAGCGCTCATCATCTTCAACGGATTTTTGCTCCAAACAGAAACATGTATCACCATAAACGTCGTTTAAACGTTATTTAATGTGATTAGGTGTTTGTCCTTCTTTTGCTCAAAATTTTATGACCGCGCGGTACTCAATTTCCGGTACCTGAGACATTTTCATGCACTAGTCATGTTGCCTGGTCGGCTGCTAAAAACTACTACTCCTCGAGCCATAATATATACATTGTGGGCCTCGCACATGTGCAACTATGACGTAACGGAGTTTGAATAAGCTCGAACCTGTGTAAGCTTGTCAGGGCGAGAATTTATGGCGCCTACCTCGTAGTTTGTGGAATTCGATTAAAATTTAATCAGGATGAATTGTGAGTACTTTCACATAAACTAAATTTGTTAGAAAATCTAAATTGTGATCGGGGCGCTCTTCGTGATGCAAATCACCTTTTTTTTTTGATTGTTCAAGGAATATAAGGCAATCTGGCAATTTTCAGAAAGATTTAAGAAAGTTAGGACAGCATCCTTCCTTTAATATTAATGGAATTCTTGCAAACGAGAATATTAAAATCTTTCTGCGATTCTTCGAACGTTGTAATTTAGTTACTAATTCAATGGTTTTATAGTAAAATAAATTTAGAGTGTGTTTTTACTTTTGCCTGACAGCTATCTAAATTCTTCATTGATTCGATTATTTCAATCAAGTTAGTTTAATAGTTTTCCAATGTGCAAAGCCATTGCTCACCAGGAACTAGTTAAAATTCTTGGATCAACTAGGTATTGCTGAATATTTTTTCTCTGGTGCTGACTTGACTAAGAAATCAGTTCTAGGATTTTCACTGACACTCAACTGCTTATGAATGTAGTATCTATTTTCTAAACAAAGGAATTATTAGAACATTTGTAAAAGCGAATTAATACCAGGAACTGTGAACAAATTAAATTTTTCTTCCTGAAAGGAGGATAATTCGCCTTCTACACTGAGGAAGAAGTAATTGGTGGAGCCTAGTGCGCTATTGAGTTTTAGGGATAATGAAGGACAAGTGGTTTCGACTTTCAAAGCGAAAGGTTAATTTTATTCCTCTACTTTTTTCTTTGGAAAAACGTATTGACGTAAAAAGGGATTTTTCTGGGAATCACAAAAGACCGGGGTAGAATTTATTTGCTTCCACAAGGGAATCTTCGTATAATTTCGTTTTAAAGCGATGCTTTTGAGGAATCAATCTTAGGATCAAAGACGGCCATTTTTTTACAATGAAATTGTAGACATCAGCGCTGCGATAAAAATAGCTCTCAGGTTTCACCCAGATGTAATGAGATAACGTTTTTATTTATTCGGCGGTTGTGCAGAGTGTTTGTATACGAAAATGCTCATAATAATACTAAGAAGTATTCAAAGATAGTACATGGCTGAAAACAATTAGAAAAATTACAGGGTTCTACTGTCTGTTGTACTTATTCAAAATAAATGGTCCAATTATGTAAGCAATCAAAGTTATTTTTTTTTCTATAGCAGGAGCGATTAGAGAGCTATCAGCTATTAGAGAGCTTTGTTCGAATCTCGAACTATTTTGCAAACTACATTTTTAGATTAGAATGTTTCCTGCTATTACATCTGTGACGTGGGTTGCATACACCCTTTGCTTTCAGTATTTAAACGACAACGCAGTCGTATTTGAAGAAACTAAGAGACACACTTACATTTACTCATATGAAAGTTGAAAATCGCCCCCTCTGAACATAAGATATAGAACTATATTGTTAGTGATTTCAAAAAAATCCAATTGAGGGCGCTCACCTGAAAACAGGCGTTTCATAAGCAAACGGCACAAAAATTAGATAATGTTGACAGAAACATACAGGGTGAGTCGGGAGGAACGGACCAAACTCCAATAGCGTATTGTACACGTGAAAATAATGTAAAAAAATCATGTTCTTATCCGATTTTCATTTGTTTTCAAGTAATAGCGTAATTAAAAAATGTTAACTGGCGTTTTTGTAAATGGTCCAAATTTTCGTTTGTTTTCGAATTAATACGTCTTAAATAAAATGAAAATATCCTTGCATTAACTGCCCATTTAAAAAAAAGGTCAGGTGCGTTCGACATTAAAAGTTTTTTTCGCTTCTTATCACATATGGCGTACCGGGTATCTGAATCAATCCTTTCGAATCATTTAAATAATTTTATTGTTTTCAGAAATCCTCGTACAAACGTATTTATCAGAAGGTTTAGAAGAAGTAGAAAATATTCCAGATCTAGTAGAAGAAGATGCAACGACCAGCTCACGAAGAATTGGTACTTAATTGGAAATTCCACAAAAAAGAGTAATAAACACACTCCACGAGCAAGGCTTATATAACCGGAAGATTATGCGTATGGAATTTTGTCGGTGGATAAATAATAATCGTCGTGTTGTATTGCGCAGAATTTTTACGTATGAAGCAACATTTACCCGTGACGCCATTAATACTTTGAACCCTCATGTATGGTCAACCGAAAATCCTCACGCAACAACCCTCAAGGAGCCTTTCAGCTAAGTCTGTCCTGTCTGCCCAACCAGAACAACTTTTTCTTGTCTCTTCCTCTTTTTCCGGCAAATAGCGCCAAAAACCGCTGGCCTTTTTCGGAATAAATTAAAATTAGCGCTAAACAGATCCTTACCCTCCAAAATAACCTCTGCTCAACTTTGGTCCCCTGCCAAATCAAAAAAAAAGTAAACGAACTCCAAACTGAAAATTATTCCTCAGGGAACCCTTCAGCTAAGTCCGCCCTGTCTGCCCAATCAGAACAACTTTTTCTTGTCTATCTTCCTTCTTTTTCCGACAAATAGTGCCAAAAACCACTGGCCTTTTTCGGAACAAAACAAAATTAGCGCTAAACAGATCCTTACCCCCCAAAATAACCTCTGTTCAACTTTGGTCCCCTGCCAAATCAAAAAATTGAAACGAATTGAAAGTAATTGGGCCTTTTATTTTGGAGAATCGTGTCACAGAAGACCACTACTTACATTTTGTACAAAATGAATTACAAGGACTATTAGAGGATGTCCCTTTAAACATCACAATGCAAATGTATTATCAGCATGATGGAGCTCCTGCACATTTCGTTCGTCAGGTCAAGCAACATTTGGACGATAGCTTTCCAAGGCTTTGGATTAGTCGCCGGTCCTATTAGTTGGCCTTCAAGGTATCGAAACCTCACACCACTAGGTCATTGTTTATGGGGCTGATTCAAAAATGAAGTTTACAAGGTGAAAGACGATAATGGGGATGCACGTGTTAAAAATACTGTAGCCAACATTAAAGAAAGAAATGAAGCAATCAGGAGAGCAACAGGCATCCTTCGTAGATGAAGCATAAAATGTTTAGAGGTCAATGGCGGTATTTTTGAACATTTATTAAAAGAACGCTATGATTAAAAACATGTTAATGTATGAAACTTTGTCTGTTTGTAACTACGCTATAACTCGAAAACAAATGAAAATCGGATAAGAACACATGAGTTTTTTGTGTGTACAATATACTCCTGGAGTTTGGTCCATTCCTCCCGACTCACCCTGTATATCAGCAATAGCGTACTTCAATACCAATAGTTATAAGAAATAATTGAATTAGTTAATTATGACAAGTGATAATATATGCTCAACTGGAGTAACCTATAACTATTTATATGTTAAACTATTGATTATAACTCAATTAACATGTACTTTAAAAAAATGACAAAATCTTCAATTTTCCTTGTAATCTCCAACGTAATTGATTATTGAAAATAATGTCCACGGCGAGGAATCGAACCTCACATCTCCCTCTTGCCGGGCAGGCGTGTTAACCACTACACCACGAGGACTATGCAAGGATCGTTCAATCTTTGATGCCTAGATGTGACTACTATATACACATCGTATTTTAAAGTTGGTAGTGTGAAGTCATATATACAGCGTATACGACGTGCATCGATATTTATCCTGTCGCGAGCATAGCATTATTTTGCAATTGATAATTTCTATCACAGATTAATGCATTTCGTTGTAATACAACCTAGCTTAATACTATAAGACTTTAACATTTTCATAGAGCTTTGAAAATATGACGAGAGAATTAGTAAGTCAGAAGCTCAGATTTCCGTAAATAAATGGCTATAAATAAGGTTCCTTCAACGCAAAGACTTTAGCAGTGTTCTAATGCTTGAATGTAAATTAGTGCACGTTTTGCTGTTTATCACGCTATCTACTTTTTAATATGAATAATAACAATTTAATCTGTCTTGTGGGAGTAATTTAAGCGCTCTCTACCTTTGTGTGTTTTCATATTTTATATTACGCGTGTAGGTAGTCGACAACCGTTATTCTGCAATCTTATTGCCATAGAAATATTTAATGTTATCTCCATTTCTCACAAAAGAAGTCTAAATCCTTGTAAAGTGCAAAGTTAGAGCAAAGACTTTTTATATATGTATGTTCACGGTTACCTCTAATAAAAAAAAAACAAAGCCTGTCATCAAAAAGCGATATGCAGCGACGTTGGTTTGAAATTCTTCATGCCAAAACTCGCTTTCACGTCGTAAGTTTAGTAGTATTTGCCTTTTTTTCTCGTGACGAAATAATACTAGCTATTGTGTTTCATGTAGCGCGTAACTTTTATTCTTAAGTTCAAAAAAAAGGAGAGCTTTGTTAGATTATTGGGTTGGGTTGGAGACAACGGGCGATGTTAGGCTTTGATATATCTATAACACGAATTGCGCTGAAATAAATCGTGCCTCAAAGGCCCCACCAATATATTATTTTATGGTGGAAAGCGCAGGGAAATGACAAAAAACGGAGACTCGGGCTTGTATAATGTATTGTATGTATAGCCGGAATATTTAATGCCGTTAACTTTATATAGGTTAATGGAAGTAATAACTAGAGTAACCTAAACTTGCGGACTCGCATAGGCGTCGGTATTAGGGGTTAATATAAGAATACGAAAAATTCATAAATAAACTAAACCGGTAGAAAAGCAGGCATGTAGTGTCGACCTTGAATATAATAAATCATGTTAAACCGCGCTGAGTGAGATTTCGTTTTAGTACCGGTTGAGCTGTTGCAGAGATTAGTCGAACGGTCAAGGTTATGTACTAACGTGTCGCTTTTGAAAATATAGCTGGTGTTTTTTGTGTGTTGTAGTATTTTACCAAGTACATAATTAGTGTATCGTTTCATATAGAACTAATATTTACATACCTAAGAAAACAATGCCTCGTAATAGATTTGCTACTAATGTACATAAGTATGTGTCGTAAAAAGTGTTATGCAGAATACCAATTTTAACGAATTCGTTCATGTAGATGATCAAGTTGCAATCGTCGAATTCTTAACTGAAAGTGACATAATCAACAGCGTACTCAATGACTCTGTAGAGTCTACAGAGTCATTGAGTACGCTGAGTACTAGTGGAATCGTCTACAGTGTAGACGATTCCACTAGTGATCAAAGTAACACATGCAAAGATGGTGCCAATCTCTACTAATCAAGAAGCGAATCAAGAAGAATATTGAACAAATTTTCGCTGGCGCGAAATTGAAATTGACTTTTTGAATCAGCAATTAATACATGTGGTATTAAAATATATGTATGCAGTGTTTCTCAAAATTTGTACTCTTGTATAGTAAATAACTGTAAATAAATATCGTTTGAATGATGTAATTATTATTAATTTTTTAATTTGTCAAATGTATTTCATCCGTTTTGTTTATTACGAACTCCGCATATAACGAACTGAGTTTCTCGGTCCCTTGCGGTTCGTTATATCGGGACACTACTGTATATTTCAAGTTTTAAGTTTCGTAAAGTTTAAGGTGCTCCGTTTTATTAGCCAAAGTTGTATATTGCCATCTATAAATTTAATTGAGTCGCGTAAAATGCAACAAAATCTCGATCAAGAAAAGAAAACAAATAAGCTGGATTGAGAAAATGTTAACACCGTTGGAAATAAAATATTGATATATTAACCCACTTATTGTATTTTACGACTTTCTCACATTTTTGAGCTACTCGATTGAACTTATGGACGGTAGTGTATGCTAACTAAACCACATACAAGCGAAAGTAGAATTAATTGAAGTCTTATATAACACGAGACAAAATGTAATGAATTTGTTACGACGTGTTTGCTGCTTTCAGTTATACTGATAATTAAGACAAACGTATGTATGTGTTTCTTTCTAAAACTAACGTAGTACATTTACGAAGATAATGAGTTTGTTAATAATTCAAAAGAAGTAAAGGTTAGTTCTGTTCCAGAAATAACTTTTGGGGGAGTATGGAGGGACATTTTGTAAATTTTGTTGAACATGAACTGCAAGAACAATTACTAAAATTGGCTAAATTAATAACGTTGCTTTTAATTTGCAAACAAAGTATCTCTGAAGCCGAATTAAAATTTCAATGATACCACTGTGCTCGAATTGGAGCCTTTTTTTGCGACAAGCTGGTCACCCGAGGGGTGAATCTAATTCGTGTATGCTGAATTCAATGGTACTAACCGTTTTTAAAAGTTGGCTGGCGTTTTCAAGCAATTTCGATTTAAAAATTTTATGTTCAAAGACCCCCAAAAAACGTAATTTTTATCATTTTTTGACCATTTATTGAATTTAAATCGATGGAAGGAATCGACGAATACACATCAAATAAAATTTGAAAAAAAATTGAATCGATTCAGACGATTTTTCTTAATTTTTGTTTCATTTTTCATTCTCTGATTGCCCTGATTCTTCGGTTTCCATTTATAATGCTGATGGCTCAGATTGTTCTGTTGAAATTGGTCTTGTTGGAACAGGAATTGTATTTGAATGCGGCAGCGGCAATTGAGTATATGTTGTTGGAATATATTTCGAAGAACCAAACACTAATAGATATATCAAATTGCTTCTTTAACATTTTTTCTTGGAAATTTAATCTACTTTCCAAATATGGTATAATAATTAGGTTGTTTCATTTGAAATTTCTGAGAGAAATGATAAAAACTGTGATTTTTCCAAATGACGCCCTCTAGCGATGGCTTTGAGAATCAATAAGTTATGGTTATTTTTTTATTTTTATCAGTAAAGCTTCTTCTTTCAAAGGAGATCCTGTTAATCAAATTCGGTTAATTCAAAACCGAAATTACAGCCAATTTAATTATAAAACATAACCCTCCTCCCCTCGAGCTTTTATTTTTTGTTCTACAGAAAAAAAGCCCCCCAAAAAAGGATTCCAAATTCTACTAGCTCTACGACGATAAGATTTATTCGACAACTTATATAGGCATATTTTCTAGAAAAATCTTTTTTTATGACTATAGTGGTTGCGCCCCCTAGCGGTAGACATAGGAATTTAAAAATAATTTCCAACATTTTTTCTTGCCCCCCAAAAAACGCAATTTTTATCATGTTTTGAGTATTTATTGAATTTAAATCGATGGAAATCGATCGAATAGACAGCTTATCAACGAATGCACATCATAGAAACGATTCAGTCAATTTTTCATAATTTTTTTGCAAAAAAAATATTTTTCTTGATTTTTTTAATTTCCCGTTCTCTGATTGTCCTGATTCTTCTGTATCGTCTCTTCTTCTTGTAAATTCCAACAAATGTGGCCCAAAAGAGCATGTAGCTTTTTGCCGCTGTACCAATGTTCGAGCCTCGCCGTCACTTGATGAAAGCGCTCGCCATGCTTATCGGATTCGTTTGGTGTTCGCCGAATTTTTCTACATGGGAATGCAAAAAATGAATTTTTAATCACATTTGAACATTTAAACGGTGAAAATCCATGAGCATGTCTTCAATTAGTAGGGGTCGATGAATTCCGAGAACATTGTTAATAACCGCTTTCACATAATCCCATGCCACAAGCTCCATGTCAATAAGTGCATTTTCAAATCGTTTGTTCCTCATCAAACGATGAATGTCCGCTTCATTAAATATTTCTGTAAAATAAATATAATACAAAATGAAATTTCAATAGATCAACATTCAGATTCAGACTTCTTTCAAACTTGATTCAGACATCTACCTTCTTTTATTTCCATCCCATTTATCCGTGGAAAAATACGACGCAATTCGTTGAATGCATTTCCTTCCGGGTTCAATTGCTAGTTCGATGTGGAGCGGTGGTAACAAAACCTTTTCGATCGGCACAACCGGAATCTCAAAAATGTTGTTGTGTCGCAATCTAAATTCCTCGCGTGAAGGACAGTTCCGTTCGTTATATTGGTCGCCGGCAAAACGGGTATTTTACAAGCACATGTAGCACATATTTTTGGTATAACCCGTTTGCATACCCCTTAAAAGAGCCACCACTTCTAAGTATGACACAAATTTTCCACTTTTACTCATTATATTCCACTAAATCGATGATTTTTTTTAGCGATGCATATGTCTCTTTTGTATTGCTGCTCAGTGCAATCGGAATGGAATTTTTTGAATTGATGTTGTGTAGCAGAACCGCTTTCAAGTGGTTTGGCTGACCGGAGTGGCAGTAGCGGGAATGGACATTCCTAGAAGGTTCATGAATGGTCCATGGGAGGTTCTCGAAATTTTTAAATTGAAATTGCTCGAAAACGCGAGCTAACTTTTAAAAACGGTTGGCACCATTGGATTAAGCGTACTCGAATTAGGTCTACCGCCGGGGTGCCCAGCTTGTTGCATTTTGCAACTAGCACAGTGATTAATAGTAAATGTGCTATTGAAGAATGTCGCAGCATCTGTTCATGCCATTTCATGACATGCTAATGGAGAATCTATTTGAACAATCCTACGTATATTTACCCTTGCTCGGTTGTTCCGCCTGCATTCGAAATTCGTACTCCTCCTGCACAGCATCTCTTTCAATGACCGCCTGAAGTTCTTCGACATGATACAATAGATTACGGGATTCATGGCGGAATTGAGATGTCCCAGAAGCAGCAAGTAATGGACGCAGTAGACGTTAATGTGCATTCCGGCGTCTCTCATCAAGTTCACTGCGTTGTATGGCAGCCAGCAGATGGCGAAAACGAACGCCAGCAGCAGCAGGATCCAAGCCACGCGTTTTCTTTCCCGAACTAAACGGAAGCTCTGCAACAACAAGAAGTACGAGTAATGTAATATATTTCACGCGCCACAAACGGGTACTGATACGCGTTTATCTTCTCAACTAATGGTTTTCGCTGAGATTGCCCTAATTAGATAGTTGTACGCCGAGGAGATTTAAGAGCTAATGCTGCGGTTTTCCTTCGCATTGCTCGAATTAAGGTTGTCGCGCATTTGCCCGTCGCGGGGCAGCACAGCGTACTATGGGACTGAAATCGTCTCAAACATGTGAACATTGAATATTCGAAACGTATTATAAAATACATATGTTTCAATAGTAAATGAATCTAATTTTTATATGCAATACGAAGTATTTCATTTTCGCATTACCGCAGAAAGTTACAGAGACACAAAAGGAACGAAGACGAATGGATGAAAATATCCCGAGCTAGGGAGTATGTTCGGAAAACATTGAAAGTTATATATGGCTGGAAAGGGCATTTGATGAACTTTTTAACGCCATCATAATACTTTAAACAATTGATTTGATTAATGTACAAATGACGATGAAGGTGTGTTCAAATTTTTGTGTTGAAACATCAGCGACCCCATTCCGCCTGAGGCTCCCATACATAGCATAGGTTTTTTAGCTATTTAATAAAGTATAAATAAATTTAAAAAATAAAATAAAACTGTTCTAGTTCTTACTTCAATATTTAAGAAAAAAGAATAACAAAACTTTTTAGTTGGTGTAAGGACATTTGCACATGTTCATTTAAATGTGTGTCAAAAATCATTCCTAAACTGCTCTGCAGCAGCATAAGATGGTCGTATTTTAACTGAAACTGAGAGAATAACAATTCCAATGATGGTTGGGTATGAGAGAACACATGAATTGTATGTCCTTTTTAATGAATATCAAAAAAAGTAAAGACAATGGTAAAAAAAAGAGAAAAGAAGATTAATTAAAGTGGATATAGTGTTTTGCTATTTAAACGTAGATGTTAAAAGGAAAGGATTCAAGGAGTGTAATAATACAACGGCGTTTAAAATTTATCTTTCTTCAGAGACGACGACCCGGTATTTGAACTCTTGGGTAAGAATTCCGATGTTCGTAGGACGCCACTGAATGTTTTGTTTAACTTAGTCGCCTCGCTGGTGGTCGAAAATTCCGCCGGAAACCATTCAGAGTTTTCGAGGGAAAGGAAGAAAGGAGTGTACAAAAGAAATTCAAATCATGTAGCAAAATAAATTAGCAAATATTTGAACAAACTGTATATTGAATGAAAGAGCACTATTAAAAAGATATTGACAAAATTTTCCAAAAGGACTATTAATATCTCAGGGCCAAAACAATAACTATAAATATTGACAAAGTTTACAAAGAAATGAATAAAAGCGTCAAAGAAATATTCAAAGATTAATACTAATTTAAACAACAAAGTTAATAATTAAATTTACAAGTTGCTAGAACGTGTAGTAGTAATGGCGTGAACCGCAGTTCTTTAATCTTAAATAGGAATTATATCAACCAAACTGAAATGTTAATTATGATTCGCAACGTTACATAAAATATCTTAAATTAATTTACATAAAAGACTGGGTCCGGAGAGACACGCAGAGGGAGGAGGTTTGTCTGCAAGATACGGTGGTACAGGTGTTCTAGCGGCGGCGAATTTGAAAGGACGGGCGTCGGGCTCGCAGATCGAGGAAACAGTGGTTGACAACCAGCGGGCAGACACGATCCAGGTGGAGAAACCAAGGTTTAAGATTCGCAACTTATGCGATGTTCCGTACGACTCGATACGACAAATGTAAGCGCAAACCAAAAAGTCGTTGGGAAAATAGGACCTCGGGCACCATATATCCCCCAGTAGGGCTATGTCAAACGACAAATTGTGGTACCTCAGAGGAAATCAGGTTTCTAACACATTTGGCCAGTTATGGCCACACTAACTGTTGCCAACTAATGTGTAACTTCGAACTCGTGACCATAATTCTTAGTAATTCTGGTGTCAGAACGCCTCTATTTATGTATTTTACGAGATCCAATGGGGATCGCGAGATGTGAAGGACCAATGCGGAAGCAAAGATATGATGACGTATGCGAGATCGGTGTTTAGCGACTTATTTGTATGTTTATTAAACTGGGTAATTGCTAATTACAACAATTAGCTACGGTTGAAATCTAATTTAACTGATACCAAAATGTAAAGCGGAATTTATACTATCTATTGACAAAGTTTCATTTATGTTCTTCGATAAACATAGAAGCTACGGGGCTTAAAGAATTGAAAGAATCGGGAATGAACAGTTAATTACTAAATATCCCATTTATTGTTTATTGTTATAACGTGCTAGAAGGGTTTAAAATAAAGATTATTAGCGGTATAGAATTTTGAAAAGATGAATATTAATGGCTTTGTTTATATGTACGCATGAGGAAATCTAATTAGATATCCTCATTTGTACATTTTTGTCGAGTAAATTACTGCAAACGCCTCTACAGAACTGAACAAATCGTATTGCTACAAATTCTGACGCGACAGTAGCCCCAACTACTGGCTTAAACCGCCATAGGTTAATTAATTAATTGAATGGCATTACGTTTCAATTAATTAATGGCTTTATTAAATAATAAAGATCAAATCCTAGGACAAATTAGAGGAATGGGTTTGGCTAGAACATACACGAATACTACGCATTATAGACGCGATGAAGTCATCCTTAGCAGGTGTTGGAATTGGCGTGAAATGAAATATTTTATGAAGTATTTTAAATATGAATTTAAGAAGTTTGTAAATTAGGGTGTAACAAATGTTTTACTTGAAAGCACAAAATATTCCATATCAAGTTCTCATTCAACCAAATGCTATACTTGACTATAATACACATTTTAACTAAATAACTTTCATTCAACACGCTAAATATTTTTGTGATAGTTGGAGTAACAAAACAAAAAGTTTCTCTAAGTAAATTTCCTTTAACAAAATAAATTCAGTTGTCTGAAACATATCGGTCGTCCAGTATGGAAGTAAGCTTCGAATAAATCCCGTTTATTTCGAATTTAGCCGCTCCGTGCTTGTCGCACGAACTGGGGTGGGAATAATGGCTTCAGGCTTACCCCTTTATCATTAAAATTATGTGCGTTTCTTTCCGTTCAGTCTAACGCGGCATTATAATCATAAGAAATGGCGGCAAGTTGGAAATTCAACGCTGCAAAATATTACCGCAATAAATTACGCACGTTTAAAGGAACGACGCGCTCAGCGTTAGGGTGCGGGTTTTGTAATTTTGCACATCGTATATTTCTGCGATGACGTGATAATACGACGCCTGTTTCATTATTCTCGAATCTTAGAGCACATCAACACATATTTTTAAGTTTTTCTCATCGTATCTTTCCTGGCAGTCGACATATTTTGTTCATATGAAGGAATTGGATTTATGATGCTCTTTATTACATTGAAGAAAGTAAGACGTTTATTTCCATATTTACATGTGAAGGTTGTTACCAATCCGTTTATCAATAGATGCGTACACTTTAACACTAGAACCGCCGCACCGGTCAACTTGACCGTCTTTCAATTTTAAAGTTTTTTTTTCAACAGAATTAATTTTGATGTGATCTTGGTTCTAAGTTTTCTCTCAAAAAGCAATATTTGTTATTAAGTTAATACATTTCAAAAAAATTAGTAGCTGTTCTTTTCATAGAATTAAAATTATCTTAACTTCAATGTGGGTAAGACTTTATTGCTCTTTCATAATGCCAGGTGAGTTTCTGCATGGTATACTGCTTTCCTCCATTCTTTTCTGTTTGTTATTAGTTTCTCTTTAGCTCTTTGATGTCTTCTTCCACCTGGTCTTTCTATATGCTTCTTGGACTATTATACATTGGATTCCAGTTAGTTGTGAGTCCCAATCTTGTCTTCTTTTCTTTTCTATAATAGAAATGGCCATACCATCTAATTCTCATAGATTTAATAATCCAAAAAGCTTGAACACGAGTCACAAGTTATGAATAGGATAATATATACGTACACGGAGAATATACAGGGTGTTTGGTTGAAAGGAGGTGATAGGTGAGTCGGTTTGGAACTTGTTTAACTAAAAATTATTTATTTTCTCATTCAAAAAAGGACTAGGGGACGCCGTTTTAAGGACGACAGTGAGTTGAAAGCAGCTGTAATACATTTTGAGGGAAAAACTTTAGATTATTTTTATAAATTAAAAATTATTAATTGATCGTTGTAAAAATATATTGAAGTTAGGGGAGTTTATATAGAAAAGTAAAAATTGTTATATTGTACCAAGTTTATTTTGGATTTATGGCGCCTACCTCGTATGTGTGAAGTATTCAGTTGATCCAATTTTTGAATTCGATCCATCTGTAAATAAAACCCTTCAAATACGACCGACAGTTTAATAACATTTCAAAAATAAACTTGTTTAATCATTTTCATAAGGAAGTGGTAAATTAAGCGTCTGTAGGCCCGTGATAAATTAATCCAGAGGTTAAAATTAATAAGGAAAAAGTAATTCAGTTTCGTTTATTACCCAATGCTTCTCTTCAGTGAATACGAAGAAACAGCCTTACTCTTTTCATTTCACTGCGTCTCTTTTTCCTTTTCAGTATGGTCAATTAACAGATTCGCATCCGAAATAGAAATCTAGGAAAAGGGTGACTTAAAGGTAAATTAGCATCGAGGATATTGACTGTAATATTCTTCCGGTGTAAACTTTATATTCCGCTGTTCGTTTAGATTAATCATTCGCAAGTGACTTTGCGTTTCCGGCTAGGGATCGCTTCAAGATACTAATTTCCTGTCATGTTTGGCATTGGCCGTGTTAATTAGGAAATGCTTCTTCAACTAATTATTTGTTAAAACATTCCCGGAATTGTTTGCAAAAAGTCCACAGTCGGGCTGACCTAATTAGGGAGAAATTGTTTGGATAAGATAAAGACAACGTGGGCGTTGAAGGAGTACCATTTCGGAAAAATAATATTTCAAGAGCATCCTTCTTTTGGTATATATTCCATTACTTTTCCGATCGAGGTAGTAGCCCAAAGCTATGGAAAAGTTCACGGACTTATCCCTTGATTTTACTTTGATTCTAGTTAATTGACTTTTGAAAAGGACGCCTTAATAACTATATGTTGGGACGGTTAATGATTTAAAAAAATTAGCATATTTTTAAGATACTTTAAAACATTTAAAAACTGGTTATAAAATCGAAAGAAAAATCTTTTTGAACATCTATCAACGTTTGACAATTGTCGATACTCTATTTTTTAATGGCACTTTTAATTGAAATTCCAAAAATATACGACTTTCGTGGACAACTAAATGTGACGGTGGAAAAATGTTATCAAATAATCATAGAAAACGAAATTGAACACTCTCCTGTCACCTTTCTGGTAATCTATTGTTAATGTCTAAGCAAATAATAGTTTTATTTTTTTTAATGGGTAGAGATGCTCCTATTTCACGAAAGTTGCACGAAATTTGTGTGTTCAATTTTGTCCAGGAAAATTGCCACTGAGTTAAGAATTATTTCTATTAAACACTACAAACATCGAAGTTAACTGAACGAAGCCAAAGAAACTGGCTGATATTTGCAAAGAAAATCGCAAAAGTACTGTAAAGGAAAATATGGCCGTTTGGAATTAGCGCAATGGTTTTAATGCGTCTCGAGAGAGCTGCTGGAAATATATATATAAAATTGAACTCGGATTTTACAAGGTATTTAAAAATATACATATGGCTCCACGTTGGGCGCCAAATTTGAAATGTTTTATCTCAGGGAGATTGTTAAAAAAATTGGAATTTTGTAATTTGATTAAATTTTTAACTCGTTTGTGGGATTCGGAAGTATTCTCTGATACTCTTTCGGCAATTATTAATGAACTGGCTGGACCCCCGAATTTTGAAAATTCGGGAGAAAGATTAGCGCATTTTAACCAACCTCAGCGCAGTTTACCCACCCCAGCAAATTGCCTAGATATAGCTCGAAGAGATACCAAACACTATCTTCCTTATGACATTTTACTGGAAATCTGCCTGTTCTAACCTCCAGCCTTTTTTTCTACCTTGAGTTTACTTTCTAATTTCTATATCTAACACTTTAAATTGGGAGCGCAGCCAAAATACTAGTTAACTCGAAGAAAGTTTAACCAAAATTGATGAATTTATTGGCGTCACTTCTCTCCTTTATTTCAATCGCGATGGCGATTGTTTCTTTCCACAGCAAATTTTGATGATATTTACCCAAATATAATCTAACGAGGAATTTTGATGAATAAAGTTATTTTTAGAAGTAGGGTGAGAAAATGAATGTAGCGATGCTATTAGATGACTCATATTAGACGACTCTATGATAGAGAAACCCTAAAATACGAAATTTTACTGCTACAAACGAAGATACCTTAACGAAACATATTTAATATACGAAGTAATGTTAGAAATACCATTGAATTTACCCTGTTGTTTGTTTTAGGAGAATTTTACATTAATTTTGAAGATTTGCGAAATTAGGAGAATAAAAAGAAGAGTAGTTATGCCTTCGATTCGCTAAGATCGTCATTATGGACTTATATATTTTATTTAATGTCTACACTCCAAGGCCAGTTGGCCTGGAGGGAAATTGCGGCTTTCGAAAAATTGCTTTTATCCGCCTATTGGGTGGCAATCCGGAATGCCCTATACGTTTGAGACTGACAGCTGATATTTTCGAAGTAAATATTGAACATAACAGTACATGGATATCTAATTCTAAAAATAACTTATTTGGGCTAAAGGGAAACCTCTACTAACTGCTATTTAGAAACGAAACAAGTTGATTTAGACAAAATCAAAAGCAAATTGGACATTTGGCGATTGGAAGAAAGTTATTTTCAGTGACGAGTCTAAGTTTGATGTTTGTGTGGGCGACAATCGAAAACGGATAATTAGAAATAAAAGAGAGATTTTTCATAAAGACTAAATAAAGATGTTTCAAAACGTTAGATTTTTAAAAAGGCAAGTGATTGCTCACACCTTCAAAATTTTTTGCATACAGTGTCAAAATGACGTTATTAATAGTGGTGTACTTAAAAGTATGCTGTGGATGTTGTGGACGACAAGAGGTTGAGAAATGTCACAACATTAGGCCACCCTGGAGCCATTATACATGTTCTATCTGCCTACTGATCCTTATTAATATCAGCGTTGGACACTTACAATGAAGAGTTTCGCTGTCTCGACCTCAGTTTGGTAGTCCCTGAATGACAGGTCTTCAGTTAATCCATTTCTAACCGATAATTTCCAGTCAAAATCCCTAGAATCAGGCGAAGGCTCTTTCAAGGTTCAATCAAGGAGACTATCATCTTATCTTTTAGAGAAACTCTCGGTTCTCATGCTTCTATAGAACTCAGAAACAGTCTAATTTGATTGTTTCATCGTTACCACGGTTGCCATTATGGCAATCCCAGAAGTCATTCCTGTTTTTAATTAATGTGGCAATATTTGGTGAAATCCCTACTGTTTTCCATTCGTGCTTTATTGGTTTCCAAAGCTCGCTTACATTTGGTAATCTGAAATCACTTTTGCGATATCTTTTCAATGTATGCGTGCGATATTTTCAATAGGATTAAGATTTGGCCTTCTTGAGAAGTACGAGAGCAGCTTAATTTCATTTTCCTTCACCAATCTTGTAAGTATTAACTGTGCTGGTATGTACTGGACAATCATCATATTGAAAAATAAAGTTATTGTTGAGAAATTATACAGTGTGCGTCAGAAGATTGTGCCTTTGTGAATATAGGTTTTTCATAACGGCTTTATCTTGTTGAGTTTAAAATTGCTTAAATTATCCAAATTTGTACGTTTTTAATGGAACATACTACAGGATAAATGATTGAAACCATTCGTTAAAAGTATTATGGGCTGTAGGAAGCCCCTTTTTTTTGAAAACTTGGATTTAAGTTAATTGAACTATAGCCAACTCTATGAAAATATTTTGCAGACGGTTGTTTTTCCGGTTGTACCAGAATTTAATTCTGTATCATAATATAAAGTAAAAAATGGATCATTTTATTTAAGAAATTCAACTTTAGATGCCTTGGATGTGCCCCAAATTGAAGTTTTATTTAAACTATCCTGTATATTGTAGTGATATTTTTGAGTAAATATCAATTAAAAATTGTATTTCTATAAATTGAATTAAACAAATTATGCTAAAATATCTCAGGGTCTACTTTTTGTTGTAAAACGTGGGAAATCTCACTTATTGACTTTTTGCAAATAAACTATTTGATAGAAAAATTAAACGATATAATAATTTTAAGGAAGAATTTAAAACAAGATAAATTATATTTCTTTCGGACAGTAGTAGTTGTACAAAAACCTATCACAAATTATTTGGCCAAATTTTGTTAATAATGTTCGGTACCTGTGCACTGATGTATTACTTCGGTAACTGTTTCTTTGGATCGTAACCGGTCTTCAATGGGTGGACTAGAAGCTTGGTCTTCGGGTCTTGATATTTACAAATTACAATTGCGTAAAGCTTTTGGCATGTTGTACTGCAGCTTATTCAAAGTAAAATTTCATTTATATTTAAATATTTGTAGAAATTCAATAATGATAAATAATGATAGCAAGGACTGTGGGGTATCAAACAGGCAAGAAAAATGAAGTGGCGCATTATCTTTGCTCAAAAGATTCGGGTGTGTCTTTATATAGATGGTCTCAAATGCGTCTTAATTGATTTGTTTAGTTTCTTAGAATGCGTAGATAGAGAATTAGCGGTAAGGAACCTTACTGTTTGTCTCGTTTTGCTTTACAAAGGCGGGACGAGGCAAGAGACGCTTTTCCGTTCCACATATACTCAGCATGTTGGAGTTAAACGATAGGAAAGTAGGTATTCGTAAATAGATATACACCGATACATACACATTTAGAGATATATGTACATATATACCTTTTTCCTCGAGAGGAGGGATAGACAAGCATGGTAGTTTTTTGTTCAGATTTATTCGGTAACTCGGTTGAAAATGAGGGCCTAGCGAGCCTTCGAAACAGTTGTTCCGAACTAATTAATATTTAGTGTGGTGAGGAGTGTGTCGATACTCTGTGTTGTTTGCCATTTGTAGAGATTATCGAAGAATTTGGAAATTAGTTGTGTGATAAAACTTGTTTATTTTCTCTCTGACTTCCTTTTTTGTTTTTGAGGCCCCAGTTGACTATATTTTCTTAAATAAGCTTGCCTCTTGTATGTCCATTAGAAAATTCATTCGCTTCCGTGGTTACGGTGGTTTAATGTTGTAGGCACGGTAGTGCAAATATAAATGTGGTTACCATGAAAACGATGATTTAAATCCATTAACTGTAGTGTTTAACAATTTGTCTATCCAATTTCAGTACATTTTAAATTATTTATTTTTAAAGAAATATAATTTATATTTTAATTCGAAAAAATTAGTGTCTTACTGTACACGTTGTTGTCTGAACTCTTTTTTTTTTAAACGAAAATCTTCCACGTCTTATTGTGTAAGACAAAGATAAAATTATGCCGCACTAGGGGAAAATTGAGGGAAGAGGTCTAAGAGGAACTAACATTGTTCAAATTGTGACTTCAACACACATTCAACTTGATAAACGAATATCACAACAATCTAATTGAAGTATAATCAGTACATCACTACAATTCTTAAGGGTTCTTCCAAAAATAGTGCAAATACCGGTACTTACTTTTAAAAATGCCTGCTACAGATGATTTGAAAAATTGTGCTAATTGAAAAAAAAATTTCTAAATTTTTATAACTGAAATAAACTAAAATATAGGTATAGAGACACTTGATGAAATTTTGCCTAAAATAACATGTACAAATGAAATATGCAATAAAAAGAGCACCATTTAATTTAAAATAAAGAAGCTGATGCTGACGTCCGGTAGAAAGCAACTATTTTGAAAATACTTTCACAGAGTTGGCCATGATTCAATTAGTTTAAGTTCAAATTTTCAAAAAAAAGCGCTTTATACAACCTATAACACTTTTAACGAACGGTTTCTACCAATCATCCTGTATACTATTACATTTTTGGAATCCTAGTTAAAATCTTAGGCAGAAAGTAATATGGTACTATTATCCTAAATTTATTTATACCATCAGAATAGTTTATTTGCAATGAGGAATAAATTGTCTTAAGTAAAGCAGTGCATTTACCACAGCTACTGAATGTCAAGAGTCTTTGTTCTGCAGAACACGGTGTGTTCTTATCAGCAGCAAGACTGAGTTCAGTCTTGCTGCTGATGATGATAGCTTGGCTATCGAAACGTGCGTCCAGTACGAATTAAGTGTTGTGGTAAGGGTTTTAGTGAACTGTTTCAGTGTTCCAGTGCCACAGTTTTAGAGTACCCGTTTAATACGAACTCTAATTAAAGATCATAGGCAACTAGAAATGACACAAAATAACCATACAAAGCGGCCCAAATTTCAAATGAAATATATTTTTAAATTACTTATTGTTGAGAGGAAATAAAAACCTACTTCAAAAAGAAAAATTTTACTGTTTTACGTATGTAATTCTTAATAAAAATAATAAGTTGAAAAAGGCGGAAGCGCGTCGAAAGTTCAAAACTTTGTCATTAGCATTTTTATTATGTATATATAAATAAAGAAAAAAAACTGCATTATATTTCTTAGTAACAGTATTTGTTATCAGTTTGCGATCCTAATATTATTTTACAAATAAATACATTAGTACATCGTTTTGAAAACAAAAAAAAGGTAAGAAACCAAAATTATCACCGCTATTTTACGAAGCGTTGAAACCAATACCGGACAAATTTAGTAAACGATTCCTGTTACAGACGTATTTACATTCTATGTTATTTATTGCAGACATAAAGTCAACCTCCGAAAGTAAGGCGTATTTCACTGACCAACTGGATATAAATACGTGTTCCAACGTACGTTCGACGACGGTCATTTTGTAAAGGTTTTCGTAACGTAATAAAGCCACAGATATTGCTTTCGTTCTAATGTTATTAAAGTTACGTTTCGACAGCTGCGTACCTTGCGGAATTAACGAAGTTATATTGACAAGGAAATTAAAGATCACGTGGATTAGGTTAGATTGCGTTGTAGTTCTATGCACATTACATATGTCCATATATTGGCTACAACTGAGTTGGTTGACCTTGCTTTCAGAAGATATTGTTCTGAATGAAAAATTGGAAGGTTTTTATGAATATGGCATTAAAATCGAAATATTGTTATAGTTCAAATATAAGGGGGTAAAATTTACCCACATTAGGGGTAAATTTCACCTGTTGTGGGGAAAACGGGAAGTGGAGTAATTTTACCTTAAAGCATCAGAATGGAGGGTAAAATTCTCTCAAAGGGAGATATGTCAGCAGATGCAACTTGGAGGAAATATAGAATAGTCCTTGTATACGTTCTACACATGCGTATGGTGTTGTGTACTGTGCATCGTGACCAGTCGTGACTACCAGTGTAACATAATCTGGTATTTTTAGTAATCGGGTACTCTAAAACTGCGGCACTGGAACACTGAAACAGTTCACTAAAAACCCTTACTACAACACTTAATTCGTACTGGACGCACGTTTCGATAGCCAAGCTATCATCATCAGCAGCAAGAAGTTCGGTTTTGCTGCTGATGATGATAGCTTGGCTATCGAAACGTGCGTCCAGTACGAATCAAGTGTTGTGGTAATGGTTTTTAGTGAACTGTTTCAGTGGTATCTTTAGTGATAAACGAATAAGTGTATAAACACATAAATTTCTCCAAAATTTCGCTTTTATTTTATTTGACAAATTTTCATCCAACTTCGCAAAAGTCAGCTTTAAGGCCACCCAATTGCGGTTTATGGATGAATTTCCGTCAGCTTTGCAAAAGTCAGCTTTTAATGCCGTCCAATTGCACCTTCCAGAAGTGTTCCTTCTACCCAACCAGCTTGAGGCCGCTGCAGTAAAGACAAAACTATGAAATGTTTCACGGCTTATATACCCGTATTTTGAGTGACGTAGCGCTTTTTGTTCATGACGCATCGCGACCTTGTAGGTGACGCGAACAAACAAAACAGTTCTAAAATACATCGTTGCACAAATCCCCTAATGATTGAATTTACATAACATACACACTAAAGCTCGGCATAAAGTAATAATATTTGCGAGAATGTCACAATCTAAAAATACCTTATAGTATACAGCTTCAATCATAACCACGAACAGGTTCTCGAGAATTCTCAATGCCGTTCACGGGCCATTCAGTACCAATAGGGAACTTTCGGGTGTTCACACGGTTTCTTGGGGCTAGATAGGGCTCCGGAAGGAGACAATAAGATTAGCAGGGGATTTGAACGGGAAAACTGAAACGAAACTTACGTGATGGCGGTACGACGTCAGCATTCAGCTCGGTACCTAAGAATTCCTCATCGAGTGAATTTTACGACAGAATACGTTACGTTACTTACAAGGGAACATCCCGAACCCGAAAATTCAAAAAATTTGAGACTTTGTGAATAAGTAGACCACACCGAAGGATATTCGAAAGTATTTTCCTTACTGACCCAATCTCGTTTTAACTATATATCAAAATAATTGCCTCATCGAGCTCTATCATATATATGAAAATAGTACCCTAGTTCCATTAAAAAAAATTATGGTGCCCTCCCCCACCCTTTCGATAAGGAGCGTATTCAAATCCCACGTTATATATGTTACGGAGCTCTTCGAACTTTATTTTATGTGATATGGGTGTAGAAAAAAAGAAATAGTGAGAATTATGTTTTATACATTAATATATAAGACTGAATGACATAAAATACATGTTGCACGGCTACTTCTTAAAATATAACTTATGTACACATGTATGTATGTGCCTACATACAAATAATTACTTAATCTGTATGGTAATGTCCTTCTTCATGAAAATGCTTAAAACATAAAAAACGGTTGCACCAGGAACATCGTATTATAGCACGGGAACCACATATGGCACATCGCGATGGAAGTTGAAAATCTTCTGTGAAGACAAATGTACAGGATTATCGAAATGATCTGGGTGGTAATAATTGATAGAGATAATTGGTTGTGCACTAAAGATTGTAATTTAATAGCACGAAATCCATAGAGGTCCAATGGTTGTATCATGCCAGTAGTTTTCTTTGGTATTGTAAGGATGTTCACGTTTTTGTCCGGCCGATGTATGATTTCTTAAGGTAGATGGATAATGACCAGTCTAATCTATCAATAAAACTGTGAGGTCCAGTATTTGGAAGATATACCTTTGTGAACCATTCCGTAAATAATGCTATTAGTTTATCGGATGCTGAAGCAGTTACATAGATATTTGCTGCTCCATATATTGATGCGGCCACTCGTGGTCCAAATGTACCACTTTGTTCTTTTAAAACCATAAATAGCGGTGATAACAAGCGTCCAGACGCGGATATTTTGGAAAGTATGGGATAGCTGTGGGTTGTCGTGAATATAGACTGTACAATACCTTCAACTTCGGTCCTTGTGGAGCTAACGTGCGACCAGAGTGCAATTCTAGATTGAATCCACTTTCATCAGCGTTGAATGTGTTACCAGGGCCTACTTTCGCAATATAGGGTTTTACTTCTTGTATGAAATCCGACGAAATGCAATTTAACTCTGCCATGTCTGTATTATATGAACGGGTAACGAATTTGGTAATTTTTCTGAAAACTACCCTGTATACTATTTAAGATTCCATAACCAATGTGGTTATTAGATTCCAAACACGGTTTTCCAACAAAGGGGTGACAAAAATAGTGCTACACGTACCACCGATGCTACATACGTCCTCCCTAACACGCAACTCAACAAAGACCCTCCCGAAAACTGATGCTAACATCACGTGATTGCAACATGTGGAAGTGGGGATGCGAAAGATTGTTTTGGTACTTTACTTAGGGATTTTTTGAAAACTAAGAAGGCTCATTATGCATAAACACATTTAAATTTCGCATATGACAACAGAAAAATTAAATTTTATAACAGGATTTTGAACCAATAAATGTAAATATTCGCCCAATAATTGACGTCATCTATTGAAATAAACATTAGATAGAGCGATATTTAGCGGGCTGGCTTACACAGCTATATGATAGGAATTTTACGCCGTAACATTATACCTTTTTAGTTTGGATTAAGTTACTTCCAAATAGTGCTAAAAATGTTATTTTCACTTTGTGAAACACACATAGAACCTTTCTAGGCAATTCGAAAGATAAACCGGAGACAAAAGAAAGGTCGGGAATATATAAAATTGTATGCGGAAAAAGTTACAAAACCTATATTATATAGCACATAGCACATTACCGCTATGGAGGAATTGAATCGTCAAGTGTAGCACAATACATAAATGAAACCGGAAATAATATTAAACTAGAAAATCGCAAAACATCTTTTTAATCAAACTATTGACATGGAATTGGATTTTGAATCCAATGCAATTTCTTAAAGCGATGTTCGTCGGTGTATATATTCATGAGAGTCTCTTTGCTTAGCAAGAAAACACGTCGAGAACGCGTTGTTCGCCAAGTAAAGAATTCACTACCGCTTGAATATTTTGAATACGCAGAAGTTGAAATTCATTAAAGAATCGTAGCGCCTCGCCAGCTGAGAAACAAAACATCTGAAAGAATTCTCTCTCTCCTATTAAATAAACCCCGTCCGGTTTAAGGAGGGGAAGCGTTACTTCGGTAGACGCGATCAATCGCGAGGGATCAATCAATGAGCGAAGTAAGCGCAAATAGCTTTGCACAATGTCAAGTTCGTGACCCGTCCGTAATTCGAAAGATATTGCACCTTGGGACTTGTAATCGCGAACTGTTTCCTCACTATCTCGATTCGGAGATTCTGTGCAAACATAGAAGAATCGTATTATCGAATATTTTAACATAATGGATTCTTTAGCAATCGTTTCGGACTCAGACATCAGATCGAGGCTATGTTTTCAAGTGGTGCTTTGTAAGGCAAAGGTTCTCTTCAAAATAAAAATTATTTCAAATACTAAACTAAAAAAAAATGAATCATTTGGTTTCAATGTTACGGGGTGCTCTCTTAAATTTTAGCCAATAGCCTATCTTCGTTAATATTAGTGTTACAAGACAGTTTAATTACCAAAGTAGTAGTACTTTTCTTAAATTGACGCTAAAAGGGTTAATAGAGCATTGAAAATGTTGAATTTTGGTGCATTTTTTTAAATGAAACAGCATACCTACACAATAATATTACCATATTCATTGTTGACAGTTTCTCTTTGTATACCAAGGCAAAAATTTTTTTGTTTCTGGTCACTCAAGATATTTGCAAGTAAGTACATTACTTGCACAGTTACACTCGATGACGTAGTTTGTGGAATCCTCAGATGGTCAGCTATATTACACCTTGTACTGTATAGATGTAAAGTTACTTACGTGGAGAATAGTCCATTATAGTTTTTTGTTATAAAGCAGGCACATTCATAGATGAAGAGGCATGGCATGGTAAGTATTTTTTCATGTTTAAATATGTCGACACAGTCTTTCTTTTCGAGATTATAAATGGATCTTAAACAGGATTTTTGTAATTTGTAGACCTCTAAATCATAACTTGAATTCACCCAGAACATTATGCCGTAGGGCATTCTTGAATCCACATACGCATAAGAGCTGGTCAGTGCTGATTCTTTACTTACTGTTTTTGCTATTCTTGTGATCACATATAAAAGACTAGATATTTTGCTTGCAAGTTCCTCAACGTGAGTTTTTCAATTAAGTTGTGAATCCAAAGTTAGACCAAGAAACTTTGCATTACTTTTCGACATTATTGACTCGCAACCATAAATGACTTCTATGTTTTCCTCTTTTTTGAGTGAAAATTGAACTATTTGCGTTTTGGAAATATTTATTTTGAGATTATTATTTTGCAACCAATTCTCTAATTCTTGAAGACAGGTTTTTGTCGAATTTTTTGACCACTTCCTTATACCAATTGACACGAGCCTTCCTTTTGTGCTTGGGTGAAATTGTGCCTTTTTCACACCTAAATGCTCATGCAAAATCAAATGTACTGCAGCCTTCGATATGTCTAAGGATGCCTCAATCCCACGGTCACATCCCGATCCTCTTCAATCATGTTGCACACAGCATCAATGTTTTTTTTGGAACAACAACCGATTTTGGTCGACGTTCACGAAATTCATCATTGATGGAAGCACGACCACGACGAAATTCTGCAAACCAGTTGTAAACAGTCTTTTCTGAATTCGAATTCGAATCGGGGCATTGTTGTTTCACGTGTTTTCACGTGAAATTTCTATCTTTTCAGAAAATTGCTTTTTTTGAACACCTACTATAACGAAACTACTCTACTAATTTCTGTGTTGTCACTGCTACAACAATAGCGGATGTCAAATTTTACGAAAATGGTAATGTCAAATCTCAATAATGGCGCCATCTAGTGGTCGTTTGTAAAAACAATGCGCTACCCTAGTATACCGTATCCGCGTGAAGTTCATCTAACTAACACTTTAAACATATAAGTAGAGCAACGCAACTGCGCTGAAAGCCAGTGGCGGACGCATAAAAGTTTACACAAAATAAGTTAAATGTGATACGTGCTCAAACACTTACCGTTTTAAGAGTCCTCCGTGAAATCACAAAGTGGATAATGTCTATTTAATATTTGTAACATTAGATATGTTTCCAAAGTTGTTTCGGCAAAGTGAGTGCGGCGTGAAGAAAAAGTATTTTTGTATGCCGAAAACGAACGTTCTACATCTAGTGACGTTGTATTTGCGTAAGTAAAATAATCTTTCAAATAACCTAACGGTTCTGTTGACGCACCTTCACAAATTTGCCTTAATGTGCCAAAATCAGAGTCTTTATCTAAAACACTTTCAAACCTTTCTAAAACACAAAGATTTCTTGCGTCGTCTATCACGGATAGCTGTGCGTGAACATGTTGCACTATTTGCAAAGATTCCACTAACGACACCGAAGAATTTTGTAGTTTTTCTATCGCATCCGCTAGTCCCACGTAATTGTTCTGAATAATTCCCAAATCTGTTTTAACTTGACTATCCTAAAATTTCAAGCGGCTTACCTTGACAGCCGCAGCTTCCTTTGGGTCGAATTCTAAAATCACGTTCTTTATATTCTCAAAATATTTAAGATAATAAAATGCAGCCTCTAACCATGTTCCCCAACGAGTAAGAATAGGTTGTGGTGGTTCAGGAATACCGGGGCATAGTCTATGAAATTCCCGAATACGTTTTGGGGATTTTACAAACACAGCTTTTGTATGTGCTATTAGAGCGTCTACCTCGGGATAACATTTTCTGATACTATCTGTTACGAAACTGAGAGTATGAATTTTACATGTAATATGCAACAAGTTAGCACAATGTTTTTTAAGAGATCGACCTGCAGCAAGCATGTTTGCGGCACCATCACTCATATACATCAACAGTTGATTTGTTGAAAGTTCAAACTTTTCCAATGTATTTAACACCAACATTGAAATTACTTCGGCAGTGCATTGTTGTATTCGTCTGGAAGCTAGTAAAATTGAGGGTGACGGTCGATGTGGTTCCATTGTGCGTACCATTACATTAACCACAAAATGTTTTTACGATCTGTTGTTTCGTCCACACATAACCACAGTTTTTTATCTTGCAACTCCGATTTAATCCTTTTCTCGACATGCTCACGAGCAGACGGCACAACTCTCTGTAATGTCCTCTCACTTGGTAACTTAAAGTCCGAATATTCATTCCAAAACGAGACGTATGCTTTTTTCCTTAGTAAATGAAATGGTAAATTACATGCAATAAACATATAAATTAAATTTAAATTTGTTATAATCTCGCGTGGAATTTTTTTTTGAAACATGCCCTGCACTATTTACGTGCCGTAGACAATCACTTTTCGACCAACACATGAAATCTATTTTACACACTACACATTGAATTTTAGCGCTATCACACTTTAAATCAGGCATTTCTGCAATAAATTCTCTTATTGTGTCCAACTTTGGTCGTTTTCGCGAAGTAGGAAACATTTTCAAAACAAACGTAGAACTACGATATAGTATACGACAGCGTAGATGCATACGCAACAGATCGGCTTTCGAGTCGCAGTTATACTGACGCTTATACCGAATTGTCCCGGCCGTGTTTATTTTGTGTAAACTTTTATGCGTCAGCCACTGGCTTTCAGCGCAGTTTGCGTTGCTCTACATATAAGAGCAGCTTAAATACACCGAATGCCATTTATTTCACCCTTGTACAGCTTGAAAACTTTAAAATCGGTTTGAATACCTGCTTAGGAAAGGTGTTTTAGTCTGGATAGGCAACATTGCTTTGTAATACTTAAATTTTAACCAAATTTATTTAGGGTGTAACTGAAACAAGTGATCAAATACCTAGACATGTATCGGAAATTGCTTAATTAAAAACCCACAAGTCTGAAACTGAAACACGTCGATAATAGCTTTTCTGTCGAAAGGACGTCGATCAAAATGTTTATGCGCGTGGTGATTGTTTATTTTGCCTCCGTGACTGTTTATAAATATGTCGCTTCATTTGTCAGAAGCAATCAATGGGGAGATTATCACGTAAATTTGATACATTGGTAATTTCTATGACCAAGACGGTAATTTACTAATGCTTTATTAACAAGGGAACACCGATAATTAGTACTCACCCATTTAAATGAGACTTTGACGATTTGCTGCAATTTTTTTAGATGCACAATCACCCGTTTCCACAATCTCGGAGAAAACAACGTTAATGGTGTAGCTTTTAGATATTTATGGATTTCGAATATGAAAAATGTTTACAACGACGTTTTCAAACGAAGTGCTACTTATGAATTGTTGTCGTCGTCAAGGTTCTTTAGTTTATTTAAATATGCATGGCATAGAAGTGGCATCGACAAACGGTCGCCACATTTTGAAAACCCTGTGAGCTTTTGCTTTCTTTATTTTGAATATTTTTATGAAGATTATCACCACTGTACTAAGTATGTTGGGTAAATTAACTGCTTATACCGTCAATTTATGTAATATGTACTGTAATGTTTTACACGAGGGAAAAATAAAAAAACGATGTTTTCGAAATTAATTAATTGTACGGTCTGTAGGTCCAGGAGTCTTCCTAGACACTCTTTCGACGATTTAAATTAAACTAGATATCAATTAATGAAATGTTACGAGTATTAAAGCTTGAAAAGAGAAAACTAACTTGGAATTGTGACGTTCTAATATAAACTCTGTGTTTATATGTTAGGTGCTGGAACGTATTCTTAAACTATCCAACTTGACTTTTACGTATGGGAACACAGCCAAACACGTGTTACCTGGATGAGTATTTTGACTAAAAGTGAGCAATTGATTAGCGTCCCTCCACCTCATTTTTTCATTCGCGATAGCGATTGGTTAATCACAGCTAATTTGGTTGACTATACCTTCCGAAATACAATTTGATAACAAATTTCAAACGAATATTCTTATTTTTAGAAATAGCATAATGCATGCCATACAGGGACGCAACTGGAAGACTAAATCTATGCTATTCTATGACATTTAACACCACCAACAACTGTACATTATTAAAACTTAACTGGACCTTTTAACACAGTCGTAAGTAAACAGTAAACTTGAACGTTATGAATTATGAAATTATGTTATCTCTGTTTTAGTTACTGGATGTAGCATAATTGTCTTTTTTCCACAAATAGGATTATTCCACGGCAGTCTTAATATACTGTAGCGCAAAGAAGTAGAGGGGAGAAACAATAAAGGTGGTGATGGCGTTCGGGCAGCGCTCCAAGACAACAATCAAAGAAACTGCAGACCTAGCTGAGTGTTCGTAGTTTTTTTGCTAAATGCCTGCTAGCGGGGTTAGGGAATAAAAAATGTTCGTACAATTTCGTTAATAATAAAAAAAGAGAAATATTAAATAATATAAAATACCGGAAGAATACTCGTTAACTAATATCGATGAAATATATAGGTAAATATGTAATAACAAATATATTGTATACGAGAAATTAGCGAACAAAATAAAATAAAATCGAAGCTATTTTCTACGATTTCACATAAGTAATACATAAAAATATATATCATACAAATACTACATACATAATTACTGTCGCGCAAAACAGTTCAGTAAATTGTTAAAAAGAAAATAATATTCGCCAGAATAACTTGTGGTAAATTGTTTGTTGTAATCATATGAATGGTAAAATATTCAAAAAACAACATGTAAATCACAAAAAATATTACTGTGAACATGGTTGCTCTTAAAGCTAACGCAAGTAAAGTATAAATTTTGCTGCTCCAGTTAAAACTGTTGATTGACTACGCCTATATCAATATAAAAATCGGAGCACGTTAAACCTATTCAAATCTTTCAACTTTAATCTTGGAAATGCCTTTAACGATATACATTTTCCTCTGTCAAGTTAGACTTCCTATTGCTCACAAGAAAACACAGGTAGGTGCATCTCACCGATTTAAATGAAACTTTGTGGGTTTATAGACCGATCTTGTGTAAGAACAACGCTAGCTATCTTAGCTGCCCAGTCGCTCACATCTTCAACTCATAATCAATTGTCATCGCCAAGGTTCTTCAATCAATTTAAATACGCATGGTATAAAGGTAGATACATCGCCGAACGGCTACCACATTTTAAAGATCCTGTAAGATTCTGCTTTTCGAAGGATGCGCAAAGTACCCAACAATGAGGTATCTGCTGCGTTCATTCGTTGTACATGGTGTAAGCAATTCCTTCGTTTTCAACATTTCTACACGGATTACCAATCATTCTTACTATGTATACGCAATAAGCATCGTAATGTACAGTCCCTGGCCATATTGATTGAAACATGTCATAAATCAACCCTTTTACCTGGAAATTCCCATCCTATTATAGTGATATTCTTTTGCTTTGAATCCGATTGTTTATAGGGGTACTAGATTATTGTATCAATAAATAAAAATGCCAGAGAAAATGATATTTAGAAGAGTAAAGTAGGTATATATAAATATTTCAGTTATCAACTTACATTTAGCGAGTTCACAGTTTAGAGAATGCATCGATATTTTTTAAAATATTTCGTCATAACCGTATAGAAGCTAAGTTGTCGAGTATCGTTAAGTGTTTTGTGTTGATATATCGTTATTGCAAAGGTAAAATTGTTATTCTATCTCTCTCTTAATAATTAATTATTTGGAATTCGACAAAAATTGAAATATTTGGGTTTTTTTGGTAGAAAATGCCAAGGAAAGATTTAACAAGTGAACAAAAAGCCGCTATACAAGCTCTTCTACAATCAAACAAACATTCACAACAAGAAATTGCAAAATTACAGAAAGTATCTCCTTCTTCTGTATCGCGTTTAGCTAGAAACTTAAACGAAGGAGCTAGCACATCGACACAAAGACGGGCAAAGTGCGGTTAGAAAAGAAAAACTTCGAAGAGATCTGACCGTAAAATTGTTCATCAGGCTTTGAGCAATAGATTTGCTACAATTAAAATGATTCAAAAAAATTTACAACAGAGAGGAATAGGGATTTCGATCAGAACTGCCAGGCGCCTATTGCGCGAAAATCGCCTAATGGGCCGAAGACCTGTAAAAAAGCCGCGTTTAACAGAAAAAATGAAATCTGCTCGTCCCAACTTTGCAAGAGAATATCGACATTTCACAGACGAGAATTGGAAAAAGGTGAATAACTTAACAAGACGATTTTTACTGAATTAATTGCATTAACTGCATTATTTAATAGGTTTTCTTTAGTGACGAGTGCTCGCTCTGTGTGTTAGTGCAGCGAGCACAATTTGTTGGTAGACGACCTGGCGAACGTCTCATAGAGTCCATGGTTCTTCGAACTGTAAAACACCCTCCGCAGTTAATGATTTGGGGAGTGATTAGTGGAGATGGACTCGGCCCTTTGTATTTTGTAGAAGGTACAATACGTCAAGAGCAATACATATATGTGTTAAAAAAGATGTTATTACCGTATTTTAAGCCAGCACGTCGCATACCGACAAGGCGTATATTTATGCAAGATAATGCTCCTTACTATGTGGCAAAAAAGGTTAAGAAATTCTTTGAAGACAATCACATACCTCTTTTACGTTGGCCCGGAAATTCACCGGACCTCAATCCAATCGAGAACGTATGGAATCGACTAAAAAGTAAGGTATATCAAAGAGAAAACCCCACAAAGGAAATATTAATGAAGAATATAAAGGATATATGGGAGAACGATGAAGATATAAAAGAGACAATCATATCTTGCATTGAAAGTATGCCCCAAAGAATTAAGGGTGTTATTAAAAATCATGGGTTATGGACTAAATATTAATTACTTATTTAATATTTACATATGTTACATATTTTTACAATATATTTTATAAATAAAAAATATAATATATATATATATATATATATATATATATATAGACATATAAACAGTCATTGATGAGCCCGTTGAATGTATAATTCGGTCGCTGTGGAGCCCAAAATTACGTTGTTGAGCCCGGGGTCGGGCTCAACAACGTATCGAGGCGTATCTCAGCTTTAAATGGCTGGAAATAGTCAGTAGACCCTAAAACTTCAAATTTCGCGGGGGGCTCCATAGCGTACTATCCCTATAATTAAATAGACAAAATAGTTCCGGGAAGGACCATGTAGGGGGCGCCCTGATCAAATTGTATATACGGTATATACAAATAGATCAACATGACGTTGTTGAGCCCGAAATTTGGCAACAACTGCGTTGGGTTCCATAACATACCATTGATATATAACTGTATGTTGGTAGCGGATTTATATATCGCGGTGGACTTTCTACTCTATAAGTACCATTAACCTGAATGTTATTGTTCTCGATATTTTACTATGTGTATTAATCTAACTATTCGTTAGCTTACCTCCTAATAAAATTATAATACAGTTTTCTGGTAAATTCAGCAAATGATTATTTCATATAGACGCTGTAATCATAAATTAAAATACTTGTTAGGCCGAAATAGTTGATTTCGATTACCCTGGTAAGTGGAATCAGATAATGTAAACAGTTTATTTTGTCAGTTTCTTTGACCGTACAGATTTCAACAATTTAACTTCCTCAGTGATTTATGTTTGAATAGTTGTGTGTTATATCAAAGTTATACCTTCTTCTTCTTTAAGGTCTATAAGATTTGCATAATTCTTGTGTTATTTCAATTTAGATAACCTACACATCAACATATTTTTTTCCATAAGTTCTTAGTTTTAATCATCCCCCTATATCGAATATAAGTGGGAACGGTAGAAAATAAATAAAACAACATGATAACTAAAGAATTACATGTGGAAGGAATGAATAATTTTTTTAAACGAGTGACGATGTGTTAGAACAAAATTATTATTGACGGTACCAAATGGGTATGTAATGTGAAAGTGGATGGAGTTTGATATCTGAGAGAATTAATATTCATGTTTCTGATGATTTGAATTGTAAGGTGAGAAATGAGAAGGCAGATGAATGAATGGTCATCAGGAGGAGGAAAAGATAAATAATAACTGTATAAAATTAATGGAATATTACCTTCTGAACAACCTAGTGATAAACACCTGTTTCCATCATAAAGAAATCTATACGATTACTCGACAAACATCAATTACAGACGAAGCATAGTAAGTCACAGTTTAATAAAAAAAAAAGGCAAGTGTGTGACGTGAAGATTAAGAGAGGACCGGAGACATTTCCCGATCATTACATGCTCATGGCAAAAATTAAAAAGCGTAAAGATAAAGAGGAATCTAAAAGAGCGAGTGAAAGTGATGAACATATAGATTGGGGAAGGAGAAAAGAGTATATAGATTCATAGAAGTACCGGAGACCAACGTAGAAATGCTAGAAAAGGAAAATATAAGTATAGAGAATCTTCTGAAAGCTGCCAGAGAAACATGTGAGTTCCTAAAACAAATTCTATAAAGCAACAAACATTATAGTTAAAGAAGTTAACAAACAAACAAAAATAAACAAAATAAGATGGAAGCAATACTTGAGTGAAAGAATAATATCAAAATATGAAAGGAAATATAGAAGGAATAAAAAACGAAATTGAAAAATATGGTTAGAAAAATCAAGGAAGCAATTTGATACGAAAGTAAAGAAAGGATAGTAGAAAATGGCCTAAAAACACTGGAAAGCGTAAACAAGCCGGAATATGTATACGAAGAGTAGGATAAGATAAATTATTACGAATGATGCGCAAACGCATGATGAAACAATGCAGAGCGGAAAACAATGCCAACAAAAATAACTACACTGCAAAAAAACAGACCAGAGTATGGGAGGTTGTCGGGAGGTAAGGATAACAACATGAAAGAAGGGGAAGTATAGAAGGCGGTGAACTTAGCAAAAATGGGAACATATCAAGCTATAATAGAGTGACAGCAGAAAGTTATTTGCAGCATCTAAATTAACATGGAAAGGGAGCCAATTGCCAAGGGTTAGACGAGAGTCGAGCGGTCCAAAAAAGGGTTAGAATATTTGACGACACATTTGAACTTAGGGAAATGTAAAAGACCTTACTGAGCATATTTTGCCTTTATCAATTTGTGTCAAGGTGTCTGAATGTGCCTGTTCAGATGATATCATGATTATGATAGGAAGTCAAAATTTTAATACATATGATAAGGTACCACATGAGATGAGAGTTAATACCCGAAAGATAAACGTAACGTTAACCACTGAAAAAGGAAAATTCAAAAAATAGTTGGGAATACTGTGAAAACTTATCATGCGATGGAATAGAACGTTGATAAGCAAATAAAAATTTCCGCGACAACTAAAATGATACTGTTTGATACTATTTGTAGGGCAATATTAACTTATAGTAGCCACAGGGATACCAATAAAAACCATGAAGAGTATACTAGAATCTTTGGAAACAACTCTTTGGAATTACAAGAAAAGACAAAACGAAATACGGATGTAGAAGGACTAGATATAAATTTAACATTAAGCTAAATTGTTATGGCGTATAACTTAATACCATACCATACATCAAACATATACCATATATTGAGGTGATAAAAATGAAATGTGTCGCTTGCTCTTTTTGTATAGGTTATGTAACGTCTTCCTCTGGAGAAAGGCGTGAAAAAAATTTCAGCTTTTTAATGAATGCAGTTTTTTAATATTTATTTTCTGTGTCTTTTCCCTAAAAAATATGGACTACAAATGTAACATTAGTCAATTGCTCGTATTGACTTGTTTGTGTAAGAATGGAATATCAAAGTGGTTAGCGATGAATGCAATATATTCTCTAATCATTAATTATAGATTGGTGGGATCATCTCTTACAAATAGACAAACAGAAAAGAAATATGGGAGGCCAATGAAAACGAAAACAGGAAAATCCAGAAAAACATGGGAGAATGTTACAACTATTACAAGACTGTTCGGAATCGAGGAGTAACAGTGACGGAGACTAAATGTGCGACACGAAATAGCGATAGGAAACAATGTGTGCTGAAGGGACTAATCATTCGTTTTGCACTGTGCAAAATTGTTTAACACATGATAAATTCAAGGAAAAACAGCAGCCAAGAAAAATAACAGCTATTAGACATTTTACAAAAAGCAAGGTAGTCTGTTAATAGGTAGTGTATCACATTAGCTGGCGCAAAATTATTCAAAGGCATTATGTGAAAATGTACGGCGGGAAATTTGGGAAAAATCGACTTCATAAATTACAACTATCAAATCTGGCTTTGTTTCAACCCATACATTTCCCATGTCCTTTCTTCAAATGATTTCTAATTGAAATTTTTAAAGTACTCCCGGTTTTTCCTCTTTTTAAGGTAACAAACTGTAACAGTAATTCACTATCTTAGTTCATTCCGTATAGAAGCAAGGCATTGGCCTTGCTTCTTTCTGGTTTTCCTGTATTTCTTTCTGGTTTTCCTTATTTCACCTTTCTATATCACATAAGAACAATGATACATATAAATATTCAATAATAAACGCATTGCAAGTAAATCACATTTACAGCGCAAGTCAGTTGAGCATTCCACTTGCGGACGCTGCATAAGATAGATCGTAGCTTAAAAGAAAAAAAGAAACACAGATTGGAGGTTTGGCAACGTTGCGGGGCTCCATAACGTACCTAAGATATAAACAAATATACAGTCGGGTTCCAAATAATACCGTTGTTATATCTGGGTTCCATAAGGACATGTTCATACCTAACTTTTTAATTTATAGGAATTTTTTACCCCTCACTTGGTGCGCTGGCTTATATCAAATAGAATTAAAGAGGGAGCTGAGGTATACTCTTCTATCTCATCGTTTAAGGCCGGGATCATCAGCGACCCGACAATATATCGGGCTCATTAACGTACTGTTTACAAGTATATATATATATATATATATATATATATAACATGTATAGTTTATATTTTATTATGAAGAAACTACAAAATATTGAGTGTTTCAAGTAATTTGGCCAGGGACTGTATTTCTTAACTTACTTTTTAAATAGTTGTCAGTAAACTCTATACTCACATTTTATTAATAAAATCATTTGGTAACCACCTGCGTGTTTTCTTCATTACTGTAGATATAGCACATCGGTTATGAATCTTTTTACAGAAATAAAAATATTTCGCATATATATATGTGTAAATTATATGAAAATTCTACGTAGCTCCTATATCTTTGTAGTATATAAAAATTCTGAAATTTGCAAAAAAATAAGAGGGTGGGGGGTTGTTTCCCTAAATAAATACTCGTAATAGAGAAAACATTTACGTCATCGTTAAGGGCATGCAAGACAGTTTACATCTTGTCTTAACCTTTTTTTTTTGATATTACTCATAGTTTCTGAGCTATTGAATCAAACAGCGAAGAGTAGTGTTAAGCTTGGGGTGCTTTATACCCCGCTAGTGGGCGATTGGGCAGCGAAGATAGTTACCGTTGTTCTTACACTAGATCGGTCTACAAACCCACAAAGTTTCATTTAAATCGGTGAGATGCACTTATCTGTGTTTCCTTGTCAGCATTAAATAAGAAGTTATAAATTCTACTTTAACACTTTCTAACACTCTATTATTGGAATCTACGATTTAGTTCAATAGAAAACTATGTACATTTGCTGCATTCTACTCGTAAATTCCTATCCTATACTAATTTTACTTACTTGTTGGGTACTAATACTGCCTTCATCATTGTCAAATGGTGGTCTGACGGAACATAGTTTTTTACCCATCATAGCGTACGCCCATAGTATCAGGAAACCTGAAAAAAATATGGACGGGATAATGTAGTAGATTTATATTAATAGAAGCCTTACAATTAGCACTAATGTTCATAAGCTGATGCTATTTGTATGAGTCTTTTGACATTATCAACAGCTAAAGTTACTTTTAATTGGAACATGTTTATAAAGGATTTGTTTAAAAAATACCCACAGATAGGGGTAGCACATTATTAAAACCTAATAATCTTGTATTTTCCAAGTTTGTTCCTTGGAGTAATGGTTTATTTAAATATTATTTCGTTTTTGATTGCACAAACTGGTGTCTGTAAGTACCAACTCACCGGGAATTGCGAACATCACCGTAAAACAAACAGTTCCGAACACCTTTCTAGGATAGATGTTGTCCAGAACTTCCCAGTCCTCGAGGCAGAACACAATATCAATCGGCAAGTCGAAGGAGCGCAATTTCCTCACGTACAGTATGGGCGCGAATATGATGCCCGACGTAATCCATATGAATATAATCGTTAGTATGGCCATTCTCTTGTCGAAGCATGCGCACTGCACTAAACCAAACGGCTGTGTTATTGCCATGTAACGGTCCAAAGCCATTGCGGTAATTGTAAATACGCTGACGGCTACAGAAATACCTGAAACAATGAAGACAACTGTCACCGATCAATCTTGTAATAGTTTTTCTTTCTCTTTTATGACATATGTATCAACAATCTAAGAGGATAAAGATGTGACAATGGCGCAAATATCAAAGGCAATCATAATGGTTCGCAAAAAAAATATACTTGAATACTAGAGCTTTTTTTGTGCCATGTAAGGCGTTGCACAGTTTAAATTTAGTAGCTAAATCGTCTTTAGAAGTTACCATTTTCTTGGGAATTGTGTAAAAGTTATTTTTTTTTATCATTGACTAAGGAAACACAGGCAAGTGCATCTCACCGACTTAAATGAGACTTTGTGGGTTTATAGACCGATCTAGTGTAAGAACAACGGTAAGCGATTGAGATTCATAAACGTCCAGACAGCATGAATAAGCGCAAGAACGCAAGAAAATAACAATTATTTAGTTACGAAATTTTTTTGAGCAATTGAAAAGTAAAAGTGAAATATGTGATGTTTTGAATAATTTAACAGACTTTCTAAAATTAGATCAATCAAATAGATTACCAAAATGTATGAAACCAGAAAATATGTTACGGGATTTAAGAATAAATAAATCTGATATATCAGGAGAAGAATTCGATGAATTGGATAATATTCCATTATTTTTAATTCAATCTATAAAAGCGTCGGAAATTTTAAGTTATTTGCTTTCTAATAATATTACATATCTTTTCCAATTTAGTTATAATTACAAGAATGTTTTTGAGATTGCTAGTGGCGAGCGAAGCCTTTCCATGTATGTATCACGCTTACAATTCGGTTTGTACGAGGCTCATCCGGAAGCTAGTACCCATTTGCCAATTAAATCGCAACCAATAGAGATATCTAAACAAACTTTTTATTAGACACATACATGTACTATACATTACTTTTCTACATAATCACCTCGTAAATTAAGACACTTGTCGTATCGTGGGATGAGATTTTTTATGCCGACGTTGTAATCCTCTACCGCCAGTGCGGCGAGAAATGTAGTGAGTTGCTTTGAGGGCGTCATCGCTGCGGAAATGTTTTCCCCCTAGAAAATCTTTCAATTTTGTAAAAAGGTGATAATCCGACGGTGCTGGATCTGGGCTGTAGGGTGGGTGATCGAAGACTTCCCAGCGAAACTGCTGGAGCAATTGGCGTGTTGTTGCAGCAACATGGGGATGGGCATTGTCGTGCAGCAACACAATGCCCGACGACAACAGGCCTCGCCGCCGATTTTGAATTGCTCGCCGCAACTTCTGTAGCGTGGCACAATATGCTTCCGCATTAATGGTGGCCCCTCGAGGCAAGAAGTCCAAAAGCAAGAGACCATGTCTGTCCCAGAAGACGGTTGCCATGAGTTTGCGAGTCGACTCTGCTGTCTTGAACTTTTTGGGTCTGGTTGGTGAATGAGAGTGATGCCATTCCATGGACTGGCGTTTGCTTTCGGGCTTTGAGTAAGCAACCCATGTTTTATCGCCCGTAACAATGTGACAAGAATACATCACCTTCATTTGCGTAACGCTCCAAAACATTCAAGGCCGCACCCATACGCTTGTTTTTGTGTTCCGCTGCGCGCGGCACCCACCTTGCACAATTTTTTTTGTAGTTATGGTACGCGAAATCTGTGGAAAACGTGCACTGATGTCATTAAGCGTGACACGCCGATCCTGCTGTATGAAGTCGTCGACTGCACGCAGCAACGCATCAGTAATGATGGACGCTCTTCATCGTGAACGTTGTCTCTCCCCGCATTGAAATTGCGACAGCATCGCCGAACCGACCATTTCAGGCGTTCAGGAATCTTATTACAGACCGCACTTCACAACTGGCGGTATTGTCGAGTGTCTTAAACATTTCAAACTCACATTGACGCGATATTATTGTAGACAACTCAACCAAATCTCGTACTCTGACAGCTGACAGATCACTGCGTCACGAGAAAACCACTCCGCGGCTCGTCGCGTAACTGCTGCTCCACACGGCGCGGACGGGTAATAGTTTCCGGACGAGCCTCGTAATTGGAGTGAAAGAACAATAAGTCTTAGTTTCACTAGGACACGGAACTCCACCTACTACTTAACTTTTACATTAATTCTATAATACATGGTTTTGTTTTTGTATTAAACGAACATTTAAATAATATAGGGCTTAATTAGAAATTACATCCTTGAAAATTGAAATTTGTGTATAATCTATTAAAAATGTGAGAGAATGGTATATATATATTCTAGGATAATATCGAAATTATATCTGCAAAGTGTTTTTTCCAAAACGAGAAGATGAAAATAATTATTGATTCTCAATTACTTAACGACTGATCCCTGTAACTACTAGAACATCTTATTTTTCTAAGACCAACGCGTTTCTTTATACGTTTCCTTCAATTCAATTTTTCAGTTGAGGAAAGGGCACTTTAGAAACAATTGGATGAAATTGAATTACACGTAAATAATACATTTTTCATCTTTAAAATAAATAAATAAATGAAAATGTTTATGTTTTCTTAGTTTATAGAAATTTTTACATTTGAAAAAAAATTGGCGGTCGAGGTTGTCCCTGCATACTGGTAGCAGCTGAGAAAAAAAACTACTGACGCTATCGTTTTAGCAGGAAAACCTGTTAAGAAGCTGTCCAATGTATTTTCTAATACGTCCCATAGTTTCAGAGGTAATTAACGCAAATAGCGAGGGATTGTATTGCTTTTAGGGTGCCCTACATCTCGAAGACGGGCGATTCGGCACCTATAAAAATTACTACTGGTCTTGCACTAAGTTGGTTTATAAACCCACAAAGTTTCATTCAAATTGGTAAGTATCAATTACCGGTATTCATTTGTTGGCAGCGTAAAATTAGGTTCTTAACCGAAACTTCTAAATCCGCGTCATTCCGTATATTGCCTTAATCTGTACAAGTCACTCGTAAAGATTGTCCCTTTTACAGCCGTTGTTAAAATATTTCCCGTGTAAATATATTGACGCATTCATAAACTTGTCGCTTAGCGAAGAACTGAGGAGTTGCTTCTTCTCAACACCGAAAGCGTAAAAGTTAAACAATTTTATTGCGGTAAAATTGTTCCTTTATGAACAACTTTTACATATGTAGCAGCGCCCCAACACAGGAACAAAGATAAAACCCACGTGCAATGGGTGACAACCCGGAAACTCGATATTTACGAAAGAACGTCAACCGGGTCCATGCATCCGACAGCGAAATTAACAACTATTCGTCTCCGCTTTCGCGCGGCTAGAGCATCATGAAGCGGGAATTGTAACGCCCGAAGTAAACACGATAAAACGTTTCCAACTGCGACATATCGCCCGCTTTAGAAATTGTTTTTTCCCCTGACGGAAATGCTAAAGTTGGAGGAAGTAATGTAATTGTTTTCGTTTGTAGACGAAGCGATTACTCTTTGGTATACAATTCACTTACTGCGCTTCCGTTAAAAACAGTGCCCGCGAATGTTGGCTGTGATTCATGAAAACGCGGAGAAATAGCCCATTTGTTAATCCGGTTAATAAATGGAAATGCCGTAGACATGCATATGGGAAGTTCAAAATTACACAAAAAAATTTTATATTTATTTATAAAACAACTGGAAATGTTTCTAAAATATACAAATGTATGATTTTCTGATATATTTAGCGTCAGGAACGTCTCTCATCCGTGTCCAGTAATAGTCTGCCAGCATAGAGGGGCTCCACTTGCCTTGGTAGCGCTTTTCGATGTCCAAAATATCTTGGTGAGATCTTTCCCGATGTTCGTCACTGACGGCTCCAAGATTGTCCGGGAAAAAATTTAAATGTGAGTCTAAAAAATGAATTTTTAGGCTCATATTGCACCCCAATGTATCATACGAAATCAAATTTGTGATTGCCTAAAAAGTTCTCACAAATATTCTTAAATGACAACCAGGCGGATTTTTCATTTTTGTTCGGCTCTATATCGAACTTTTCGTCTCGAAACAAGTCCCTGACTTGGGGTCCTACAAATATACCCTCCTTTACTTTAGCATCACTGATTCTGGGGAATTTATTCCTCAAATGCGTGAATCCGCGACCGTTTTTGTCCATTGCTTAGACGAAATTTTTCATAAGTCTTAGTTTTATATGTAAGGGAGCAGATAAATTTTCTGAGGATCGACAAGAGGACATTCTTTACTTCTGGAGTCAATGATGTTTGTGCCGGCCACACTTTCTTTACATAATGGTTTTTCTTGTCTCGACTGTCCCACTCACATAGGAAACAACAGTACTTCGTGTAGCCGAGTTGCAATCCAAGTAATAGCGCCACAACCTTTAGATCGCCGCAGGTATTTCACTTAAATTCATTGTATTTGATTTTTTCTAAAAGAATCTTCATGTTGTCGTATGTTTCCTTCATGTTGTCTGAGTGGGCCAGAGGAATTGAGGACAATTTATTTTCATTGTGAAGTAAAACGGCTTTCAAGCTAGCATTGGATGAATTAATGAACAAGCGCCATTCATCAGTGTGATATTCATGGCCAAGTGCACTCATAACCGATACAATATCATTGCAGAACACTAGGTCATCTTCAAGGAAGAAGTAATCATTGAATTTGGCATGACGACTACGATAAAACGAAATTTTTGTGTCACTCTGAAGTAGATTCCAGCTCTTCAATCTAAATTCCAAAAGTTCGGCTTGCTTCTTAGACAGGTTTAAATCGCGAACGAGGTCACTAAGGTCTCCTTGAGTCAGCAAATGTGGTTCATTCGAAGAACATCCTGATTCAAATGTGGGATCCAAATTCAAATTTTCTTCTGCTACTTGATGTGCTTTCTCATCAATAGACTCATCATCACTCAAAGTCATGTTTTCTGCAGGTGCTGGTACAGGTAACTCCTCGTTATGAAGTACTGGTCTCAGTGCAGATGGTAGATTAGGATATACAACAGTGTGTTTAGATTTTGATGTAATACCAATTATATTTGTCAGGCAGAAGTAGCAGTCCGGAACGTGGTCTTTAGGTTCTCTCCATACCATAGAAACTGCAAAAGGCATATGACGTGAACCTTTTGCCCATGCTGTGAGAAACCGAACAACACATCTGCTTTTCGTCCAATTTCCACATATCTTTTTCTAAAGTCAAGTACAAACCTTCAGGAAATATGTAATAAACATATGGTAAAATATACCTTTCATAACATAATCTGATATAATTTTGTCAGTTCTCAATGGTAACATTTTCATATTCTTGATCAATATAGGCGGGTTTTTCATTTATTTCAAAGCTTGTATTATTGTGCTTTATAAAGTTTTTCACATGCTCCAATACAATCTCAATCAGGTTTACACATAGTAATGAAGTGGCAAACATAGAATAAGTATGTTGCATTTCAATAGCTGCTTCATCGAGTATATATTTATTGCATTTATGCTTTTCCGTAGAAACAATATTTAAGAGATCACGTTTTAACTTCTTTCAACAGGAATATTTTTTCTCTTAACTAAAGGAATATCATTTTTCTTGGTAGCTGTGGTAGGAATCCGTTCTGCTTTGTGACTGTGTTACAAAGCATTGTCGATAACTACTACTGAGTTTGTTAGAATGGTCAAAAAACGTCAAAGAGCTGCAATTTCACAATTTTTAGGTTGATTATTATTCACAAATCTATCTATTTACAGTAATAGATAGCACTAAAAAATACACTAGTTTTTATAAACAAAAATAAAACACTGAATTTGACAGGCAAGTTAAATGTTGATAAATGCTACCGATCAGCTGATCAGTGATCTCCTTAGGATAAGTCCCGCCTACAAACGTAGCAACAGCGCTGGTTCCAGACAAGGATAGTTTTATACAAATTATTGTAAACTAGCAAGAGAGGGTTATACTCCATAAGACCCAATATTTCGAAACCAGGGTGAAACACTCTATAATATCGTCGCTCTTATCGAGTATCACAGTTCGTTTCTGTAACCGTGGTTACTGAAAGATACAGCGTTCATTGATTGGCCCGTTTTGCTAATACACCGCAAGTTATAATTTATGTAACTATAGTACTATCATTATTGAAAATAAATATTACTCTAACATGTAATAAATTTATGTACAATGTTACTAAGAACAGTAGATAGAGATTCGAAAAATACACGGTATACCTCCTTTGTAAATGGTAGAAGATCAGAATTTTCAGATAATATAATAGACAAGCTATCTGTCAAAAATATTTCTGTGTATACCGGGTGATCGATTGTTCCGTTTGAAATGACAAAGTACATAGAGATTATGTCGAGAAATAAATTTACTACTTTAACACAGGTATTTATCATACCATCCTCGTATCATTCGATATATCGATATGTATCAAAATTATATTTCTCTCCTTTTCAATTTGACCGATCAAATTGAAGTGCATCCTAATGGATCTATTAAAGTGTGTCATATTCCACTCAAGAGAGAAAATGGCGCTAGCGGAGCAACACGTTGCGACCGACGCGATGTGAGAAATTTGAAACAGGCGTCGGTAATGCGCTTTTTCCCGTAATATAAATATCCTCTCCAATGTCGTGAGTAAACACATTTTGACAGTCTTTTCTCATTAAGAGGCTGTAAGCCTGGATTTATTGATAACACCCGCTTTCATACTTTCGTGCTTTCAATGAAAAACATCATTTAATGGGAAGACCAGCAATAAAGTTAAATTGTCAATTAAATCCGAGGCATAAATTTTAGGGCTCTTGCAGGTTTATTTAAAGCACTAATCTCACGTCAAGATTATATCGAGATTACCTGGTCGTGGACCAAATGATGGTTGGGTTCAAGTTTAGGATTATTGCTGTATATATATATATATAGAAGTAGGAAATAACTGGAAAGATCGTAGAGATGAATGGTGTTACATCACTATATTTCTTAAAACCTATGAAATGTCTATAGAGTGTGGCATGGGAAAAACGAAACAATGAATATTTTTGAAGCAAAATGTGGTGGGCAAATTTTAATGAGAAAACGTTGATCTAGAAAACAATAATTTATTTATTTTAGAAATTGCTGGACTTGGCCTCCTCCAACTTCCATACAAACGTTGTTCAAACCCATGACGTATATTTTATAAGTTTCTGGCGTCACTGCATAGTACGTTTGTGAAATATTAGCTCATGGATTTTCTGATTCCGACGATATTTTCAATGTGCTTCCATAACAAGAAGCCAATTGGTAATCGACGTGACCATTTTGTAAGGCCTTTCTGTTCTATTTATCTACTAGGAAAACTGTGGTTAAGGAATTCTCTGACAAGAGCAGCAAAATGAAGTGATGCCCCGTCTTGTTGAAAAACCAACTCATCTTTCAAAAGACGTTCGAGGATTTCAATAATCATTGGATCGAACACGATCAACTACAATCCTTCGTCCTCTGCCATTTTGACAAGTCTTTTTTTATTCAGTAAAGAACCCGTTTCTCCACGTTTTGTAATCAGACACATTTTTATGGGGATTCTTCTCATCAAACAAATGGACTGCAATTTTGGCACGATCATTATTCTTAAAATAGAGGCTTATTATTTGAAACTGCTCTTCATTTGGATGCACTAGTTCGATAACAACAACAAAAGTAAAGTGTTGTTACATAGTAACGGTAAATCATAAAAAAGGGGTTTATCAATATCTTAGCAACACTTGCAAGTAATAGTCAACGCAGAGCGACACTTGCAGTACGATTTATGTCTACACTGGCTGTCGTATCTCTTTTGTACCGTAATTTTCTTAAAAAGCGAATTTATTAATAAGGAATCGATAAATTTCAAAACATAATACATTGTTGTATTGTAAATGTCGTGAACGTTAAAATGTGGTTTCACTCAACCCCTAGTGTAATTTAAAATTTTTGGATATACTACCTCCACTGCTAAAGAGTTAAAGGAATGCAGATCAGCTTTTCATCAGAATTTGTTCCCCCTAAATAAAAGTTGATCCGTTTCGTTTTGCCCAGAACACTCTGTATATTTAGGCGCCCATGAGCATCAATGTATCCATTTCGAGTAATCACATGATTATAGGATTAGCTAACGATCCAAAACGGCATATTTCCTTAATTTGCCAAGTGGTACATACCACCCTTGGAAAGCACACGTCAAAAGGCGGTATTCCCACACATATAACGAATAACGTTGCCATCTGTTAGGCACATACTCCCCACTCATCAGTTTCTCTAGACACCACTTACAAACTACAATCAGTCGACTACTGTACGCGTTCGGTATTAGTGCAGATTTTAGCCAACATGTAATACACTTGATTTGATAATTTTTATCCCATCGATGGACTCGGATGATCGTTAGGATTATTTTTAAATAAATATTTAAATGTTTTATGTGTGTTATTGTCGTATATAAAGCAAATAAATCGCCTTCAAAAGGAAAAATTATGTATTCCAAAAATAAATAGAACCCCTCATTATGAAATGATTAAAATTACATTTGTTCATTTTCAAATACCCAACGTATTAAATGTATGTAGCTGCATTACAAATACATACATTTCTAAAAGTAAATTTAATTTCAAAACAGAAACATGTTTTCTAAATATAATTAAGTAACAGCAGATGACATTAATTGCGCTTAAATGTCATTTCAAACAAGCTCATTTAATTCAGGTAAAAATGGCAGAAGTTGTAGCTGATTTGGTTTTACATTATTCAATATACACTTATTACACGTGAATACGACAAAATGCCTTTCATCAATATGGTTTATTAATTAATTAATTTTAACCAGAATAATGTATTAATTACCTTATTAGAATTTATCTTAGATCTAATACTTACATTGCAAAAAATTTCCTGCTTTACAAGCAACTTCTCCTAGATACCATATTTGGGAGTAGGCTGTAAAAGCAGCACTTGGCATACATATCAGCGCTACCAATAAATCAGCAACTGATAGATTCACTAGGAAGTAATTCGTGACACTGAAACAAAAGAGAAAAAGCTATGTTGTTATTGATTGCTTTATGATCTCTTACATGAAGTTTCTTCGAAACCGTTTCATCCTTTTTTAGGTTCTATTCAATTAATACCGTAAAGGGAGTGACACCATTAATGAACGAATTGAAAGAAGATTAATTCATTAAAATCTTCAACTTTTGCTACTGGTAGTTTTAATTCGATTTAAGAATGACTCTAATATTACAGATAGCCACAGTAATTGATCATCGTTTAATAAATGGAATATAAATGAGCTAAACAAGAAATTGTAGTGAAACTTGGTAATTTTTGTGTTTTCTTTGCTTTTTTCGTTACTATATTGGTGGGTTGTGAGGCCTGAGCGCTTTGTTGTCAGCAGGTTGTGAGGTATTTTGAAGTAGGTCGTCGATCATTCACACGTTCAGATAGTTTCTAACGTTTTGAATTAGTTTATCCAAATTATATTGGTTGTATTTAAAAAAATACTGTGTAGTGATATTTCCGTAGTTTGTTGGTGATACCTGTAATGTTTCTCTGGTTTGCAGAAGCCATAAAACCTTTTCTGAAACGATAAAAACGGGATAACCTAAAAACTGTGACGTCGGCTGTTTTCACACGTTCAGATCGTTTCGCGCGTTTTGAATTGGTTTATCCAAATGATATTGGCTTTATCCAAAAAATACTGTGTAGTGATGTTTCCGTACTTTGTTGGTGATACTTGCAACGTTTTTCTAGTGTTGTATAAACGATAAAACGGGATAACCTAAAAATTGTGGCGACGGCTGCTTTGTATGTTTTGTTTGTGAGTTACACTTTATAAAAGAAGATATTATTTATTTTGCAACAACTACCGATTCAAGGACCGGTGAAACTGTAATTGTAAGTTTAAAAAATCCTACCCTTAAGAAATGCTATTCCAACTCAATTCCCTAACTGTCCGTTGTATTTGATAAAAAACGTGAAGATTTTATTGTTCAAATAGTTTTATATTCTTGCGTTATATTTATTTTTGAGCACGAAGAGATATCTTTAAATGTGTTCAACGTTCTGTTTTAATACAATATAATATTTTAAATTATATCACTGAACGTAGCCATTTGGATGCTGATATATGTAAATGTCATATTCACAGCAGTGAACGTATTGCAACAATTATAATAACTTGTTCTACAAATACCCTACATAAAAATGATTGTGGGAAAAGTAATGATAGATTATGTAAAACACCATATAGTAGAAAAGATAGATTAGGTAAAACACCACATAATAGCAAATTAAAGATCCTGGTTAAATAGCATGCCTGTAAATTTTCTCGTGAAATTAGACAAAATTTGGAATAAAATTGCAATTACTGTATCATTTCAACCTTAGTTTCGTCCAAATACATGTACAATTACAAATAATAATAATTGGTCGATGAAATATCAACCACAAATACATCTTTCACGAAAACGGTGCTCGGTTACGTGTTTGGTTTTTATTTTGAAACTTCGTTCTTCCAAAATAAAATCGAATGGGATGCGAAAAAGGGCTCAGTTGACGACTGGCATCTTCTTTAAATCGGAAGCCCTTCAAAACATAAAAGAGAAATGCAAAACAAAAAGATTCCTTTACCGCTTAGGCTAATATCGTGCATGGCGATACATCACCAACTTAGCGTGACGTCATCGAAGAGCGCTCAGGCCTTATTATAGCGTAGGTAACGGTTGTGTTTATCGAGAATATTGGATATTTACATTAAGCGAAACGCCACTGTAGGAACCAGCGTTAGAGGTATGTTTTTTTTTTAATATAGTAATTATTCTTTCATAAAGTATAGTAGTGTTTTAATTAGTACGTACGACCTACTAAATGAAAACATTCAATTGTACGTAACTTTTAATTTGGTTTGTTTTATCTTCATTTACAGGAATTCGGTTGGTATGAATATGGACGAACAAAGAAATTAGTCGTTGATGAACCAACAATATTAACTGGAATGTCGCCCTCCTTCTTTTATCAGGCATTTCTCAGAATGTCATAGGTTATTAATGTTATTATAATTAACCTGCTAAGATATATAGATTCAGCTGAATTTCGGCGCGACTCGTACATATGCCAGAAAGAGATATTTGCATTTAATGTAATGCGATTGTTGTGTGGTTAGCCATCGATTATTCCACCGCTTCGCATTTGACTTGAATTCTTAATTAATATTATTCTTATTTTATATGGAGACGAAAAAAGAATTGTCAAATCTCTTTCAAAAACAAGGCTGAAAATTTTCAATTGCCATCAAACAATTTCTTATTTTTGCCGTCGCTGATATTATAATATAAATGAAAGACGTCATAAATTAAAATAAAAAGTGATTGATTATACATAGCGAAACTCTTGATTCCACACACGGGATATGGCTGTCGCATGATTCATCCGCCGAATCTGTATATAGTATAAAGTGATCTACGTGCGTCCTTTTGTTAGGTACATCGCTTCGCGGGAAATAACACCTCGTTAGAGATGAAAATATTTATACTTAATTATCTACTTCTATTTTTTTCATATACTTATGTAGTACTGCTAGTATATCTTTATAAAATACTATAATTGCATAGATTCTGTTGAAATCTATGAAAATATAAGAAATAATAGCACTCAGTGTAATATTGATTAAAAATTATTTTCGAAAAATTCGAAATTACGCATCGCTAGGTATGCAGAACATGTAGTTTCGGTTGCATAAACGCGGTTATGGATCAATTTCAATTATGTACTCCGTTAGATTTGTTTGTTATAATTTCTTGTTTCTGGCTAAAAGTCACTATTATACTGAGATAAAAAGAAGGCTGATAAGCACATATGTATATTGGCTGCTAAATTGCTTCTAACCTTCGAGATAATTTAAAACTTTCAGCAGTAGGTTTTTCTTTGACTCAATTACACTTTTATTTTTGCATTTTTATCCGCTACATCCTCGCAATTTCGACCTTGCAGTTCGAGGAAATTCTCTATTAAATGTAATAAATCAGACGCGTAAGTTTATCGGATTATTTGGCAGGATTCCAACCAAATTCCGATAAATTAGCTTCCGCAGTATATCAATCATTACTGCTATAGGAAGCATGTACACTTTTCGACTGTTAGGAATTTATTGGAGTTTTTTTAAGACTAAAGTTTTCCAAACCATTTTTATGTTGGGCCGGATCTTTTTTTATCTATTTTATATAATTTGATCAATTTTAGCATTTTCATGCTACACAGAAAAAAGATTAGAATTAGATTTACAAACTTAGGAAATAGTCATAGGATTCGTGACGCGAATAATTTGTATCTATTAACGGAATAGTAAACAAGAGTGGTGTATGCTTGTATATTACCTACAACGTTCGTTACAGTGAACTTATATTTTTCAACAATTGTGCAAATTGTAGCCCAGCTACTACCAATTTGCGAAGACACAAAAAATCGTAAGCCTATGTCGTTCACGTTCAGGTTTCATGATTGTTTTAAGATGTTATTGGAATTTAATCCAGGTTAAATACTTCGATATTGTCACTCCATTGTTTTGTTCATCATGCTTTTACACCAGTGGCGAAGCGTCAATTGAAACTTTAAGACTAAAAATAACAGAGCGGAATTCTGTGTTAATTATGGAATGAGTTACTGACATTATATAATCTTTACAGATTCGAGCTATGTGTTTGGGGGAAGTTCTCCCCAATTAACCGCAATCCGAATGTCACAGCCTTCGCTTCCAATATCCATCTATAATTTTCTTTACGCATAATATCGTCGATTTTTGCTAGATCTCCAGTCCTCGTACTGCTAAAGCAACTCCAAACCATCACTGAATCACCACCGTGTTTTACTGTGGGAATGATGCAATCGTGCATTCTCTAGTCTTTCGTTTGTCTCTCGAGAACTCTGCTCTTCTGACCAAACACTTCGAACTTGGATGGTCAGTCCAAAGAACATTTCTAAAATTTTCTTCTGTTCAATACTTATAATTTTCGGCCCACTGTAGACGATTTTGGCAGCGCGATCGTAATGAACGGCTTCTTTTAAGCGGTGTTTAGTGTGATTTGTGTTGATTTCTGCCATAATTTCGGGCGCCATCAATCGCCGATTTCATTTGTTTAGCACTGTAAGGCGTCGACCTTCCGCATGCGTTGTCATTCTTGACCGACCTAGGCGATTACGGTCTTCTAATGTCCGGGGAGTTCGGTATCGGCGAATAGTATAATATACAATTGATTTTGTAATTTGCAATTTTTCCGCAATCACCTGCACGGAATTTCCTTCCTTGTGTAATATGATAATATCGGATCGGTTTTCTACAGTTATAGGCTTTCCTTTCGGCATTTATTAAATATTACTTCCACAAACACTGCAATAGAACATCCGTATCGAAGTTGGTTTACTAACATACCGATTTACAGGGAGTATGATAATTAAGGTTCGACAAACGAGTGCAACGTCAGAGGCGTATCGCGCAAAAGTAGGTACGTGAAATGCACTGTTATTAAAAAATAATATATTACCTTTTATTGACGTCCTGATGTCCACTGCGACAAACGTGGCTTACCGGGGCAGTAGTATTTTGTCGCAGTGGACATCAGGACGTCAATAAAAAGTAATATATTATATTTTAATAACAATGTATCCCACGTACCTACTTTTGCGCGATACGCCTCTGACGTTGCACTCGTTTGTCGAACCTTAATGATAAGAATTACTCACTATTATAATCGGAGACACGTTGGTAAAATTTTACGTCCTCCTACACCCATTCCCTATTTTGTAAGCATGTTTATAGGCTATTCATTAAATATCCTTTCTAATGATTTTATTATTTGCTATTAGGATAAATTGGAATTTCTCTCTATACCATTTATTCTAATGAGTAGTCTGGGCAAACAGCGATAACAGTCAGTGTAGTAGATATCTGGTGCGAAGTCGGCGATTGTTTATTTCACGCGTTCACAGCGTCAGTACTAAATCGATGCTGTATGCGAGTAGTTCTGTGTATATGTAGGCTGTCGTAACTTATTTCGCAATTGTACGCTTATGTTTGCTTTAGAAATGTCGCAGTTAGGTACGCGGTAACAGACAGAGACGTGGCGAGCCCATAAAGGTTTACACATAAAATAGAAGGTAAAAAATAAATTATAAAACGTGCTGAAACACTTACCGTTTTAAAAGTCTTCCGTAAAATCACAAACTGGGTAACATCTGTTAAATATTTGAATCATTAGATATGTTTCCACAGCTGTTTCAGTCAAGTGAGTACGACGTGCGGAATAAATGTTTTTTGATGCCGAAAACGACCGTTCGACATCTAGCGATGTTATATTTGCATATTTAAAATCATCTTTGAAACAACTTAATGCAACTTCACACGCACCTTCACAAATTTGTCTTAATATAAGAAAATCGGAGTCTTTCTCTAAAACACTTTCAAATTGTCGTATTACACACCAATTTGTTTCGCCTTCTACTGGGCATAACTGTGCGTGAACATCATTCACAATTTGAACAGAATCCACTAGTGACATCGAAACATTTTGTAATTTTTCTATACCCTCCGCTAGTCCGAAGTAATTGTTGTGAATAGTTTGTAAATCTCTTTTAACCTGACTGGCTTTCCTTGATTGCTGCAGCTTCTGTCGGATTGAATTTTAAAACTACCTTCTTTACTTGATCAAAATATTTGTTGTAGTAAAACGCAGCCTGCAACCATGTTCCCCAACGTGTAACAATCGACTGTGGTGGTTCAAGTAAATCAGGACACAGTTTGTGAAATAGTCGGGTACGTTTCGGGGACTTTAGAAACACTGCCTTTGTACTAGCAATCAATGCATTTACTAGTGGAAAACATGTAGGAATCGTTTGTGTCGCAAGATTTAGAGTATGGATTTTACACGTTACATGCAAGAAGTTACCACTGTGTTCTTTAAGAGATCGGCACAAAGAACGCATGTTTGCGGCACCATCACTCATAAACATTAAAAGCTGCTTAGTTGAAACTTCAAGTTTGTACAATGAATTCAACACCACCTTTAAAATCTCATCGGCACAATTTATAACTTTTTTGGAAGCAAGTAAGAAGGAGGATGACAGTCGATGTGGTTCCATTGTACGTACCATTACATTCACCACAGAATGTTTTTGACGATCTGTTGTTTCGTCCATACACAACCACAGTTTTTTATTTTTCAATTCCGTTTTCATTCCTTTTTCTATATGTTCACGAGCAAATGGCACTACATTTCGGCTCGATGTCCGACTAGGTAATTTTCAATCCGCATATTTATTCCAGAAGGAGACAAATGCTTCTTTGTCTAGTAAACGAAACGATAGATTACATAAAATAAGAGTAATACATAAATCAAATGTAAATTTTTCTTGGTCTCGTATGCCACTTTTTGCAGAAGAATGCTGTTTGCTTTCGATGTGACGTTGACAATGGCTTCTGGACGAACACATTAAAGGGATTTTACAAACTAGACATTGAATTTTAGCGCCATCAAAAATTAAGTCCGGCATGTCCACTATAAAGTTTTTAACTGTGTCTGCCATTGGTCGTTTTCGCGACGTACCCAATAGCGACATTTTTAAAGCAAACATAAGCGTACAATTACGAAATAAGTTACGACAGCCTACATATACATAGAACTCGCATACAGCATCGATTTAGTACTGACGCTGTGAACGCGTGAAATAAATAATCGCCGACCCCGCACCACATATCTACTACACTGACTGTTACCGCTGTTTGCCCAGACTACTAATGAGGATTTCCGTCCTAAATACTTAGTTGTTATCCCAACTTTGTTATAGAAGTTTTTACAGTAATACTAAGGGTGTTGAATATTGAAAAATTTCAGTCTTTTAACATTCAAATAGTTGTCCTAACTTCAATGGCCGGTAGTGTACATAACAATTTGCTAATTAAGCCGATTTCCGAATTTCCCTTACTAGCACCATTACTAATTGATGCACAATGGTTAAAAGCTCTTTTCTATGCCCTACATATGAACATTTCTCATTATCACGTCAAAATTAATACGCAAAAAAGTAACTAGAATAAATTGCCAAGCTTGCCATTTTCATACCAAATAATAACAGCTGGCAATTAATGGGTTTATCGACAGACCTATTTGTTAGCTCTACCAAAGTACTTACAACGGTTTTAATAGGTCAATGCATTTTTGTCATTTTTCATTTGCACAGATAGCGTATGGTACATATGTGTATGATAGATGCATGGGCTTAATCACTCTGCGTATGACGTGAATGAATTATTATACAGTATTATTCAAAAATATAGAACATAGACTCACGTCAAATTAAATATATCAAGCAGCTGCCGCTAAGTAAGCTATAATCTGCAAATACTGGAAACTGTTCAATTGTAAGTAAAAAAAAAATAAATTATATAATTTATTTTAAGGCATGCATAAGCACAATAATAATAATAATAATAATAATAATAATAATAATAATGCTTGTTTATTGACGACAATGTATATACATGTGTTGACATTAAAAAAACAGTAAAACAATAAATTATTAATATTAAATAAAAAGCTAATTCACTTAAAATAATATAAATAGAATACATATCGCCAAAAGGTGCCAGATCACATGCAAAGCAAGAAGCTGCTCTAACCTTCGCACCGTTACTAATTTACCTTAAAACTTACTAACCTAACTTAATTTATTCGAGTGCAAAAAATATACATGCATATGTGTGAATACAGATTTGCTAATAACAATAGAATAAGCAGCCAAACAGGTAATGCAAAATCAGCAACACCCGTCCACTACATCGGATCAAGACGCCATAAAAAAAAATGTTTTCTTAAACGATGGGCACAGGATGGCGGACTCAAAGCTTTAAGAGAGATCCGTACAGCATTGTAAAGTTTCACAACGTTATAAGAATACGATTTTTTAAACAGTTCAAGATGATGGGAAGGAGGTGTTAGTAGATTCTTAAACCCCACGTTTACTGTATGAACATGGGTTCTAAACAATACCTTCCGGTACAAATAACTAGGTTTCTTGCAGTAACTGATTTTAAAATAGAGTAAAGTTGCAAAAAAATTTGCTCTCGCTGGATACGCAGTCGGTCAACACTATCTAAACAAGGGTAATATACGCTAATACAGAAATTAAATCTTGAAAGTATTAGAGATTCACATAATAATTTTCTCAGATCAGGATCCAAGCACTCTTTACAACCATAAAGAACTCTCAATTTATGAAAAGCAGAGCTGATAAGACGTGAAACATGTTTCTTAAAGCGAAGCCGAGTGTCAAGAAGAAGTCCTAGGCTACGCGAGCACTCAGATATAGGCAACAGATCATTATTCATAGTTATTTTTACATCCGGAATGACATTTGATCTTACTGAAGCTGACGATTATTGAAAATTTCAACGCATTGAATTTGAAACAACTTTAACAGTTATTTTCCTAACTAGCTCTTTTTTAATTTGTAACCAAAATAAAAGTAAACTACTTGTTATATGCTTTCCTTGTTTTAAATGAAATATTCTTAACTTATCAACGACAGGAACTCTACATTGTTGAATAAGAATAAATATGTACAATTGGTAGGGTAAACAAAACGAACAGTTCACGCAATTTGCTAGTTTCTTTATTCCTTCTGGAAACTCTTCCGGTAATATCAAATCAACATTCGTCTTTTTTTCAAAAGAAAAGCAAATTGCTTTCCAACGAGGTTAGAAACATCGTCCTTAATGACCCAGGAATTCGTAGACACGAAATGAATAAGTTTGCGATCACAAGAACTACGTAAGGGACAAGCTAACAACGTACCCAGCTCGCAGCGTTGCTTTGTTGATTATGTTTGCATTATTCCGTGCGAATACTAAGCAATTCTTAAGGCCGTGCGTTCTTGGGAATATACAAATTAATTACAGTCACTGGCCAAATTACTTGAAACACTCGATATTTTGTAGTTTATTCATAATAAAATATAAACTATACATGTATTATATTTTTTATTTATAAAATATGTTGTGAAAATATGTAACATATGTAAATATTAAATAAGTAATTAATATTTAGTCCATAACCCATGATTTTTAATAACACCCTTAATTCTTCGGGGCATACTTTCAATGGAAGATATGATTGTCTCTTTTATATCTTCATCGTTCTCCCATACAGCCTTTATATTCTTCATTAATATTCCCTTTGTAGGGTTTTCTCTTTCATATACCTTACTTTTTAATCGATTCCATACGTTCTCGATGGGATTGAGGCCCGGTGAATTTCCGGGCCAACGTAAAAGAGGTATGTGATTGTCTTCAACGAATTTCTTAACCTTTTTGCCACATGGAGTATTATCTTGCATAAATATACGCCCTGTCGGTATGCGACGTCCTAGCTTAAAATACGGTAATAACGTGTTTTTTAACACATTTATGTACTGCTCTTGACACATTGTACCTTCTACAAAATACAAAGGGCCGGGTTCGTCTCTACTAGTCATTCCCCAAATCATTACCTGCGGAGGGTGTTTTACAGTTCGAAGAACCGTGGACTCTGTGAGACGGTCGCCAGGTCGTCTACGAAGAAATTGTGTTCGCTGCATTAACACACAGAGCACTCGTCACTAGAGAAAACCTATTAAATAATGCAAACATTAATTTAGTAAAAATCATGTTGTTAAGTTGCTCACCTTTTTCCAATTCTCGTTTGTGAAATGTCGATATTCTCTTGCAAAGTTGAGACGAGCAGATTTCATTTTTTCTGTTAAACGCGGTTTTATTACAGGCGATTTTCTCGCAATCGGCGCCTGACAGTTCTGCTCGAAATCTCTATTCCTCTCTCTTGTAAATTTTTTTGAATCATTTTAATTGTAGCAAATCTATTGCTCAAAGCCTGATGAACAATTTCACGGTCAGATCTCTTCGAAGTTTTTCTTTTCCGACCGCACTTTGCCCGTCTTTGTGTCGATGTGTTAGCTCCTTCGTTTAAGTTTCTAGCTAAACGCGATACAGAAGAAGGAGATGCTTTCTGTAATTTTGCAATTTCTCTGAAACAGTTCACTAAAACCCTTACCACAACACTTAATTCGTACTGGACACACGTTTCGATAGCCAAGCTGTCATCATCAGCAGCAAGACTGAACAGTTCAGTCTTGAGTCATAGAATTATTATTATTTAAATTGCGCAACAGGCTTTGCAGGCCTTGGGCATTCATATGAAATTAATCTATATTTACGTTCGATTTTACAACAAGTCATTTACAATATCCCTCCAGCCATTTACACCGACGCTCTTCAAGTCTTCCTTCACTCTTTGCAGCCATCTTGACCTCGGTCTTCCTCTTCTTCTCTTCCCGATTGGCTTTTTGAACAATACTAACATATGCCCTAACCATCTTATTTACTGCGCTCTCAGAAACGTCGTAATTTTGGGTTCTTTATACAGCGAGTATATCTCTTTATTGGTTCTTCTTCTCCAGCCTTCTTGGGTGTTCTTTCTACCAAAAATGTTTCTCAACATTCTTCGTTCCCATCTTTTCAACTGGTCTTCTTCAGATTTATTTAACACACATGTCTCGCACGCGTATGTTGTTGTTGGACGTATTATCGTTCTATGTACCCTTAATTTAGTTCTTCTGGATAAATACCTTGACTCCATTAGCGCTCTCAGGCTTCCATACTTTTTGTTCGCTTTTGTCGCCCATTTGTCTCTATTAACACTCCTAGGTATACAAACTTCTAGTCTAGTCTCTCAAACTCGTACTTCTCGCCTACTTCCGTATTTATTTGCAATTTCTCCTTACCTTCTTCTTCGTTCCCTCCCATAACCATAAATGTAGTTTTCGTACTTCCTTGCTTCTTTTTCCAATTTTATCACAATTCTTTTCAGTTCCTTCTTGGATTTGACAACTAATGCCAAGTCGTCAGCAAATTAGCCCACTCTTCAGATGAAAAGACTGCGATCTTTCTCCGTTCAATACCACTTCATCATTCGTTTCCCTTAATGTCATCCTTGTCAGTCCTACTAACTTTTTCGCCATTCCCAGGTAACTCATTGCTTTATACAATTTTTCAATTTTTTTCAATTAATAATATTGTACGCCTGTTTGAAATCCACAGCGTCATTTTGTGCTCGTAGCAGATGTCTGAATCTCATTAATTGTAAAAATTTAGTCTGAATGTTGACCTACTCTTTCGAAAACCAGCTTGATATTCCCCTAATATCCGTTCTGTATATTCATTTATTCTTATTCTTAGAATTCGGCTGAATACCTTATATAACACGTGTCTAGAAGCGCTATGCCCCTATAGTTTTCACACGTTATAGAACACTTTCTCAATTAAAAATTGTTCAAATGTGTTACATGATTTCCCTTTAATAAAAACATAACTATAATTCTATAATTAAGTAATTGAACTAAGCCTTGCTAAAAGCAGTAGGTAAGCCCATAACATCAGCATTTCCCAAAACTTTTCCAAGTACTAAACTCTACAGGAAAACGTTATGCAAACGACCGATCCTGCCATATAATCAACAATATATCACCGTTGCCTACTTAGGTTACATCTTTTATGAGCGAAAATCATCGTATATACCTCGTAAACAAAATAGTTATTGCTGATAATAGGCTATAAATTAGAAACGGCTTTCTTGTTTCCGGAACGGAGACTAATAAAAGATAGCGACTGAAAAAAAACCTCGTAATAAATGTAGAGCAGTAAAAGTGTTATATTTGGTCTTATATACAAAATATGGCGTCAACTAATTGTATTCTATTTTACTACATACACGGGAATATTCTTCCCATGGCAGCGACACATATATTTGAGCTTTGTTTTTAAATTAAAGTTGATAGAAAATTCTTCTCGTATTCTGGATTTCTATAGTGTCAAAGTCTTGCCGTTGAGTAATTGTGTTTATCCTTTGTTAAATACTTTGTGTTATGTCGAAGTTGATGGTTTGTATATTGTATTTGTTTGCAATGTGACATATTCTACGCAATTCGTTTGTAATATGGGATATATATTAGGAGTATTATTATTATCTGGGTGAACGACACTCCACATGGCGCTAATAACAGCTACCTTCGATGTTGTATTTTTATAAATATTATATTAATGAATACAGCAGAATACTTGCTGTAAGCAATGCTAACAGTTTTTGCTACGACGCCTAAACCCAAATGAATTACCAATAACCAGTTTTTACCACGGTAGACAAGAAAACTATAGAGCTGTTTAAGTTTAACGTAATGATTAGTCTGGGCAAACAGCGGTAACAATCAGTGTAGTAGATATGTGGTGCGGAGTCGGCGATTATTTATTTCACGCATTCACAGCGTCAGTACTAAATCGATGCGAGTAGTTCTGTGTATATGTAGGCTGTCCTAACTTATTTCGTAATTGTACGCTTATGTTTGCTTTAAAAATGTCGCAGTTAGGTACGCCGCGAAAACGACCAATGGCAGACACAGTTAAAAACTTTATAGTGGATATGCCGGACTTAATTTTTGATGGCGCTAAAATTCATAGTTTGTAAAATCCCTTTAATGTATTTGTCCAGAAGCCATTGTCAAAAAGTGGCATACGAGACCAAGAAAAATTTACATTTGATTTATGTGTTACTCTTATTTTATGTAATCTATCGTTTCGTTTACTAGACAAAGAAGCATTTGTCTCCTTCTGGAATAAATATGCGGACTGTAAATTACCTAGTCGGACATCGATACAAAATGTAGTGCCATTTGCTCGTGAACATATAGAAAAAAGAATGAAAACGGAATTGAAAGATAAAAGCTGTGGTTGTGTGTGGACGAAACAACAGATCGTCAAAAACATTCTGTGGTTAATGTAATGGTACGTACAATGGAACCACATCGACCGTCATCCTCCTTCTTACTTGCTTCCAAAAGAGTTATAAATTGTACTGCCGATGAGATTTTAAAGGTGGCGTTGAACTCATTGAACAAATTTGAAGTTTCAACTAAGCGACTTTTAATGTTTATGAGTGATGGTGCCGCAAACATGCGTTCTTTGGGCCGATCTCTTAAAGAACACAGTGGTACCTTCTCGCATGTAACGTGTAAAATCCATACTCCAAATCTTGCGGCACAAACGATTCCTACATGTTTTCCACTAGTAAATGCATTGATTGTTAGTACAAAGGCAGTGTTTCTAAAGTCCCCGAAACGTACCCGACTATTTCACAAACTGTGTCCTGATTTACCTGAACCACCACAGCAGATTGTTACACGTTGGGGAACACGGTTGCAGGCTGCGTTTTACTACAACAAATATTTTGATCAAGTAAAGAAGGTAGTTTTAAAATTCAATGCGACAGAAGCTGCAGCAATCAAGAAAAGCCAGGAAATATTTCAAGATAGTCAGGTTAAAAGAGATTTACAAACTATTCACAACAATTACTTCGGACTAGCGGAGGGAATAGAAAAATTACAAAATGTTTCGATGTCGCTGGTGGATTGTGTTGAAATCGTGAATGATGTTCACGCACGGTTATGCGCTGTAGAAGGCGAAACAAACTGGTGTGTAATACGAAAATTTGAAAGTGTTTTAGAGAAAGACTCCGATTTTCTTATATTAAGACAAATTTGTGAAGGTGCGTGTGAGGATGCATTAAGTTGTTTCAAAAATTCTTTTAAATATGCAAATATAACATCGCTAGATGTCGAACGGTCGTTTTCGGCATTAAAAAACATTTATTCCGCACGTCGTACTCACTTGACTGAAACAGCTGTGGAAACATATCTAATGATTCAAATATTTAACAGATATTATCCAGTTTGTGATTTCACGGAAGACTTTTAAAACGGTAAGTGTTTCAGCACGTTTTATAATTTATTTCTTACCTTCTATTTTATGTGTAAGCTTTTATGCGCTCGCCACGCCTCTGGCTGTTACCGCATATTTGTCCAGGTTAGTAATGATTGTTCCACAGCACTGCATGTTTCCTGATTGCACCAGATTCCAAAAAATACCCCTGGTACCGTAGTAATATAGTTTATATTATTAAGCAAATAGAATTCGCAATAAAAGAAAAAATAAAACAAAATGTTAGTTTTTAAAACGTTATATACCCTAACATTTCTCTAATTCAATAACATCCCGGCATTTACTCAATCGTAAAGGGTTACTGACGCGCTTTTATTACAAAAGCTACGTCAGCTTACTACGGTGGCGTAATCTACATAATTGAAGCCACTTATATATAAATAAATTCAGATATCAAGCATGCCTTGCGGTACCGCATGTCGATCACTATCCTAACATTGAGTTGCTACTTTCTTTCACGAATGGGAGAAAAATGAATTTCATATTCAACTGGAGCGCTGCCAAGAATATATCTTTTGTGTACTAGACAAATAAAGCAAATAGGGTGATTTATTTTGTGCGTGTGGTACAATCGAATAAAAGGTACGACTGCCATAACTGTATGTCGGAGAGGAAAAAAATGGGGTAAGAAGTTCAGTCGCATTTATATTGCTTTCAGTACTTGGGCGAAACGTATTAATACCGTCAAACTTTTCGAATTCTTTCGAATGTTGCTTGGACCATGATTTAGGTTTGCCGTAAAAATTTCTTTCTTTAGTCTCTTGGGTATTGATAAGTCATTTGTAAAGTAAAAGTAGATTTATATAAAACGTAAGACGAACATTCGTTTTGTTAGATTCGTTTAAATGCGCATGATTTATTCTACAATTCGAAAATTCTTCCCAGAAAGAAGAAAAACAACCAATGTTAGCCACTTAATGTAAAAAATCTAGGTAAACCTGTTTTCTTTTGCTATAATTGACATAAATGCAGCAAAATAAAATTGGCTGTATGCAATTGAGAGCGAAACGTCGGAAGATAAACTTGTTATGTGTCTTTTTTTCCAAATTTCATTTTCCTTCTTCAAAATAAGTCAGGGCTATACAATAACACGGTACGGAAAATATCCCTCTCGTGTGAAAAATTATTAATATTGCGAAAGACGAAAAATATGACTCGTTAGTGAAAATAAAACCATTGTTTTTAAATTCCATATTCACGAACGAATTTTCTAAAAGAAATTAAAAAATGTTTTTTTCATTCATGAATTTTATGTGCAGTTCTACGATAGAATATTTATCGCTCGTGAACGAACAATAGGAAAAATAAATATCTTTCGCCAATGAATGATAAGCATCAGGCCACGAAAAATATCACTCGAAGGTGAAAATAAAATTCACGGATGATAAAAATAAAGTTCTTTTTATAAGAATTGATCACTAGAGCAACGCAAACTGCGCTGAAAGCCTGTGGCGGATGCATAAAAGTTTACACAAAATAAACACGGCCGGGACAATTCGGTATAAGCGTCAGGATAATTGCGACTCGAAAGCCGATCTGTTGTGTATGCATCTACCCTGTCGTATACTATATCGTAGTTCTACGTTTGTTTTGAAAATGTTTCCTACGTCGCGAAAACGACCAAAGTTGGACACAATAAGAGAATTTATTGCAGAAATGCCTGATTTAAAGTGTGATGGCGCTAAAATTCAATGTGTAGTGTGTAAAATAGATTTAATGTGTTGGTCGAAAGGTGATTGTCTACGGCACGTAAATAGTGCAGGACATGTTTCAAAAAAAAATTCCACACAAGATTATGACAAATTTAAATTTAATTTATGTGTTACCTTTATTGTATGTAATTTACCATTTCATTTACTAAGGAAGAAAGCATACGTCTCGTTTTGGAATGAATATTCGGACTTTAAGTTACCAAGTGAGAGAACATTACAGAGAGTTGTGCCGTCTGCTCGTGAACATGTCGAGAAAAGAATTAAATCGGAGTTGCAAGATAAAAAACTGTGGTTATGTGTGGACGAAACAACAGATCGTAAAAAACATTCTGTGGTTAATGTAATGGTACGCACAATGGAACCAGATCGACCGTCACCCTCAATTTTACTAGCTTCCAGACGAATACAACAATGCACTGCCGAAGTAATTTCAATGTTGGTGTTAAATACATTGGAAAAGTTTGAACTTTCAACAAATCAACTGTTGATGTTTATGAGTGATGGTGCCGCAAACATGCTTGCTGTAGGTCAATCTCTTAAAAAACATTGTGCTAACTTGTTGCATATTACATGTAAAATTAATACTCTCAGTCTCAAATTATTTTATACAGAAAAATTATTATATTCACATGTCAGCAATTACATTTCGTCGCGTTGAACTCTCTCAGTCGATAAGTATACGTATTACTCGCTCATAAATGAGACATAAATAATGTATTGACATTTCACAAACTATGTCGGTACATTGTAACCCCCTGTTGATTTGTTCATTTGCCAATTTACTTCATTCTAGAAGGATTGCAATAAATTGCCCACACACTATATGCAATAAAGTGGCAAACACTTGATGTAATGAAATATTGTCGGTGTACGTAAGAATACCTTTTTGGCGTAGCTCTGTTTAAATTAAACGAGTAGGCGTAGCAAAAAAATGTCGAGAAAATTACAAACAGTGCGATATATACAAAAATACGGAGTCTATGGTTTTTTGAACGACGCCACAAGAATACTAAGTATGTAACGTGGAGCTTTATGCATGGAATGGAAAAAGAGACTAATTAGATTACATTTTTTTAATTTACTCCCAGTTTACAGAATACTTTTTAATTCTGAATTAGGTTAATCTCCTATTAAAATTTAATTCGTGATTAAATTAATTATTCTTTACATATACATTTTGAGCTGGCGATTTCGTGAATTGAATTCGTGATTATTTAATTACAATTAAAATGACATTTGCAATCGACACCACAAAAATATTTTATTTGTTTTTCATGTGTTAACGACTACATTTAGATGACCATCTGTTATATTTTAAATTTTAACTATAAATTGTTGTTAGACTTATGCAAATAACAGCTATTTCTTGGTATTTTAAATTTGCAATCCTTATTTCTTACACTTTTGCAATCTGCAATAAATTGAATAATCCGAGTAATGCCGGCATAGCAATAAAAAAGTACATAGAAAAATTGAAGTGATTTATGTTTCTGTAAGTAAATAAATTCAGTCCATTATCATGAGTTCACTTCACGGATGGTTAAGTTTTTGCCAATTCAATTCTGTTCTAGAAAAAAGCTTCTTTCGCAGATTAAATGTCTCTTAATGTCTCTAAAACAATATATCAGGTTCTCACGGACAATAGTGGAGGATAAACGTTATCTTTCTTCGAGAGTTAGTAGAAACAAGGACGTTAAAACCTTTGCCAAATTGGAGGCAAGCCAAAAGATTGGTCTAAGACGAATTTAATACTAGATAACGGTCTTATTCTGTTAGTAAATCTATCAACTTATTCTATCAACCTTTGATAACGCGAAAGCTTTGTGCTGATGCCGAATTATGACGAAAGAGTTCATATAATCGTTGTCAGTAGCTTAGCCCAGTAATATGTTAAAGATGTTTACGAAGATGGTTGTAATTATTTTAATTATTATCCTGTTTTAAAATAAATTAAAAAAATTAAAAAATAAATGCTACACCAAAGGAAGCACTTAAAACTTTAAATTTCAAGACAATATAAAGGGTGGGGCAATTGTGTAAGCTCGATATGTGTGCTATTAAGAAATATATAAAAAAAGCTTTCTAATAAACACAACATTTTAAAATTATTTACATTTATATAGGGTGCTCCATAATTCCAGGGTGAACCTAACTTATGTTTTCCCCCATACTCGCAATATAGGTATTCATTATGTTTTATTGGGTATTTGAAAATTTATGGTCACCTTATTCTAAAAGCATGACAAACTTAATAACCCGTACCTTAATAAATTATGAATACTTAATCGTTTTATTACTACCACGAGTTTAGAATATACTCTTACTTTGGTATCAACTGTAATTTGTTTCCAGGAGAGTCGCATTTTATATAGGGTAAGTAAAAATGGAAATTTACGATTTTCTCTTTTTTTTCAAATGGACATCCATGTATGTTATATCAAAAGTAGGAGGGGTACATTATATATTCTCATTTTTATTAAGCATTTCCCTATACGGATATTCAATAGATGAGGAAATATTTCAAATTATCATAGAAATTATTTCAATATATCAAGTTATTCCTGAAATATTTGTTCCAATTAATTAATATTTGTTCCAAAAAATAACATTTACAATTAAAAAACAAACGAACGGCTTACATTCCTTAACATGTCTATATGAATACTATGAAATGCTTCTCTTGTTCTGTTCTTCATATCATCTGGTGTTGTTGCCGGCCTGAAATTTGGGTCCTGCCATTCCTATCCATCTCCCAGGAAAGTTGGTATTAAGATACTTATGAATGGATCCAGTGTGATGTACTGGAGCTCCATCGTGTAAATACCATATTCTTTGAAGAATATTTAAAGGAATATCTTCCAACAATAACGGGGATTTCCATTTGCTTGTCCTTAAAAAAAAATGTGGCCCAATAACATAATTTCCAACTATACCATCCCAAATATTTAAATACCACCTAGTTTGACGCTTAGTAATAGTATGGAATTTTTTATCTATTCACCGTTCCATTTCTCTGAAATGTAGCTTTGTCTCTAAACAGAACAAAGAAATCTTCTTGACCATGGATTTGTTGTGGAACCCATTCACAAAAAGCATCTCTGCAGAGATTACTTCAAGTAACTCCTGGTGCAATTGAATTTTGTAGGGATGGAATTTATACTTATGTAGTACTTTTTTACACACTTTCTACTAATATCTTGTTGACGTGAAATTTCACGTTGGCTAATATGTGGGTTTTCTGTAACAGCTGTCAGCATATTAAATTCATTTTTTCCGTAGTAACAGTTTTGTTCTTTCGTGTTTCTTTTCACACAACTGAGCCTGTACGATTAAAACGGTCCACCAATCTTTCAAACGCTTTTTTGTCAGGTTGCCTTCATTCAGGATATCTCTCTTGGAAAATCCCTTTTGCAAGTAAGCAATTTTTCATATATTCACCCGAAACCCAAATCATATCTGTTATTTCGTAAACAGAATAGTTAATTTTGGAAAATATTCGCCGTATTAAAAAATAATACGAGTCAAACGTGTCTAATAGTTCACTACATAAAAAGTTAATTGCAAATATTTCACGGATAATTTGGTATATTGAAATAACCTTGAAATAACCCTGAAATAAATTCAATTTTTTTCTAATAATTTGAAATATCTCCTCAACCATTGAATTTAGGTATGGGATCTACTTAATGGAAATGAGGTACGTATTTACCCTTCTACTTATGATACACATGGGCGTCCATTTGAAAAAAAATGAGAAAATTGTAAATTTCTTTTTTGACTTATCCTGTATAAATGCGACGTGGAAACAAATTACAGTTGATATCACAGTATATTTTTATTTCAAATTGTAAGAATATAATTTTGAATGGTTTTAAATGCTGTTATAGCACCACCTGCGGTAATAACTACCTGGATACGCAAACAAACTGCTGAGGCCGTAATGAAAAAATTTAAGAGAATTGAATAAAAATGGAATTATGATTTGGGCGATATGCGTAACTACCTGTTTGTACATTTAAATCTCATTTAATGTGTAAACTCTTTAATTACTTGTAACATCGAATTGCTTACTATGTAAATTTAAAACTGTTTGTAAGATATTCTTAAATACCTGTTTATACATTCCCAATCTCCTTACTTATATCACTTCGTTTAGTAATTAATCTCCCCACCCGCTCGCCATCTAATCTGGCGTTTGCTATAGGAGAGTCGTTATTATTACATCTAATATTGAGTCTATGTATCATTTATTGTTAATCTTTACTGCCGTATACATATTTGATTTTTCTCTCTTTACTTCACGAACTGTGGCGACCGTTGCTGAAAGTGTTAGGTGATGATGATGTGGATAGTGATAATACTGTTGGAGCAGGGCAAGAAAACATCTATCCGAAGATGCAAAACAGATAATTCTCAATGTCTATCATACCCTGATGGAAGGAAAAAACGAACAACAAACCCTGAACATTCAACGAACGTCGCAATTAACCAAGGTGCCTTTTGGAACAATATATAAGATTTAAGATAACGCAGGTGCTCGAAAGCAAAGAAGTGACAAAAGGGGCAAACCCAGAAAAATTGATGAGTATGAAATTGATACATTAGGCAGCAAGTATACTCCTTCTACAGAGGAAATGTTGTACCTACACTAGACCGCTTACATAAAAGAATCAGTGATGAGTTCTAAAAAATATTCTGTGTTCTAAAGCCACCTTGTGGCGGACGCTAAAGAAAGCTGGTTTTTAATTTTTCCAAAATAGATTACGTCGCACCATTAATGAAAGTCCGAGGCTCCAGAAACTTCGATATGAATACTTAACGGCAATTAGAAGGTATAGAGAGGGAAAGGGCGATTCATATGTTATTTAGACGAGACGTGGTATGACACCCATGATACAATTTGCAAAGGTTGGGGGTATTTTAAAGTAGTGTCATTTGGACGCCCCGGGTTTCGGGGGAAGAGAATAATTATTCTTCATGCGGGGGTCAAAAAAAGGATGGCGGACAGCCGCTATTATCTGCTAAAAATTTTAAAATCTCAATTTTTAGATTACAATGAAGTTAACCTCTCTTATTTAAAAAGGGTTTTTTGTGACACTTTACTGCAAAATTTTACCAAAAGAAGTGTGATATGATGGAAACGCTCCGTATCATTCCGAAGCCCCCCAAAATTCCTAAAAAATGAAATAATAAGAAAGATTTTAAAAAGAATTTTTAGAAACTGATTTAATTACAGGATCATTTAAAAAAACCAATTATTGAGGTGTGAAAAACAAAAGAATTTTAAAGGATTATTATGTGGATAACAGAGCCAAAGAAGCAGACAAAAATTTTGCGTTTACCCCCATCCCACTGCTTTTTTCAATCCCATTGAATTATATGGGCCCAATTTTAAAAATACCATAGAGAAACAAATCAAACACCGAAATTTAGTGAAGCAGTGTAACACACAAAAAATGTTTGGGAACAATAACTCCCCGAAAATTTGGGAAAATGCTGTTAAAAAAGCAATAAAAAAAGAGGCCCAAATACCGCATGTACAATCATCCCCTTTGATTATAAATTTGCAATACGATTCGACACAGACACCGATTTGAAAGACACTCATCCAGAAGATGATTTATAAATGCGGTGACACCTTTATAACTAAAAAAATTTTATATGTATTAAACTAATTTAGTTTTTAAATATCTTATGTATCCATCACATATTCCCACACGTTTTTTTATTTTTTCTTTGTATTAAACCCAATGTATAGATTTTTTTTATTATATCTTGAATTAAACAGCGTTTTTTTTTTTTTTATGGGGCCGTAATTTATAGCAATACGGCCCCTAGATTCAATATGCATTCCCAGGTTTTATCGTCACGAAGGGCAATAAAATTTTAAAAGGCCTTTTAAATTTTCACATTATATTCTTTTAATTTGAAAAAAACTATAAGAGATATTCCAAAACCCCTGGTAGTATTAAAAACGTTTAAAGTATTATTATTTTAAAAATAGGGGTTATTAATTTTTCATGTTTTTTAAATAAAATGGGAGATCTTAACCAAAATTTAATTTAAATATATAGGGTGCCCCATTTTAAAAACTAATTTAGTTTCACCGGGGAATTAGGGAACACCCTGTATAAATAAAAAAAATTTTAAAATGTTGTGTTTAGGGGAAAGATCTAAAATTTTTATTCGAAAGTTTTTTTGTATCTCTTTTAAATGGGGATATTTCGAGCTTTACCACACTTTGCGCCACTTTTAAATGAAAATCACCAAAATTGAAGCAAAAGGGCTTTAAAAATTGCCAAACATTTTCTTATTTAGGTTTTTTGCATGGAAAACTTTTTTTTAGAACTTAAAATGTTCTTAAAAATAATTTTGTCAACATAGTGGGAAACATAAAAATTAAATGGCTTATAAGAAAGCCTCTAGAGGGCTGACCATAACCAAACTTAAAGTTTGGCAATCTGCTAGTGTGATCTCAAAAGAATAAATGCTTGGCGTTTTTTTCATCAAAAGATTCAAAGGGATAACTGGTCTAAGAAATACATTCACGCATTCTTGATATTGATATTACCTTGCTCGTGGAATGTGTTTATTAAACTTTTTTGTGGAATGCTCAATTTAATACCAAATTTTTCGTAGTGATCGTTGCATCCTCTTCTCCTAATCCAAATATTTTTTTTCTTTTCTACTAACCTTTTGAGTATTTTTTTAAGGTTATGTTAGACTGGGAAACATTCCGGACTCGCACCGTTTGTTGAAAACTGATAATACTTTTTTTTCTAGGATTTGTCTGATTGGAAACCGATGACGATATCTGGCGACAAAATCTGTAGCTTTTGATTACAAAAAACCATAAACAAACACCCATATTTCTATTCTAAATTTAATAAATGTGTGGTATTTTCAAACAAAAAAATGACAAACTCGAAAATAAAAAGTTAAATTACTTCAAATAAACTGACACGACACATATCAAGCAACAAAAATTATTGAAATGTTTTTTGAGCCTCGAAAGATTTATTCGATAGCCGGTACGTCATATGTATAAGAAGCGAAAAATTTGGATTACCCAAAAAACGTTAGCTCAAATTTTTTTTATTCTACGCTATAACTTGAAAACAAATGAAAATCGGGTTTTTTACATTATTTTCGCATGTACAATAATCATTCATGGGATTAGCCCTTCTTCCCACTCGTCCCGTATAGTAGTTTAAAAAATAATCGCCAACCTTTACAAATGACGTTCGCCGTTCGAATAGATGTAAAAGCATTTTTGATTTGAAATTTCGATTAAAACTTTTAAATCTGGTTCCATGAGCTCATATCGGATATTCAGAAGATCCAAGTTCGTTTGGCACTTAATCGTAAACTCTGATTGATTTCAAATTTTAATCTGAGAATCTAGTGACTTTACTATGTTACGAGGTAGGCGCCATAATTCTCGGTCTGACAGGTTATACGGTTTGAGCGTGTTCAACTCCGTTGCGTCATAGTTTCACATGTACAAGCCTATATTGTATATATTACGGTTCGAAGGGGTAGTAGTTTTTAGTAGCCAGCCAGAAAACGTGATTAGTGCTGAAAATGTCTCAGGTAATGAAAATTGAGTACCGGCGAGGTCATTAAATTTTTAACAAAAGAAGATCATACGCCTAATCACATTAAACAACGTTTAGACGGCGTTTTATGGTGAGTTTATCTCCTTCATATTCCACTGTAAAAAAGGCGGACAAAATGTTTCCGTTTGGGATATAATCCTTTGAAGATGATTGAGCGTCCTGGTCGGCTAATCGAACTGAAAACGCATCAAAACATTTCAATTAATGAAGAATGGTATTATCAGATCGTTGTTTGAAAGTGAGGGAATTAGCAGTGATGTCTAACATTTCTGAAACAAGTATTCGCTGAATTCTCTATAACCATTTGGGTATGAATAAGGTTAGTGCATGATGGGTATCGCGCTCGTTTTTAAACATGTGTGGAGACGACCCGAAACCGATTTTGGAGTCCATTGTCACGGGAGATGAAACAATGGTTCTTATTTATTTTCTCATTTAAAGAGAGACCTTAGGGGACGTCGTTTTAAGAACGACAGTGAGTTGCAAGTAGGTGTAATACAACATTTTGAGGAAAAACTTTAGAATATTTTTACAAAGGTATAGAATTATTAATTGATTGTTGTAATAAATGTATTGAAGTTAGGGGAGATTATATTGAAAAGTAAGAATTGTTATATTTTACCAATTTTATTTTTTCTATATCAGGCCGAGAATTTATGGCGCCTACCTGGTATTTTGAAATAATATAATAATAATAATAATGTCTTTATTGTGTCAGATATGACAGAGTAAAACAAAACTATAAATTTGTATTTAAAGGAAAGCTAAAAACTGAATAGCTAACACAATCTCAAGGTGGATTCAATACTTAGGCACTAGACCTGTTCCTGCTTTCCAGTCCAACCTTGCTTTCTCGGAAGTAATTTGTGCTATTGATGCCTAGTAATATGCTAAACAAATAATAAAAAAGGGAAAAAAAGACAAACCTAACTTAACCTACAAACTAAAAATACTAAAGCTAATATAAACTAAAAATTAACCATGCGCAGACGTCGGCTGCCACACGGTTACTCCACCGAAATTGTTTTTCTAATATATATAATTATATTTTCTTTAAGAATGCATTATGGTTCAAACATTTGAATCGTTTGGCAAACTGTTGTATGCATTATACATATATCCTATCGTATTTACGAATGCCATACATATCGCAAGCAACTATTTTGAACTTTTTGAATTCGATTGATAGTGAAGCTATCGAGACGTGCGTGGTACACTTCAGAGCAATAGGCAAACTGTGACAGTACAAAAGATTCACACAACATTTTTATTCTCAAGCTAAATTATTCTGGACAGGTAAAGTATTTTTAAATGTACGGAAGGTATTGTCCATTAATACCCCCAGATTTTTTGCCTTTTCGCATAAAAAATCTTGTTTTTGTCAGTTTTAATATCGATGATTTTAGACAGATCCTTCACAACGTTCATTTTACCATACAAAATAGCTTGAGATTTTGAACTATTTAAGTTTAAGCATAGATTTTTTGAGAACGCGCTTATATTTGATAAATCGTTATTTATAATTTGTTCAGCCTGTTGCCAATCTGCCGGTTTGAAAGAATAGTAGATCTGAGTGTCGTCCGCATACATTAGTAAATTTGATGATTTAACGGCATTATTAATTACAGGCGTGTAGATACAATACAGAAGCGGGCTAAGCACCGATCCTCGCTGAACTCCTTGCGACAGTGTCAAAGGCACAGACACTTTGCTCCCCAATCGGACACTTTGTTTTCTACAGAAAAAGTAATTCGACATAAGTAACGTTGATCGTTGATCTAAACCCATGTCTTTCAGAACGTTTAACAGTATGTTATGATTAGAGACGGGATTTTAGGACGTAAAAAACAGCTAAAAAGGCCCTTTTTTAGGCCTTAAAAACTATGTATTTAGGATGAAAAACGGGATTTGGCATTTGGCAATATTTAAAAAAAAACGATAAACAAAAAAATCATTTTATTTTAAAAAAAAAAAATGAATAAAGGAAGATATTAAGTTAGCTTTTTATGATACTCCTATTGATTTTTTTTTCTTTTCTGCTTAATAAAACATATTATTATTATTATTATTATTATTATTATTATTATTATTATTATTATTAATGTAATTTTAGGTACATTTCAGCCATAAAAAGAAATAAAACATACAAATTTTAACTAATAACTAAAATGTGTAGATTCATTTGGTTTAAAATAATAAATAAATTAATTAATCGCCGTGTAACATGTCCTCAAATCTCGCGTTTGCGTAGCACACAAGATGTTTTTCCAAGTTGTCGTTAGTAAAATTTGTTCTTCGGTCGGAAAACAGCAGTTTGTACGAAGAAAATGAACGTTCTACGTTATACGAGGTTGTAGGACAAAACTTAAATATGGACCAGTCAGCTGTGGTGTGAGCGGTAGCTTCAACTGCTTCGCCACTGAGCAGCTCAGCAAACTCTTTAACCGTTTTGAAACCTGGATTTTTCGAAATCACTTGGTTAAACTTTGACAAAATTATTTTGCCAACCTTTCCTGGGGCATTCTTGAGAACTGCTTCGGCATTATTAATTACTGCAACAGAATCTGTAAGAGGAAGGTTATCAATGAGAAATTTATAATGCGACTTGATGTATAAAAGATCGTTTTTGACATTTTGATTGGAAAAGTATTCTTGCGCTTGCTCAATACAGTTAGCTGATTCTTTGTCAAACGATATTACAACCTAAAACATAAAGCGTTAAATAAAAACAATCTTATTTAAAAATTTTGCTAAAAAAGTACTTACTAATTTTATTGCTTCGAAATTATTAGCATAAAAAACTACCGCCTCTAACCAAGTTCCCCAACGTGTTAAAACAGGTTCGGGAGGCAAAGGGAGATCTGGCAATTAAACCATTAACATTAGCATATTGATTTCTTAGATATTCACACACCAAATTGAGTCCATGTGCAAAACATGTTAAATGATTAAGATTTTTATAAAAAATCTTCAAATTTGTACCACATTTGAGCATATAAGAAGCACCATCCGTGACTAAAAGCTTGACTTTTTCGTACTTAATTCCATCTGTTGGCCACAAAATACCTAAAATACGAGAGTTGCCTTTAACTTAAATATCTAGCATTACATTTACAATATTATTAAAGTAAGTTTTTTGCATAATATATCTTACCTAAAGCTTGGTTCACGAATCTTGCCATTGTATTACAATTTGTTCTTTCAAGTTGCTTTGTAGCCAGTAAATACGGTTTTCCTGGTGTTTCAGAACAAAGTTTACCCACAATCATATTTGCCATAATACGACCTTTAGAGTCAGTCGTCTCATCTATATATATCCAAATATCGTTGTTACCAACTTCTTCGCGAATAGTATAAATAGTCTTTAAAAATTAATAAAAATATTATAGGTGTAAACAAAATCTTAATGACATCAAGTATGAAAATACATTTTTTAATTATTATTTATATATTAATTACCTCATTGTAACATTTTGTTACATATGTTGTTCTTAAGGTTTTCCACGCTTGCCACATTCTTGTTGCAGTATTTAGTGAGAAAATTTCGCAGTTTTGAATAGTTTAATCTGTCAGAGGAATATTTGCAGACATAAAAGCGTCGCATAAATCTCGATTAAAAACGTCGATGTCTCTTGAATTTTGGTGTCTATTAACATTGGTTTCCTCAACGGTTTCCTAAGATTTGCCTGATGTCCAGGAGTAGTAGCATGTTGCTCTAAATGATTTTTCTTTTTGCAAGTTAACTACAATAATATTTTGAAGCAAGTTAGGAAAGAAAAACAAAAACGTCCTTTACCATTTTTCCGCACGCTTTACAAAACAACTCTTCACTGTTGCTTGGATTCAGCTGAAAGACAGTAGTGCCTCCAATTGCCTTCAGCCATTTTTGAACTTTATCGCTATGTGATTCCTTGGATTTTGGCATTGTGTAGTGAGGAAATACACAATACACTGAGTAGATAAATAAGCACAAACCGACAGAAAACTACCGAAAAATATTCGTTGCAAGCATACGATTATAAATGAAAATTCAAAGTACGTCTTTCACTATATACTGATTCGTCAATAGTCCACCTCGCTATAGGAACACACACATATACGCTCCAGAGAAACATTAAGAGAATAAATATAAAATCTAAACTGCAATGTCCATTGTATAAACTATGAATGGGCATCGTGTATTCATTAATCACGTTAACAGGGAGAAGAAATTTGCTTTATATGGTTAAATTACAGGGCGTTAAACAAGCCGATAGGGATTCCCGTAAAATAAAAACGTGGGTGCAGGTAAATGAACCCGAGAGCGATAAGCCGATAATTGAGGATATATCTTCAATAGGGTAGTAATATAAATTTTACGGCAGGCAAATCCAAACTTTGCCCCTTACACAATAGACGGGAAAACCCATCGTTGTATTAGTTTATAGCATTTTAGCTGTAAAACTAAAATTTACATTTAAGAAAGATGCACCTGTGTAAAAACCATATTTATTTAAAATTAAAAAAAAAAACGTTTAGACCAAATAAATATGATTTTAGGATAAAATAGGCGAAAAACCACGATTTAGGCTGTGAAAAGTCCAAATAGGCAACTAGGCAAAATAAAACATAGCTAGATCGCTTTGATTTGTCGAGAAACATATAGATTTTGTATTATTTTTAATTTGCCTTGAATCTAAACAAAGAGGCATTTTGCCTAAAATCCCGTCTCTAGTTATGATTTACTATGTAGAATGCCTTACTGTAGTCCAAAAGCACCAAAAGTGTTAGTAAACCTTTGTCCGTAGCTGTCAATATATCGTCGGTTAGCTTTAATAATGTTGTACTGCAACTGAAGCCCTCTCTAAACCTTGATTGATTATCTGGAATCAAATTTTGTGCGTTAACAAATTGTTTTAATTGCAGTTCCAAAACTCTTTCCATAATCTTAGATAGTGTTGGTAGTAAACTTATAGGTCTTAGGTCTTTTAGTTCATTAGTCCGAATTTGGATTTGGGAATCTTATTGTTGTACAGCTAGTTTCGTATCAAGATATTAGAACATTGCTCGAATTAAAATAGATACACGTTTCTCGTGAACATATACATACATATAACATATAATTATATTATAATATCAACACAATAAATTTATGAAGTTATAAATAAGTTGGCTACCTTTTAATATCTGCTTATACTATATACTTTATAGTTTAATATTTATGATGTGCACCGCCTACATATTATTCATAATGTGTGTACGAAGCTGATATGTAATATATACGGTAATATTCATATTTTAATTAACCTAGCGGAGAGATTTACTTTATTCATCGACTTTGTTTACAGATAGTTAGCATTGTACGCTGAAATATGGGTTAAACATAATCGATATATGTTTTGATAGAGGGGAAAAGATCAAACAAATACGTTTTAGAATAGTTTATCTTGTTTATCTGTACCACGAATTTAGCGTGGTACCTTTAAGCACATCGATGTAATGTACACATCGTGGGGTTACTGCAAGAACCTGATAAGTCCTCGCCAAATTGAGAAAATGAATTATAAACGTTTGGTTAGCTTCCATAAATCACTAGTAAATGGATTTACAGGTAACGATCCGAGTTAAAGATGTCTGTTAGGACTTATCGGGTTTTGCCTGCACGCGGAGAAATGGTTTCTTGCAAGAAAATAGATTTCCTTGCAAAAATCAGTCACTATTCAAGAAAATATTTTTATTTCAAGACTAAAAATGTATAATATAAGAAAATAATTCTCTTGAAATTTTATTTAGATTAAATAAATATTTTCTTAGGGTTAGAAAATCAAGAAAATCCAAGACAGAAAAATGTTTTTTCCAGAGAAATAGTCATATTAAAGGTAGGAATGAAAAATGGTCCAGATCTCACAAAGTTATATTGAGAACACATCATCTGGGCAGCTACAAGGATATCGAATAAAAGAAAAATTACAATAATGGAAAAACAATTAAAGTTAATAAATAAAATTGGGAGCTAGTGAGTGAACTAATGAAAAAGTTTTTTTTATGTTGCAGTATAATTAAATTATTTCTTTAATAATGTAATTAAATAGGCATTATTTTTATGTAGTTTAATAATTAACGAATTAATATTTAAGTTTATTTATCCCTTTTTATTATTATTATTTATTATATATTTAAACAACTATAGTTAAATTAGTACACGCGGTGAATTGTGAAAAAAAGGGAAAAAGTAATACATTAACTAGTATCTTTTGAAAATGTTTATGAAACGTTGTACGTTAAAGGTTATGTCATTGTATGGGTAAGTATGGCATCTGTATTCCGGTTTCTATCGCTACTATCTAGGAGGGCATGCCTATATTTCTTGGGAGTAGGTGGCGCTAGACAAATTTCAATGCTGTTTTGAAGATTAATGGCATAAACTAAAAGATGAACAATAATGGGACCAGGAGCAAAAAGCGTTAGTGCTTTTCTCTTCTCAAATTGTTTTTGCCGGGAGCGATTCAATCAATTCCATGAGCCATTTATTAGCATTACCTTCGTTATTGTTTCTAGGCACTCTTTTCATGTGTACTTCTACATTAAGGTTCACTTTTGTTTGAACATTATCCTGTAGATAACCTCTACCTTAGCGTTTTTTAAATCACAAGCAATGAGAATAATTTGCTACATTATGTACAGATATGTTGTACTGCTTTAAACAAGATAAGTGCAATTAATAATGTGGATACAAATAATATGCATTTTAGGAATTCTAAGTAAATAAATGCTTTTTTTTTAAGAAAATTAAACTATTGATTTATGAACAATACCTAAGCGCTTTCTGAAATTAACCCTCCGGTTGCCGGGTGGTTTGAATTTTTCACTGTTTGACGGACAGGGTCCCAGAAGCCCTAACTTTTACGTCGCGTTTGGTGCTTAATCCTCACTAAATGTTTCTGATTTAGTGTTTACTTGTTACTTTCGACAGTTTTATGCTTCTGAGACGGAAAATGCTCAGTAGAAAAAAGTTCTAAATGTTATTATTTATTATACCGGGTGCTTTTTGAGAATTCGCCATCTGGATTATTTGTTTTATTAATTATAAATGCATTAATTCCCTCCACATTGACCATGACGAAGAAAACAACAAGCGGCCACCGTCTTGTGTTACGAGCAAGACTGTAAGATGTAATCATCCTGTCAACTTCATCAACCCCACTTTTCGTGCTGTTATAAAAGGTGACTACATCTACTTTATATTTTAGCTGGGACGAAAACATTTGAGCAACTTCGATTTTCTTCTTTATTGAGAGACCAACATAACGCTCGGCTACAGCAGATGACTTCCTTTCTTCATGATGCTTTATTGTGATCAAATCGCTCTTTGTATTGCCTAAATGCAAAACACTAGAATGCCGAAAACAATTCCCACTATATAGCTAAGGCAATTCGAGAAAAGTTGCAATCAGCATACTTTTTTATTGAACCAATCCATGAGCCAGTAGTGATTCCAAAAACTCTTGAAATATTGTTCTTTCTTAATCTTTGTTTTAAGTGTTGTTGCAACAATTACGTCAGTCTTATATTCTATGTCGTTTAATGTTATATTGATTAATTCTTCACGCCTACATGCACCAGCCCAACCTATTATTAAGACAACCAAAAATTAACACCATTATAATTTGAGTAACCAAACTTGCGGACTCGCATAGGCGTCGGTATTACGGGTTAATATAAGAATACGAAAAATTCATAAATAAACTTACTTGCTAATTATTCAACAAATTAGAGGCATCAGGATGTGAACTACTGTAAACTTGCATCATTGCATATGTTTCCACAGTTACTTCTTTAAACCTTGTGCGTCGACAAGAAAAAATATTCTTATACATAGAAACGATCTCTCCACATCTAAGGAAGTTACATTTGCATGTAGAAACTGTTTTTCAAAATCACTTAAAAGTTCACTATTCTTACACTTATTATAAACGGCCTCTAAAGGCTAAAGTAAATGCTGTTTACTATTTACGTGACTTAGACAATCCCTTTTGGACCAACACATTAAAGGGATATTACAAACCTCACATTGAATTCTAACGCCACCATAATTTAGGTTAGACACTTCTGGTATAAATTCCCGTAACTTTGTCCAACATTGGTCGTTTTCGCGACGTAGGCAACATTTTAAAACAAACGTAGAACTACGAAATAGTATTTACGGCAGCGTACATGTATACACAACAGATTGGTTGAAACTCGCAGTTATACTGAGGGTGTATGGAACTTCCGCCACTGCCCGTTGGCGCTTGTGAGCAACTTCAGTCATCACTTATCTAATTTTCTAATGAAAAAATGAAAAGTTTTTCTTTACAAATAAATAAAAATTATTGCAAAGGTTGCGTTAAAGCAACCATTGTAAATACTACTTGGTAAAGTGCTTACACATGCGACGTATTTTATCACGTAAGCATGCGGCAAAGTTTCAGCATTAACTTTGTTTCTTGAGTTCGGAAATATTACATTGTTGTGACAATAATCCTCAACTGGTGTCTAGACTTTTCGAAATAACGAAGATGAAAGTCCCCAAATAATATAATTCCGAAGTTAACGTGATTTAAACTTTTCTTGGTTAAATTTTCTGCCGTTTTCAGAAACAAGGTTGAAAACGTATGCGGACAAAACAAAAGGCGGTTAAACTGCTACGCGTGGACGGCATTAGATTTGTTTCAATTTTCAGAGCAAACGAACAAATATGTATAAGTAGGGATTATAAATGTATTATACGAATTTAAGCTCTTATATATAATTCTGTTTCTGTTAGTAAGTAGCTGGTTTTAGATACGTACTGCTTTGTACAAACGCATTAGGCACCCAGTATTTGAAAAACGGTTTGGTTTTAAGACAATCGAATAAAAATTAACCCCAACCTTCTGGAATTGTAGAATTGCGTTTGTACTATAAGCAGTAGGAAGTTAAAATTTTCTGATAACTTAACAGACATCTGGGAGTATCTTTTTAAAAATATTTCTCCACATACAGGGTGATCGATAATTAGCGAACACCACGCATCTACGTTTGTTATTTTAAATATAACACCCTGTATAATTTTTACGGTTTTAGTTTCTCCACCTAAAAATAAGTCCGTACAATATGGGTTCCATATGTCTATTTTAACAGATTTTGAGAAATTTACAATTTTGTCCTCAGTAGCTTAAATGCAGGAATATCCATTTCCTTCATAAACTCGAAATAAAAATACATTTTAGCATAATTTTTTACTGCAAAAAATTCACACTGCCATCAAAAACTGGTATCAAAAACCCCTTTGAAAAAAAAGGGGTGCTCAGATTAAGAAAAACTTCCCAATTAAAACACCGGGAAATACATTTTTTTTTAAATAGCACCATTATTTTTCTTGTGTTCATCCTATAGGAATTTCATATCTCTATCATTTTTGTCAAAAATCTATTTAATATTAAAATAGAAGAGATATTTATAGTAAAAAGCTAAATTTGCTTTAAAATATTTTATCCAAAGTTTATATGTCAGCATTTTTTTGGTTGCCATGGCAACAGTAAATAAGAATTTGATTTGACTGTCAAACTTTTTTTTTTTTTCGAAATTTCGAGCCTGTTCCCTCTACAAAATGATTTCGAAAAAGAAGGTTAATAGTTTGATTTATTTTTGGAAAAAGTGAAAGAAATAGCACGGATGTAAAAGCTGCTTTTCCTGAACGACGAGCCCGCAACCAAAAACATTTCTCAAACTGAAACAAAGATTTAATTCTGGAACATTATTACATAAAGCAAAATTTCGAAAAAAAGGGAATAAAACGACGAGAACCCTTTAATGTCCTCTAACTGTGGAAGAAGTCCCCACTATCTATTCGACACATATGCACATCCCTTGACTTAAAGTCGGACACTTAAATAGAAAAATTAAAGTCACATAATTTCACCCCATATCGACTAAATTACAAAAATTCTCTTAATAAAAAGAGGCCATGGGAGAAGAATAAGTTTCTGCAAAAATATTCTTGCAAAATAACGACACCCCCCGTTTTTCTATAAATTTATATTTTTCTAACGAAGCTACTTTTAAACTAATCGACTTGAAAATCGGTATAATACGCATTGTTACGCTGCCCAAAAAAACCACATTGGGCGCATCATGTAGAAACCAAAATTTGTGGTCGGAGGGGGGGATTAATTGGGGAATATGTCATCGGCCATATTTTTTCCCCAAAGGGTTTATTACGGGAAAAAATTTTTTAAAAACTTCCTTATAAATGAATTACAACCCTGCTTAAAAATGTAGAATCCACAAAAAAATTCATATGGGGTTCAACAATGGTCCCTCCTCATAGTTGCTAAAATGTTAAGGCTTATCTTAAGACACTTACCATAAGGGATGGATTGGTCGTGGAGGTTAAATACCTTGGCCCGCTAGATCTTGTGATTTAACGAAAATGGATTTTTTTTTTTGGAGTAATAAAAGATAATTTAGTCTCCAAAAACACCCGGAGGAAAAATAGAAGCAAAGGGAAAACCATAAATATTTAAGAAATTGAGAACAGTTTCTATAAACGATTGCAAATTTTGAAGTAGCAGGAAGGTTTTTCGAACATGTAACAAAAAAGATAGTTGTTAATTATTTTTAAAAGATTATAACAACATTTTTTTTTTTTTTGTTTTTTGTCAAAAATCGCGTTAACTCGTTTTTTTTAAATTTTTAATTCTTTTGTTTTGATTGTAATTTATAGCCCTTAAAAATTTTTTTTTTTTTAAAAAAATGTTTCAATCTTTTCTTTGGCTAAAAACTTATTAATACTATAATCTTTTTTTCTTCCATATTAGTAGACCCTTTTCCAGAGTCCTTATCCTTGATTTAATTTAAACAAATGTTTTCGAATGGGGACTCGTCGTTCAGTCCTTTTTATTTTGGAAGACCCCACGAAAGACCATTTTAGATTAAAAGAAATTTTGGTGCTAACCGAGAAATAGCTATGTATTTCTTACCTACAGAAAGCCAACAACATTTACCTATTTCGGCGTCGTTGTTGATGTTTTGTCGTTGAATTCGTTTTTCGTGCTCTCTATTTTTAATATTGTTTTGGGGCGTACATTTTTAAAAGATCAGTTTTTCTAAAAACTATTTTGAATTAGGGTAAATTTTACTGTAAGTATTTTTTTTTTAAACAATTTTAATTAAGTTGTATTAAATATTAAGTTAAGTGAGAATGTCCGAATCATCAAACCCGCTAAAAAGAAAATTTTGCATGAGAAATCCAAAACATTGTTTTCAATTTTTTTTACTATTTAAAAAAAACAAAAAACAAAAGGTATGATAATATTTTTTAAAGTATTTTTTCATACTTTTTTACATTTCATATTCATGAAGTCATTATTTTTTTGTTTCGGGAAAATTTTAGAATTGTTAGGGAAGCTACGGGATATCTAAAGTCGTTGTCAGAGTTATTCAAAAAGAGTAATTTTGTTGAAAGCAAGCAAGGGGCAGTTCTTCAAAGACAATTTTTAAAGACTTCATGAAAATTTACTTGTGGAAATGCTGGGGGGAAGCTTTTTACGTCGGGTATTCACAATTTTCCCCAAACTGACAACAGAGGCGACTTTTAAATGCTGTATATAAAAAAATCAGTCAGATGAAACCTTGGGTTTTTTGTAGGAAACGCAGCTCTTTAAGAAATTAATGTTAAAATTAGGTTTAGGTACGTACTTTATTCAAATTTATTATTATTTGTATTAAAATTATTTAAAAATAAAAAGTGGAAAAAGACTACAGAAAACCGAAAGCTTTTGAGGGAAAGAAAATATACTAGCTAAATCCTCTATACCCCAAAATGTTAAAAAATTATCGGTTACAAGTTCGCCCAAATCGTGTTACAGGTGGCAAAAAAATTTTTTTTTTTGTGTTCAAAAACTAAAGTTTGTTTTTAGACAAACAACCTCCTGCCAGTCACACAACCCCCATATGAAGGGGTTTTGATACTCTAACAATGGACTTAATGCCCTAAAAATAAAAAGGGAAAACGTTTAAAAATTTACATGCAGGTACTTTTCTAAAATTTCTTCTAAAATTTTTTGGTTACTGTAAATTTATTGTTTTAGGTAGTAACATGGATTTTGATAATCCCTTTTGTTGATCTATAACCCGGGCCAAAAAGTGGAGATTATCAAAACGTATAACTTCAAAATTATAAAAAGGGGGTTTGAAAAACATTTTGTTCCCCAAATTTCCCACCTAATCTGTAGTGAGGGTAATGCAACTACCACAACTTTTCTCTCATTAAACATCCAACTACAAACGCAAAAAACCCAGAAATGATAAAATGCTAAGAAAAACTTTGGCAATTTTTGAAAATTTGAAAAAGTTAATTGTAAGTTTAGTACATAGGGCTAAACCAAGTTACAAATTACACATAGATTCTATATTTGCAAAAGAGGGACAAAAACAGTTTTAATTGCCCCCAATACCCCCCGGGGCTAAACCCTATTGAAAAATATGGGGCAATTTTTTAAAGGGCAAGTGGCATCTAAAAAATAACTTTTAACTAAAATGATGTCGACAAAACCGTTAAAGAATTTAAAACATCAAAAAGATAATTGTCCATTTTTCGGCTGCGGGAATATTGGGGAAAATTTATTACAAAAACACACAAAATGGAAAAGCTTACCATAAAACTTATTATAAACCTTGAGATGACAGTGCAGCGATTTTGATTTTTTTCTGATGATGTTTAAAATTTAAAAAATTATTTTGATATAGTTAATTTTTAAATATGTATGTATTATTTTTAAAATTTAAAAAATAAAGGGGTTTAAATTACATTCCAATTACTATTTTTTTTAATTTAAAAAAAATTAATTATTTAAACAACGACCAAACATTTCTCACCTATTTTTTTTTTTAGCACTGAAAATTCCACTTTTTTTTTAAGAAATTATTTAAAACATAAATGAAATGAAAAAATGAAGAAAAAAAACTTTAAAATTTAAAAATAATAAATTTATTCTATTTCTAAAAACTAAAATTATAAAACCCTTTTAAAACTATCGAAATCTAAATTTGTTTTGTATAAAAATTTCAATTATTCAATTTTTAAAACACGTTTAAACCCTTTTCGTATACTTTTAAAAAGCGGCGTATTTTGGTCAAAAAAAAATTTAAAAACGGTCAAACATATCACTACAATTTTCGTGCACTTGGGGGTCTTCCGAAAGTAAAAGCATCTTAAAAAATCATATCATTACCTAACTTTCGTTTTGCGAAAATTTATTTTTTTAATAGTTAAAATTTACATGACATTTTGAAAATTTCAATTTAAACACTCAAAGTCAAAGTTTTTTTTACCGTTTTCCTGGCAACCAAACAACGCTGACATACAAAAACCTGGATATCAATTTCAAAAAACAAGATTTTTCCTTTGACTGTAAATCCTCTTTTTGTTTCATTGCATAACACTTATTCAAAAATTCACATTTCCTATACATGAAAAAAAAAATATATATATGCTATTTAAAAAAAAAATTTCGTTTCGGTGTTTTTTTAAATTTTGCCAAGTTTGGGCTTCAAACTAAAACACCCTGTATCTTCCAAAGGGGTTTTTGATACCCCTTTTAAAAAGAAACCCAAGTTTATTTTTACATAGTAAAATTTACCTAAATGTATTTTTCATTCTGAAATTTTTTAAGGGGAAAAAAATTCTCTGTTTTTTTTTGAGACAAAAATTTAAATCTCAAAATCTGTTTTTAAAAAAAACGATGAAACCCCTATTTTTATTATTTTTTTTATATGGAAAAAATAAAACTGTAATAATAATTTGGGTGTTCTATTTAAAATACAAAATAGATGCGTGGCTCGCTAATTATCGATCACCCAGAATATGCAAAAATATTTTTAGAAGATACTCTGAAATGTCTAATGCCAACAGAAAATTTTTAACTTCCTAGTATTTTAGGAGGCGCAAACCTACAATTCCGAAGGTTGGGACACCCCGTATATTTTTTTATGACATTAAAGATGTTTTTTCCCCAAATTTCTGATTTTAATAAAATATTGCGCTTGAAGAGCACATTTATACGTTAAGTCTTGACTGAAACTGGGGCACGTATGGATTATATGTTTGCACAGAGATTTGTTTAAATTGCGAAATACTTCATTTTATTTGTATTTGTCATGATTTTTAAGAATCTAATTTTAAATTTTAAAACACCACATCGTCCAGTCAAAATTTCCCCCTACTAAAAACTCAATCAACAGCATTCGAGCACTTGTAAATCTTTGAAATGAGGTGTTGGGGAAAATTAAAAATAAAAAAGGGTTTTTCTAAGAGCATTAGATAGTAAAATTCGGAGATAAAAGGATTTTCGTAATTTATGAATTAATTCAAGGTAAAACGATTTTCGACTTTCTCTAATAATAATAAATAAATTTTGCAGTTTAATGACGATTTAATGAATTAAGTGTATAAATTTAATCCAAATTTATTCTGTTTTTTCCAACAAAGTATTTGTGGATTAAAGCGTCTGTATTGCCGGGAAACCAAAAGCCGGCTACGATATCGTCTTATTATTTTTTGGGTAAATAAAGTGTTAAATTCAAAATTATATTGTTATAAGTAAAGCTGGGCCCCGAGGGTACGGGGGGCATCGGCGTAGAAAAAGTTCGGACCGAGAGGAACGGTAGTATTACTTCGTCTGCGGGGCAGTACGGACTTTTCGCTGCCGGTCTTCCCAATTGTTTACTGTCCTAGAAAAAATTTGATTTCGTCAGCAAAACGACCGCGGGCGGACAAACTTTGAAAATTTTTTGCAGAAATTCCAGACTTTAATAACGAAGGGGCTAAAATTAAATGTGTAATCGTAAAACCCGTTTAATCTGTTGGTCCGACAAAATTGTCTACGAACCCGAATAGTGAAAAGCTGTCTCAAAAAAAAATTGCGCACGAGACAAAAGAAAAATTTATATTTAATTATGCGGGTTTCGTTTATCGCATGTAAAATACCGTTTTTAATTTACTAGCAAGAACCTTTATCTCTTTTTGGAAAATAATTTTTTTGGAGTGCAAATTACCAAATTTAACTCGTTACGAAAATTTGCCATCTGGCGCAACTTTGAACAAAAAAAAAATCGGAGTTGAAAGATCAAAAATTGTGGGTTTTGTGTCCCGGGAAACAACGATCGGGAAAAAACATTCTTTTTCTTTAAAAGTATGGAAAGCAAATTGGAACCTCATTAATCGGGACTTCAAATTCTTTATCTCAAAAAAGAAAACAAAGTACTGCCGAATAAACTCAAAGTTTTTGTTAAATACATTTGGACAGTTTGAACTTTCAAAAAACCAACTCTTGAGTTAGTGAGTGATGGTGCTGCAAACATTCTTTCTGTAGGCCGGTTTCTTAAAAAGCATTCTGCTAATTTGTTCACATTACGTGTAAATTCATGCTCTCAATCTTGGGGGTAGTTAGAAAAAAAAAGTTATCCTGAGGTAGGTGAAGTTTTGCGGAGCTGTTCGAAAGGGGTTTTTGGAATTTTTTGGGATCCATATTTCATTTTGTGAGTCCACTGTTCGAAGATTATTAAAAAATTTAGGAAAATTGGGGTTTGGTTATGAAAAAAAACTCTAAACCCCCTCCACATTGCGGCCGTCAATGAGAGTTCGATAGAATCTAGGAAAAATCAACACGTCATCGTTTTCAAAAATTGAACTTCAAAACCGTTTTTAACGAATTCTCACTAAACCTTCACCCCCATACTTCAAAATTCAAATTTAACCCAGTATCTCAAGCCACGAAAACTATTTGCAACGGAGACAAATTTGCATTGGGTGATTGGGAAAACCAAACGTGAATCAATTTTTTTTAAAACATCTTTACGAGCGCTCATTTTCATTTGCATGGTTTTGTTTAAAAAACAGAATTTCGGTTTTTGGGACAAAAGAAAAACCCCGTCTAACTTTCAAAAAGATGCCCCCACAAAGAGCCGTAAATGGAGTACGAAATGTACATGATATCGAACTTTTTGTGGGATCAATTGGACATACGGACAAACAAGAGAGGGATCGATTTGTTAAGCAACGTTTTCCTGGTCATGTGATTTCCAAATGCTGACGTTAATTGCCGCCCAACTTTCGATTGCGTCAGCACTTTTTTCCCTGGGGTTTTTTTAAAGTCCCCAATTTTATGTTAACAAACCCCAAATAAAATTCCTAAATGAAAACGAAAAACAACGCGTTTTTGCTAAATTGAGTCAACGACTTGGAAAGACGGTTTTAGGGTATGCCAGCACAGCCGCGGGAACCATTTGGCCCACAATCATATTTTTTAATTATCTCAACTTCCCCTTTAAAAAACCAAAAAAAATTGCCCAATTAAATAATAATTTACTGTGTTTCATTTTAAAATTAAATCCGGCATGCCCGATGGACCACTCTTTATATAGGACGTTCCATTTAAAATAATGAAGTAAGTACGCGTTCACCTACTTTCTAAATACCCTGTAGAGTCGAAAATAATTTTAGATTATGCACCATTTTGTTTTAAATAGCTTTTATTCAATGTATTTTTCTCTAAAATGAAAAATAAAGCAGTAACCGAAAAACACCACTTGCCCAGGACACTCTGCACATGCAGCAAATTACAGAGGATCCGATGGCTCTTTTATGTGATTGTACATAAGTGAGCAGTTACATAGTTTGTCGTATGTAGTAAGCTCTGGGTAAGGTGAATAGCCTTTTGGTACATACTCATACGTTTTAGATTGAATGTGGTAATTACAAGAGGTTTGTTCCGCATGTTTCGGCCCGTAATTCGATTGAAGTAGGCTAACGTATTCAATTCACATTCCCTGCTATGATCGTAGATTTCGTAGATTAATTTGAATGGTAACTTCAGCACAAATGGATTTGAAACAGTCGTGAACGTTGAAAATACGAGGTGCTACAAAAAATTTCCAAGAATCTTATTGTAGAAAGTTCAGCGATTTTCATTTTTGGAAGCACTCCTGAAAGTCGGGAAACTGTAGTGTTCAAGACCTGTTGCAATTCCACTTGGATATCTTCAACAGAGTCAAAACATCGCTTTTTCAAGTTGATTTTCATTTTAGGGAAGAGATAAGAGCCGCAGAAGAGTAAGTCAGGAGAGTAGGAAGTATAGCGGATCGTTGTCATGTTGTTTTTTGCCAGGAATTCCTTCACAACGAGCGAGGTGTGCGGGCACGCGTTGTCATAGTGAAGCAATCAGTCTTTGTTCTTCCACAACTCGAGCCGTTTGCGAAGAACAATAAGAAAGCTAAAACTTCCCGTCGATAATCTGACTTGGTGTAATAAAATGCTTATACACGATTCATCGAATATCAAACAAAAATCATCTGCATCAACTTCATGTTGCTTCGAACTTGGCGTGCTTTTTTCGGCCTTAGAGCCGTTTGACACTTACAAGAATTATTATGAAAATTTTAGTCAAAATAATTCTGAAAATTTTTAAGTAAATTCTTTTAAAAACGTTTGACATGGCGAACAGTATTTTTATTCTGAAATTTATAATGAAAATTTTCACAATGAAAATATAGAGAATGTTCTATATTTTTTACAAAATTTGAGAAGAATCGACGCGAGAAAGTGCACACAAACATCGATGTACTCCATGGTGTTACTAATATGCTTTCATGAATTTTTGTACTGAACATCAGCGACCGATAAGTTTCTCCGGTAGCTAAAAACCGTAATGTAACATCCAGCCTACAATTAATTCAAACATTTAAACAAATTAATAAAACAGTTTTAGATGTGTTCATGCATGAAAATGTCTCCCCTTTTAATGTCACCTTCAATTAAACTCAACATCAATTGGAGCTGACAGTTATTCTTTCTTAGAAAATCTCTGTAAGCATTTGGATCTCTTTGCTTTAATTCGTTGTTTAGCAATGCCAGAGTTCCTTTCCCTTGCTTGTTTAACAACCACTTTCTTGACCAGTGCGATCGTTTCGTTTTATTTTTTTTTCTAAGCCGTTAAATATATCAGATAACAGGTAAGAGTGTCTGCTGTCAGCGGTAATAATTGGTTTGTACGCATTTTAACAATAATTCCTACAATTACAATTCTCGCACCCTTCACAATAAATATTTGAGGTTAAGTGTTGCATATCAATATTACAAACTATACATTACCAATGTTACTGAACAACTCTACGAAATACGCCTGCGTATGACAATAAATATCCTGAAAATTTTAATTTTCTAATCGTTGCAAAAGACAAAAATAATCACAAAATTATTATTTACAAATTTAATTTTTATGGGATTAATTTGGGAATAATTTTCATAATAATTCTTGTGAATGTCAAACGGCTCCTCAGGATCATAACCATAGATCTACGATTCACCACCCGTAATGACTCTGAACAGGAAGTTTGGATCGAACTGTTCCTTGTATGTAGCTCAGTGTGCACCTAAATCCGGAAATCTCACTGGTCGTTGTTGAGAAGACGACGAACAAACTTCGCTGCAACTCGTCTCATGTTCAGCTCATCGGCTAGATTTCGTTGGCATGTTCTAGTGATGGGAAAAATCGTTATTTTAAACTAACAGTTTGAACCGTTATCGTTAGTTTGAAATAACGGTTGCAAAATAACAGGTTTAGCGTTATTTCGTAGTCTACACTTCTACGCGATAACGCATCGTGATTCCACATAGCACATGTGCAACTGTTGATCTTGCAGCACGCTAAAATTTAAATTAAGTTTTTTGTAATATAAATATTTTATTGCGTTTTTTTGCGGATAAATTATAAACTGGTTAATAGATTAAAATAAATTAAGTGATAAACTGTTCACTGTTGTACTATCAGATTCACTGCAATCATTATTACAGCAGCGTTTAATTTCCACCATTTTGACTGATCCTACTGTTATTTTTCTTATATTTAATCTTAGTTAATCTTCGAAATGCGAGAACATCTATGTGCTTAAATGCTATATAATAAATATAACAGTTTTATTATTAGTTTTTATAAGTAAATTTTTTATATAACATTGGCCTTTTATTTTACATTTGATAATTCCAATACATACAATTATTTAGAAAATATGTCCATAATAAACGTCCCACTCGATGTCGACTATCGCCGTAATAACCGTTCGAGAGGATATTTATGTAGGTACGTGATCGTTATTTTTCTAGGGAAGTTGTAACTATTATCTGTAATAAACAGAGGCTTCGATCAGACAGTCGTAGTGCCACGCAGTTGAGTACGCCGCAACGGCGGTCGATGATGTGTTCACAACAGTCCGAAAGCAACCGTGCTATACCTGTTATTTTCCCAGCGAGTTAACAGTTGCAACCGTTATTGGATCCATAACGGTTATAAAATAACAGATAGTTAAATAACGACCCATCGCTAGCATGTTCCGTACGACAGACCAAGTCGAAAACGGCGACCATCTCGAAACATCGTGGATTGTCTGTCTTTTATATTCGCGAATCACTTCATGTACTTTCGTGATCATTCCCGGTATATTTATTATGTTGACGGTCGACCCGAACGTTTGTCATCCTCTACAGATTCTCTGCCTTCCTTGAAACGCTTGAACCACTCAAATGTACTTGCTTGAGTCGAAGCATTCTCACCAAAAGCCTCATGCCACATGCAGTGGGTTTCAGCTGCAGTTTTCATGAGTTTGAAACAGAAATTGATGCCTCTGCGTCGGCCACTTGGAAATTCGCGTTGTAACACAAACATCAATAACTCACACAGAAATGCGCCTACAATGACGACACTTGATAAAGCAACAGCTCAAAGTTGCACTAAGAGGGACCAAGCGGCGGGACTTCGTAATGCTTTTAATTTGGGCGGGATATTCAAATTCTTGGGTATTTTGGGCGGCATCTCGTATAAATTCAATTATATTATATTTGTTATTATATTTCGTTAGCGTTATATAACGCTAATTGAACTGATGAAACTTTATCGTATTCTGCTTCCTTTTTTCTTAGTTGAACATATAGTATTTATAAAGGAGAGAACTAATTTTTTAATTCTTCTGGTATTTGAATTTTTCTTCTATAGAAGACAAAATCATTAAAAAGTATGGATTACTTTCTTAAACAAAACAAATTCAATCATTACAAAGGGCGAAAGAAAGGCTTTATCAAAAGATTCTTGTCAATGAATCTTAAAAGTCTTGTTAGCAATTATGACAAGCATGTTTTAATAAACGTAACAAATATTGTTTACAGATGGTGCAACATAGTATAAACAATTTATTTTAACATTCTTCTTTATTATCCCCTGCCTTAAGTATTAATAATTCGTTCTTTTCGGCGAGAAAAACTACGCACGCTTGATATTTCAGCTGATTGCATTGCTTATTTCATAGTAAGGGCATCGCGCTTCCAAAGACCCTACACTAAAGTCGTTGTAGCTCACTTGTATTTTATTTTATGATCACATTATGGTAAAAATATTTTGTTCAGAATTTTGTTTTCTCTTGATTAATGCTTAATCATACAGGATGTTCAATTAAAAAATATATGTAGATCATAAGTGAGATAAGCATTTTTTTGTTAACAGCATTATAATCAACGGAAAAAACACTATAACGTTGGTAATTTAACCCACGTCATAGCATCAATAATGGTAAAATTGTAGTATGGTGATAACTTTGAACAGCCAGCGTTTAACTGGAAATTTATAGAGTTTTTATGTGTAATATTAATTATTGACAAATCTGTTTGGTGTCAATACTCGGCAATTTCATGTAAATGGAATATACATTACCATTTGAAGAGGCTTCTGTTATGCAGCCTTGGAAAAGGAAAGGAAAAACTAATTTGCAAACTATAGGTCAACTTTTGAATAAAGTGTCGCTTCAACCAAATTATATTAGACGCTTTGTTCATCCCAAAAATATATTGATTCATATATTCTGAAGAATGATTACGATTCTTTGTATTCCTAAACTTATTCTTCTGTAATTTTTGTTTTAGTTTGTTTTTTTTAGGAAAACGTTTGGATTTCATTGGAATACCTCGAATTTTACTGCAAGTGGCAACATTCCAAAATTGCCTTAGATTACAAAAAAAAAGTTAGCGAGCCTCATCCAGGCATATGTTAATTGTTTCTCTCCAAAACTTGAAATAAATCAACATTACAATTATATGGCAGATTTTTTTTTTAATTGAAACACTGTATGTTCAATAAATAAATGAATTTCACGTTTAATTTTTTTATATATATCATATCATATCATATCATGTCATATAATATAATATAATATCATATCATATCATATTATATCGTATCGTATCATATCGTGTCGTATCCTATATCATATATCATATCATATCATATATCACATCATATCATATCATATCATATATCCTATATCGTATATCATATATCATATCATATATCATATCATATCATATCATATATCATATCATATCATATTATATATCATATATCATATCATATTATATATCATATCATATCATAATATAATATAATATAGTATAATATAATATAATATACTATAATATAATATAATATAATATTAGTATAATATAGTATAATATAGTATAATATAATATAATATAATATAATGTAATATAATATAATATAGTATATACAATAGAAATAGAATCGAAATAGAATAGAAATAGAATAGAAATAGAATCGAAATAGAATAGCATCGAAATAGAATAGAATCGAAATATAATAGAATCGAAATATAATAGAATCGAAATAGAATAGGATCGAAATAGAATAGAATCGAAATAGAATAGAACCGAAATAGAACAGAATCGAAATAGAATAGAATGTAATATACAATAATAATAACAATAATAATAATAATAATAAGAACAACATATATTTGTCCAGAGATTACAATCCAATAACAGGAAAATGATCAGCTTAAATTTGAGTCATACCTTACATATGTAGTATAGAAAATAAACAGCATGGAGACAAAAACAACATCAAGTACATCCCTACTAATCGAAGAAAATGTCCGCAAAGTTCGCGTTTGCGTTAATAGCAGTATGGATCAACGAGGCTTTCAGCATTACATTAGTTCGAGAAGTAGGAATCCAAAAAAGTGTTAACTTGTCTAGCCGATAATCGCGGAACGCATAACATTAACTAAGACAAAAGTTGTGGATAGTCGACCTTGTTCCAAATCAATTTTTTTAGGAATAACGCACTTCTTCTTATTTTGCGGTATTTTCCAAGCTATACCTTTTGCGGTTTCTCCTTTTTCCATCCTTTTTATTCCTCCTTGATTTTATTTAACTGTATCTATTGTAGGCTCCCTGTATATTTCATAGATTTCACCGTTTGTTCTTCTTTCGTATCCACTCTCTGTTTTCTTTCCTCCCGTAATTCTTCTTCCCCATCTCAGCAGTACTCTCTTATTGAGCACCCAGGTCTCATCCGTATATCGCAATTGGCCTCTAACTTTAGCATTCCATGACAGCTATTTTGCCGTCAGTATATGGTTTAAAGCTCCAGCCGCTCTATTCGTTTTTGTCAATCTCAATTCTACTTCCTTCTCTTCATCGCATCTGTTTGTTATTCTGGCTCCTAAATATACAAATTCTTCCACCTCTTCAAATTTAATTTTGCTTAGACCAATGTCCATCTCTAATATTCTATTTTGTTGGTAGCTTTCCACCTTCATTATTATTTTACATTTTTGCTTGTTTAGCTTTAGCCCCGTCTTGGGAGATTCTTCTACTATTCTGCGTTTTCCATCTCTTTCCAATTTCGTTCACGTCGTCCGCATATCCTATTAACTGGTGATTTTTGTATATTATGTCTCCTGTTCTGTTCAAATTACAAATGCATTTATTATACTTGTAGTTATATTTTGTTTCTAAACAATCGTACACATTTAAACATGCACATTAACCAAAAAATGAATGCTAATATAGCTCATGGTATTGGTGGAATCATTTCCGGCAAAAAACAAAGCGAGGGAAAAGGGACAGCGTAAACCTGCGACATGTTCTTGCCTACCTGGCTTCATCAGCGCGGTTCCGTACCTGTCCTTCTCCCTCGTTATTGTTCTTCACCTCTGGAGTATATGTTGCCATTCTCCACGAACAGAATCACGATATATCTCCCTACGCCACCTAGCGTCAAGAAGCATAGACATGCTGTCTAGAGAATAGCGACAACAACTCGGTATGCAGACTCCTACCACCTATCGAGCAGCTCTTGGGCTGCTTAACGCAAGATGGCATGGCGCCTAAGACGCCGCGTGTCCACACCTTTAAACGATTCCTATAGGCTTACCATGATGTATTAAAATACACATGAAAAGATTGCCTAGTAATGGTATTGGTGGAATCATTTCCGGCAAAGAACAAAGCGAGGAAAAAGGGACAGCGTAAACCTGCGCACATGTTTCTGCCTACCTAGCTTCATCAGCGCGGTTCCGTACGTGTCCTTCCTTTTCATGCACATTACATACACATTATTACATTCAGATACACGCAATCGCAATCATCCATATACCTACCATGAACAACGTCGTCGTCATGCGGGAAATGCGAGCACTATACAGCTATGTTAAAGAGAGTCACCTCTATACAGTCAAGTAAGACACAACAAAATCACTTCAGTGCTGAGAAAAATCGTTATTTATTTTGCATTCTAATACAAAACAAATGCTGTACATACATTTAACACAGCAATACTCCACTTACAACCAAATAGTTGTTTATCGCATCCTTGTACAACAATTTATTCTTTGCGTACAAGGTAATTACGTGGAAACACATCTTCCGATAAAATATTACTCAGCTTTTATAATTTTGCATTCATAAAGTTTATACGATGTCAAAGCTTAGAATAATGCGCGCTTAAATTATTTTTCCCAAAGATCCCTTTCGTCGGAATATTTTATCAAAGGTAAGTAGAGACGAAGTTCGAGTAAAGGTAAGACAATCACGCCTTCTGGTATTTAGAAAGAGGGAACAACGTACTAAAAAACATTCATTATTGACGGTGTGAGAGGGAAAGTTTTAAAAGATTTTTTTACGAGAATACATTAAGGAAGAGGAAGACAAAGCCGTTGTTTGCGTTTTGTAATTTGATTTGTTGCTAGTATAGGAAGAATAAAGAAGAGAAGGCGAACCTTGATTTTTCATTGATTATTTTGTTTTAGTTGGGAGATGTTACGTGTTGAATGAATTCAAGGAGCTTTCGAACAAATACATACTTTTGTCAAACAAGGAGGTTCACTCAAAAAAATCTATGTTTTGGATCAAAAATAGCTTAGCCAAAAATACTCTTATTTCAAAGAACAATTATATTTTAAATAGATAAATACTTCAAGATATTTATATTGGTGTTATAATAATAATAATAATAATTATAATTACTTTATTACCCAACAGATTACAAACAAAATCCAATAACAGGGCAATATACATATAAAAAAATAATAGAGTGCAGTGTTGTAAGTCGAAACTTAACGTATAAGTAAATACAATTGAAAAAAATAACAAGTAAGAATCTAATGGCTACACTAACATAAGGTTCTCACTGTATGTAAATTCTACGTAGGTTCTATATTTTAAGTATATAAAAATTCTAAAATTTGAAAAAAAATAAAGGGGTGGGGGGTTGTTTCCCCAAATAAATATTCGTTATAGAGAAAATAACTCCGTCATTGTTAAGGGCATGTGAAACAGTTTCAATCTTGTCTTAACTCCTTTTTGATATCTCTCATAGTTTCTGAGCTGTTGAGTCAAACACCGAAGGGTAGTGTTGAGCTTGGGGGTGCTTTATATTATAGTTACAGTTGTACTTACACTAGATCGGTTTATAAACGTAAAGTTTCATTTAAATCGGTGAGATGCAGTGACCTGTGTTTCCTTGTTAGTTAGCTACCACAAATGAACTAGTTACTAATGCCTAGTATTCTTTCATACTGTTTAATAACGATAGCAAATTTATTTTACTTAGAACAGCAAACTGTGTTTATTTGAGGGTACAACACGTTTTTAATCACTACAAGTTAGTGTATACCTATGGTAAATAAACTTGTATTAGCAACATATTTTAACTGGGCCATTTTTCTCAGCGCGTAAGAAATTTGCTTTCTTGATTTAATTATGCTCATATTCTTTACACGAGCAGAAATTCTTACATTTGTTAAAACAATTTTTTTTTTATTCTGAAAATGTGTTTCACTAGTTTATGTTTGGAATTAGTATAAAGAAATACGATTTGTTGCAGAAATTATTATTGTAGAAAGTATCGTTTCATATTCGTTTTGGCGTCGTTACTTCAACAAGTTCTTTTGGAAAATATAACATGGTTGGTGAAAATATTAAGTGAGATTTCAAAGAATTAGAAATACTTTAATTAAAGCAATAAAAGCCCTCACATAGAAATAATCTAAACTGAAGATTAAGCGTACGAATCCAACCGCTTTCAATTACCTCTGAGAAGCATTCTAACGCGAATTCATCTAATTTAATGCATAAATCCATTCTCGCTTCTTCCCAAGCGGTTCCTGTTTGCCCCGTAATCGATTTCTGTCCCTTAATTGTTTCGGAGATTGTTCCTGTATTCTCTTCTTTAATATAATCCGGCAGGTTTTCACTTAAGTTAGAAGCTGGCCTTTGAACGGGTGCTTGAGGGTCAGGTTAATACATTTAAATTATTTTCTGAACCCATCGTCGGTATTGAACGACCGAGCTTGGTTAAACTCAACATCGGTTTTCTACCACCAGATTTTCGAAAAAATACCGAAAAATTATGTATGAGTTTGGAGGTAGGTATGATTTACATCCAAATTAGTAAGCTTACACAGATTCTAATAAAAAGGTATTTGAATTTTAAATCTTATGAGCAATTTTCATGGTAATATATTTTCCAGTTACACCGCATTTCAGAATTACGGAACAATTTGCAATTCTGACGTTATGCTTCTTCCGTTTGATCAGAATTTATTTGCATAAATTGCTCTTCTCCCCAACAGGAATTAGTTTCCAGTAAAATTGACAATTGATGATGTGACTCGTGTCCGCGTTCCGTATCTCATTCGCAAAAAATAGGGAAAAAACACAAAACACATCTCTACAGCCTACATTAACGTTCTACGTGGGCATTTTCATTCCGCTCACTTCGCTTTCAATTCCAAGTTTAAAGTTCGCCCGTTAAAAGCGAGCTTACGGGATCAGCGAGTCGGTGTTCCATTAATTAAATTGAAAGAGCGCTATTAACTAATGGAATTTGAAAACGTCGAATGCGACGGCGAAAAATCGCGCCTAATTAGGTACGTGTCCATTGGACACCCGCGAGACTTCCAAATATGATTTTTCGCCTGCGATTCGCTCGTTAAATCGCGAGTAAAATACGTTTTTCATACACGTTTATTAAAATACGCATACGCTCAAAACGCGTAAGAGCAAAGTTAATGAGGGGATATTCTGGCGGATAAAAAGCATCACAGATGAAATTTTCGTTAGCTTAATGCGTGTAAAAGATTGGTATACCTACAATAATTTATACGTCCATTAAACGTGATTTAATGAAGTCAATTAAATACAGCGTGGTCACCTAGTGCGCGGTTGTACACACGGAGAAAAATGTGTTGTAAAATTTGGGTTAAAAAAATTTTTTTAATGTGACAAGAATATCTTCTACACAGAAAAATTTTGGGGCAGCAATCCTTGTATTTTTAAAACAAGAACAACTTATACTCAGAATTACAATACGTTTACTTAATCTAACAAAATATCTAATTGCCCTAACAAAAATTATAGTTGGATTTAAGATAATGTGTTGTTGTCACATATTTTACTATACCGGGTGATCCAAGATGGGTGGCGAGATACCATATATGAGCAACTAAGGGTCGTATAGCTGTGAGAAAAAATCTTCATAAGAAAAGTGGCCAAGAAAAAATGCTGGAAATTATTTTTAAGTTTCTATTTCTACCACTAGGGGGCGTAGCCACTATAATCATTAAAAAAATGATTTTTCTAGAAAATATACCCATATAAGCTGTTAAATAAATCTTATCGTCGTAGAGGTAATAAAATTTGGAATCCTTTTTGGGGCTCGAGAGGAGGGATAATGTATTATAATTAAATTGGCTGTAATTTCGGTTTTGAGTTAATTATTTCGATAAACAAGATCTCATTTGAAAGAGGAAGCTTTACTGATTAAAATTAAAAAAATAACCATGACCAACTGATTCTCAAAGCCATCGCTAGAGGGCGTTATTTGGAAAAATCACATCATATATCATTTTTCTCAGAAATTTCAAATGGAACGACATTAATTATTATACCATATTTGGAAAGTAGATTAAATTTCCAAGAAAATACGTTAAAGAAGCAATTTAATGTATCTATTAGTGTTTGAATTAGAATGAAGCTTTGATAAGTGTCATGTTGTAAATGCCTTTATCTTGATTCTTTTTGAGTTTTGTGTTCACCGCTTGTTAAATTTGTTCTGTATTCGTCAAAAATGGCTTATTCTAATGCCGAAGCTTACTATATGTTTGCCGTATATTTTCAAGTAAAGTTTTGAAAATGCGCTTCTTGCCGAATATGCTGCCAGGTACCCTGAACGAACACATCATTAGAGCAACGCAAACTGCGCTGAAAGCCAGTGGCTGACGCATAGAAGTTCACATAAAGTAAACACGGCCGGGACAATTCGGTATAAGCGTCAGTATAACTGCGACTCGAAAGCCGATCTGTTGTGTATGCATCTACGCTGTCGTACACTACATCGTAGTTCTACGTTTGTTTTGAAAATGTTTTCTACGTCGCGAAAACGACCAAAGTTGGACACAATAAAAGAATTTATTGCAGAAATACCTGATTTAAAGTGTAATGGCGCTAAAATTCAATGTGTAGTGGGTAAAATAGATTTAATGTGTTGGTTGAAAAGTGATTGTCTACGGCACGTAGATAGTGCAGGGCGTGTTTCAAAAAAAAAATTCCACACGAGATTATGACAAATTTAAATTTAATTTATGTGTTTATTGCATGTAATTTACCATTTCATTTACTAAGGAAGAAAGCATACGTCTCGTTTTGGAATGAATATTCGGACTTTAAGTTACCAAGTGAGAGAACATTACAGAGAGTTGTGCCGTCTGCTCGTGAGCATGTCGAGAAAAGAATTAAATCGGAGTTGCAAGATAAAGAACTGTGGTTATGTGTGGACGAAACAACAGATCGTAAAAAACATTCTGTGGTTAATGTAATGGTACGCACAATGGAACCACATCGACCGTCACCCTCAATTTTACTAGCTTCCCGACGAATACAACAATGCACTGCCGAAGTAATTTCAATGTTGGTGTTAAATACATTGGAAAAGTTTCAACTTTCAACAAACCAACTCTTGATGTTAGTGAGCGATGGTGCTGCAAACATGCTTGCTGTAGGTCGATCTCTTAAAAAACATTGTGCTCACTTGTTGCATATTACATGTAAAATTCATACTCTCAGTCTCGTAGCAGATAGTATCAGAAAATGTTATCCCGACGTAGACGCTCTAGTAGCACATACAAAAGCTGTGTTTGTAAAATCTCCAAAACGTATTCGGGAATTTCATAGACTATGCCCCGGTATTCCTGAACCACCACAACCTATTCTTACTCGTCGGGGAACATGGTTAGAGGCTGCATTTTATTATCTTAAATATTTTGAGAATATAAAGAACGTGACTTTAGAATTCGACCCAAAGGAAGCTGCAACTGTCAAGGTAAGCCGCTTGAAATTTCAGGATAGTCAAGTTAAAACAGATTTGGAAATTATTCAGAACAATTACGTGGGACTAGCGGATGCGATAGAAAAACTACAAAATTCTTCGGTGTCGTTAGTGGAATCTTTACAATTAGTGCAACATATTCACGCACAACTATGCGCGATAGAAGACGCAAGAAATGTTTGTGTTTTAGAAAGGTTTGAAAGTGTTTTAGATAAAGACTCTGATTTTGGCACATTAAGACAAATTTGTGAAGGTGCGTCAATAGAACCGTTAAGTTATTTGAAAGATTATTTTACTTACGCAAATATAACGTCACTAGATATAGAACGTTCGTTTTCGGCATACAAAAACACTTTTTCTTCACGCCGCACTCACTTTGCCGAAACAACTTTGGGAACATATCTAATGTTACAAATATTAAATAGACATTATCCATTTTGTGATTTCACGGAGGACTCTTAAAACGGTAAGTGTTTGAGCACGTGTCACATTTAATTTATTTTGTGTAAACTTTTATGCGTCCGCCACTGGCTTTCAGCGCAGTTGTGTTGCTCTAGTCCGGTGCTATTAGTACTTATTACTAACGCTGGCCACGAGCGGTACCGCGCATCGGCGTAGAATCAGTTCGGACCGAGAGGAACGGTAGTATTACTTCGTCTGCGGAGCAGTACGGACATTTTCGCTGCCGGTCATTTGCGCAATTGTTTATCTGTCCTAGAAAAATTATGATTTCGTCAGCAAAACGACCGCGGTCGGACAAACTTCGAAAATTTATTGCAGAAATTCCAGACTTAATATATGAAGGTGCTAAAATTAAATGTGTAATCTGTAAAATCCCGTTAATGTGTTGGTCCAGACAACATTGTCTACGACACCTAAATAGTGAAAAGCATGTCTCAAAAAGAAATTGCGCACGAGACAATGAAAAATTTATATTTAACTTATGCGTTACGTTTATCGCATGTAATATACCGTTTAATTTACTAGACAAGGAACCATTTATCTGCTTTTGGAATAACTATTCGGAGTGCAAATTACCAAGTCGAACATCGTTACGAAGAATTGTGCCATCTGCGCGCGAACATATTGAACAAAAAATAAAATCGGAGTTGAAAGATCAAAAATTGTGGTTATGTGTCGACGAAACAACAGATCGGAAGAAACATTCTGTTCTTAATGTAATGACACGCAAATTGGAACCTCATCAATCGGCACCTTCAATTCTATTAGTCTCCAAACGAATACAACAGTGTACTGCCGAAGTAGTTTCAAAGTTAGTGTTAAATACATTGGACAAGTTTGAACTTTCAACAAACCAACTCTTGATGTTAGTGAGTGATGGTGCTGCAAACATGCTTTCTGTAGGCCGGTCTCTTAAAAAGAATTCTGCTAATTTGTTACACATTACGTGTAAAATTCATGCTCTCAATCTTGTGGCGGATAGTATCAGAAAATGTTATCCTGAGGTAGACGCTTTAATAGCGCATACCAAAGCAGTATTTGTCAAATCACCGAAACGTATTCGCGAATTTCACAGATTGTGCCCCCGTATATCAGAGCCACCAGAACCTATTCCAACTCGTTGGGGAACATGGTTGCAGGCCGCGTTTTATTATCATAAATATTTTGACAATATTAAGAACGTGGTTTTACAATTCGATACAAAGGAAGCTGCCGCTATCCAGAAAAGCCAGTCGAAATTTCAAGATAGTCAGGTTAAAATGGATTTAAAAATCGTTCACGACAATTACTTCGGGCTAGCAGATGCAATAGAAAAATTACAAAATCCTGCGGTGCCGTTAAAAGAATCTCTACAAATAGTGCAACATGTTCACGCACAGCTATGCGCGATTGCAGACGCAAAAAATGTTTCTGTTCTAGAAAAATTTGAAAGTGTTTTTGAGAAAAATTCTGATTTTGGCACATTAAGACACATTTGTGAAGGTGCGTCAACAGAATCGTTAAGTTATTTGAAAGATTATTTTACTTACGCAAATATTACGTCACTAGATGTAGAACGTTCGTTCTCTGCATATAAACGCATTTTTTCCTCATGCCGTACTAGTTTTGCCGAAACAACAGTTGAAACATATGTAATGTTGCAGATATTTAACCGACATTATTCACTTTGTGATTTCACGGAGGACTCTTAAAATGGTAAGTGTTTGAGCACGTGTTATTTAATTTTTATTTAAAAGATGAGCGAAATTATTTGCGGCAGCAAACATCTCTATTAGCAGAATAACTCTAGTGGAACGCGAGGCCTGGTCGACTCTACGCTACTGCGCGGTACCGCTCGTGGCCAGCTTTACTTATTACACACTTCCAGAGTTCCATTCATAATAACATCATTAAAACTTCTAACTGACGAGTTTCGTAAAATGCCCGGTTTTTTTATTTTATGTGTACATTTTTCTCGTTGTACAAATAATATACGGATTTAGTAGTCATAAAAACATTTTTATTGTGAAAGAAGTTAAACAATAATATTATTCATATAACAAGTGCCATTGCAATAGGTTGTAACACTACTCCAATCTTACACATCTACTTAAAATAACAAAAATATATCTTTATTTGAAATATAAGTATAACCGTGCATAGAGAAAAATGCATTGTTTAAATAAAGATAAATACAGTGTGTAAAGTGATGGGGTATACAAGAGGAGAGATTTTTTTAATATTGATTTTTGAAAAAAATTTATTCTTCATGATATTTTTTGCTTACTTTGAAAGTACCAGTAATGTTTCGAAAATCTAAAATTTATTTCTAGTAATCTGTAAAAATAAAAAACATTTTATTTATTGTAAGTTATCATTCTACATTATAATGAAGATAGCGATGATAAATAAATAAATAAGAAAAACGAAAAAATAAAAAACTATTTTATTTACTATAAACCGTCATTCTACATAATCTCCTCCGTTTTCTACACACCTTTCCGCTCGATTCCTGAATTCCTTATAAACATTCCCTAAAGTTTCCAAGTTAACTTCTCTAACCGCTGAAGTTATTCGTTGTTTTAATATTTCTACATTGTTTCCTACAAGTTCTTGGTATACTTTTTGTTTAAGATATCCCCAGAGGAAGAAGACCATGGGAAATAAATCTGGCGATCTGACAGGCCAATGTATTAGACCATAACATTTCAATCCAATTCCTAGGAAATTGCCGGTCTAACAATGTGCGAACTAATAAAGTGCTGTGAGCTGGATATCCATCTTGTTGATAATAAATGTTCTCTAAGTTCACGTCTTGTAGTGATGGGATCATAAAATTTCGTAGCATACTTAAATAACTATGTTGATTCAAATTTTCGTCAAAAAAGTAGGGCCCAATAATTTTATTAATTAACATTCCGCACCAAACATTAACTGTTCCATAACGCTGATTTCTCGTGTTTATTTTAAAATTGGGATTGTGTCGTGACCAAAATCTGCAATTTTGTGAAGACAAAACACCGTTTGTGGAAAAGGCACATTCATCGGAAAACAATACGCGTTTATGAAAGTTTCTGGTTTCCATAAGCTTCTCTCTAATCCATAGGCAGAAATCCAGTCTAAAAGCATGATCGTGAATTTCAAAGGTATGTCTAAATTTTGGCTTAAATGGAAAAATTTTATTTCTTTTAAAAACTGTTTGTAATAAGGTGTGACTGACATTAAGCTCCGCTGCCTTCCGTCTTAATGATAAACGTGTATTGTCTTCAACGGACTACAATGCCATAATAGTTACCGCATCATCCTCATTGTACATCTTTCTTATCTTCTCTTTGTCGACCACCGATCCTGTTTCGTCGTATTTTGCAATTAATTTCTTACGAGCCATTTTTGTTACAGCTACATCTGGATACTTTTGACGAAACAAATTAATTGCGTACTGTTATGATACATCGCCAATACCGTAACATTTAACAAAATAAATTCTTTGCTGTAACGTTAGCATTTTTGCATCGTCAGTTTGACAGCAATAAACGTGGGTTTGAGGAAAACAATTTATCATCGCTATCTTCATTATAATGTAGAATGTTACAATGTAGAATGATAAGTTACAATAAAAAAATGTAGTTTTTTATCTTTACAGATTACTAGAAATAAATTTTAGATTTTCGAAACATTACTGGTACTTTTAAAGCAAGCAAAAAAATATCATGAAGAATAATTTTTTTTCAAAAATCAATATTAAACAAATTTTCCCTCTTGTATACCCCATCGCTTTACACACTGTATCTTTATTTGAAATATAAGTATAACCGTGCATAGAGAAGAATGCATTGTTAAAATAAAGATAAATATTGTTTTTTACATTTGCTTAAAACAGAGACTCAGCTATAATATGAAAAGTTCAATGGATTAAATATGACATTCTAGGGTGCATATGTAATTTCACTGCTACAAACATATGTATTCCCCGCACCCGTAAAGCTCTAGTTATAGTCAGCAGTGGCGACATAAATGGGATGTCAAGGGCAACGCTTCGGTTTCCTATGGTATTTTTTTTGTCAAGTGTACATGATATCCAACGGAAATCCACGACGGAGTCGAAGTCTTGTCCTTGATCTCCCATTTACGTCACCATGGTTATACAAAAACTATTCAAAAAGAAGGCAAGAGGAAGATTGAGACAAACCTGGATCGAAGATGTGAGAGGTGCACTAGCGAAGAGGGACATCTGGGAACAAGCGAGACAGGCTACACAGAATAGGGAACAGATGAGAGAAATATGGAACAAACCGGTGACAATGGAGAAGTAAAATCCCACATCTGCCTTACACCCGCAAGGGTAGATAGGTTTATGGATTATGTATGTAGTATAATTTAAATAGAGCTTTTTACATGTTAATTTTAGACTTCTGAATCTTAACGTTTACGGCGTAACCTTGAACAGAAATGTTCCACATTTGAGTATTTCAACATTAACGCAACAATGTAAACGAGATAGAAATAATAAATATTACTGCCTTGTTTACATTGAAAATCATCATTAAATTGTTTCCGTTTCACGTTATGAAATGATAAATAACCAGATGATAAAACTGTCAAAATTGTTTTCCTTATTACCGACTTGCAAACACTTGAAAGAGAATTCGGCTCATCTCGTTGCAGTATTCAAATAAAATACAATTGGCACCAGAACTACACGTGTTGCACATAAAATTCGACGAGATCAATTTTAGTTACGTAAGAAATCGTAAAGATCTCTAAACATCTCAGAAAATTGTGATTAACACAAAGGTGGCTTGTTGTAATCTTGATAGAAATAAATATAAAAATAATGCATGCAATCTCATGTTCATCAAGTTGATAAATATTGGATCGTTGAAAATAGCAGAGCTGATCACGATTTCTAATATAGTGAAATGTGTTTTCTCAGGGAAAATAGTAAAAAATTGGAATTTTCTAAATTACTGAAATTTTTAACTCGTTTGTGGGATCGGAAATATTTCTGATACTCTTTTGGCAATTATTTATGAACTTCGAAATTAAGTAAGATATTAACGAATATTAAAATTGAAAACGTACACTAACCTTGATTGTTAAGAAGATGTCATATAAACACCGTTTCCTATGATTTTTGTAGGAAATCTGCCTTTCTAACCTCGAACCTTTCTTCTATTTGAATTTACTTTCTAATTTCTCTATCGTACGCTTTAAATTGAGACCGCAACCAAAGCACTAGTTAACTCGACTAAAGTTTAACCAGAATTGATCAATTTACTGGCGTCCCTCTTCTCCTTTATTTAATCGCGATAGTGATTGTTTCTTTTTACAGCCAACTTTGATGATTTCGACCCAAATATAGAAATAACATGAGAAAATGAATGTGGTAACGCTACCAGATTATTGGAATTATGCAACTCTATGCTAGAGAAACCCAAAAATACGAAATTTTACTGACGATTTATTTAATAACATTAGGACAGATTTAATTTACGAAATAATGTTAGAAAGACCTTTGAATTTACCTGTTGTTTGTTTTAGGAGAATTTCACATTAATTTTGAAGATTTGCGAGATTAGGAGAATAAAAAGAAGAATGAATTTGTCCTTGTCCACTAAGATCGTCGTTATCTGAACTTATATATTTTGTATAATGTCCTCACTCCAACGCCAGTCGTCCTAGGGGGAAATTGTGACTTTCGAAATGAGCTTTTTCTCCGCTAGAGGGAATTTTAGGTAGTGGGAATACTAATGTTGGAAACGCTGCCAAGTGATTTCTTAAAGATCTTGAAAAAGCCGCTGAAATAACAAAAGTTGATGAGACTCTAATTAGACGATTTCCAAGTATGTTACAAGTCATGTCTTGCGGTTACCAATTAAATACTGACAAATTTCGAGAATATGCCATGGACACTGCTAAATGCTTTATAAATTTATATGGCTGGTATAAAATGCCAGCTAGCGTCCATAAAATATTAATACATAATGCTGACGTGATGGATACGCTTTTGCTTCCAATCGGTCAACTAAGCGAAGAAGCTTTAGAAGCAAGACACGAAGAATACCGTTATTTTCGCGAACATAACACTCGTAAAATCGGAAGAAAACAACATATAGAAGACCTTCTCCATGTCCTTTTGGTGTCTTCAAATATGGTTATGTCATCTTTGAGACCTCTGCCAAAAAGAAAATTGAACAACTTGTCTGAAGAATGTTTAGGTTTACTTTACGTATCTCAAATTAGTCCTCAGACACCGACAACAGGAGAAAATACATCAGACAACCCATTGAGTGAAGAAAGTTCAGCGAGTGACGTTGATTCCGATTTAAAATTACTTTAATAAAGCCTCATTTACCGTTTAGCTCAAATTTGTATTTTAACTCCAAACGATCCTTTATAATCCAACGATAACTACCATAAATGAATTTTTACCTCCAATACCACTTTGAAAATCAATTAACAATAGTTATCAGTAGTCTGGGCAAACAGCGGTAACACTCAGTGTAGTGGATACCTGGTGCGGAGTCGGCGATTATTTATTTCACGCGTTCACAGCGTCAGTACTAAATCGATGCTGTATGCGAGTAGTTCTGTGTATATGTAGGCTCTCGTAACTTATTTCGTAATTGTACGCTTATGTTTGCTTTAAAAATGTCGCAGTTAGGTACGTCGCGAAAACGACCAATGGCAGACACAGTTAAAAACTTTATAATGGATATGCCGGACTTAATTTTTGATGGCGCTAAAATTCAAAGTCTAGTTTGTAAAATCCCTTTAATGTGTTGGTCCAGAAGCCATTGTCAACGTCACATCGAAAGCAAACAGCATTCTTCTGCAGAAAGTGGCATGCGAGACCAAGAAAAATTTACATTTAATTTATGTGTTACTCTTATTTTATGTAATCTATCGTTTCGTTTACTAGACAAAGAAGCATTTGTATCCTTCTGGAATAAATATGCGGACTGTAAATTACCTAGTCGGACATCGATACAAAATGTAGTGCCATTTGCTCGTGAACATATAGAAAAAAGAATGAAAACGGAATTGAAAGATAAAAAACTGTGGTTGTGTGTGGACGAAACAACAGATCGTCAAAAACATTCTGTGGTTAATGTAATGGTACGTACAATGGAACCACATCGACCGTCATCCTCCTTCTTACTTGCTTCCAAAAGAGTTATAAATTGTACTGCCAATGAGATTTCAAAGGTGGTGTTGAACTCATTGAACAAATTTGAAGTTTCAACTAAGCAACTTTTAATGTTTATGGTGCCGCAAACATGCGTTCTACGGGCCGATCTCTTAAAGAACACAGTGGCAACTTCTTACATGTAACGTGTAAAATCCATACTCTAAATCTTGCGACACAAACGATTCCTATATGTTTTCCACTAGTAAATGCATTGATTGCTAGTACAAAGGCAGTGTTTCTAAAGTCCTCGAAACGTACCCGACTATTTCACAAACTGTGTCCTGATTTACCTGAACCACCACAGCCAATTGTTGCACGTTGGGGAACATGCTGCGTTTTACTATAACAAATAGTTTGATCAAGTAAGGAAGGTAGTTTTAAAATTCAATCCGACAGAAGCTGCAGCAATCAAGAAAAGCCAGGAAATATTTCAAGATAGTCTGGTTAAAACAGATTTACAAGCTATTCACAACAATTACTTCGGACAAGCGGAGGGAATAGAAAAATTACAAAATGTTTCGATGTCGCTAGTGGATTCTGTTCAAATTGTGAATGATGTTCACGCACAGTTATGCGCTATAGCAGGCGAAACAAATTGGTGTGTAATACGAAAATTTGAAAGTGTTTTAGAGAAAGGCTCCGATTTTCTTATATTAAGACAAATTTGTGAAGGTGCGTGTGAAGATGCTTTAAGTTGTTTCAAAGATTATTTTAAATATGCAAATATAACATCGCTAGATGTCGAACGGTCGTTTTCGTTATTAAAAAACATTTATTCCGCACGTCGTACTCACTTGACTGAAGCAGCTGTGGAAACATATCTAATGATTCAAATATTAAACAGATGTTACCCAGTTTGTGATTTCACGGAAGACTTTTAAGACGGTAAGTGATTCAGCAGGTTTTAAAATTTATTTCTTACCTTCTATTTTATGTGTAAACTTTTATGCGCTCGCCACGCCTCTGGCTGTTACCGCATATTTGCCCAGGTTAGTTATCAGTGCTGACAATATTAATTTTACAAAAGTTTCATGCTTACTTCAAAATGTTCCCCTAAATTCGCATTTTCGATCACTACGGCGGTTAGTTTCCGAACCTGCCTCGTATTGCAAATGCCTGAGGTGCCCAATCACTGTGTAGTGACATTTCCGTACTTTATTGGTGATACCTGCAGTGTTTTTCTAGTGTTATAAAAACAAGATAACCTAACCTCTGATGGTGTCGGTTGTTTTGTTTGTGAGTTATACTTTGTAAAAAGAAGATACTACTTGGCCTAAAAAAGATGCTATTCCAACTCAATTCCCTAACTGTCCGTTGTATTTGACAAAAAACGTGAAGATTTTATTGTTCAAATAGTTTTATATCTTTACGTTATATTTAACAAAATTATTTTTGAACACGAAGAAATGTTTTTAAATGTATGTAACAAATGCTCTGCTTTGATACAATATATTTTAAATTATATCGCCGAACGTAGCCATTTTGGATACTGATATATGTAAATGTCATATTCACAGCAGTGAAAGTATTGCAACAATTATAATAAGTTATTCTACAAATACCCTACTTAGAAATGATTGTGGGAAAAGTAATGATAGATTAGGTAAAACACCACATAATAGGAAAGATAGATTAGGTAAAACATCACATAATAAGAAATTTAAGACCCTGATTAAATAGCATGTCTATAAATTTTCTCGTGAAATTGAACAAAATTTCGAGTAAAACTGCAATTATTGTATCATTTCAACCTTAGTTTCGTCCAAATACATGTACAATTACAAATAATAATAATTGGTCGATTAAATATCCACCACAAATACATCTTTCACGAAAACGGTGCTCGGTTACGTGTTTGGGTTTTGCTGGCATCCTTTTTAAACCAAAAGCCTTTCAAAACTTAAAAAAAACGATTCCTTTATCACTTAGGCTAATATCGTGCATGGTGATACAACGCTTAAACACCGCAACGTCATCGAAGAGCTATGAGGCTTTCTAGTTACGGTGGTAACGGCCCAATCCATATGGCCAAGGCTTTCCTTCGATGATAACAAGTTTCAATAATTATCGTTAAATTAATTGGAGCAACCCAAGTAATCTCCGCGCAATAGTAAAAACTGTAATAAACCGTCTGAAGTAAAAGGAAATCCAATCTGCGAGATACATTATAATGTAACATGTCTCCAATGAGACGCGTTAAAACATTATCCATCGAGACTCATATAAGCGAATCCTATCTTTTCACGGCGTTATTACCTTATTCGCCCAGAACGTTTAAGTGTGCCCTTGATATTGGGGTAAAAGGGGCACTGGATGTGACGTAGAAGCAATAACTCTGATTTAGAGGTGTACGGTTTTAGGTTGAGGATCGATATTTCTGTCGTAAAAAACGTTACACTGTATCTTACCGTTAATCGGAGGTAACATGGACAACTGGAACCCTCATATTCTTACCTTTCCGTCAGGCGCTCATTAAATTCGTGATATAATTACACATTTAATGTAATAAAGTGAACTTGTTTATGTTAGGTGAACAACAGTCACGCAACTGTTCTAATATCATTTTATAACGAGAATCTAGTTATGGTAAAAAGGTGACTAACAAGGGCATACCGGTAATTGATACCCACCGATTTAAATGAAACTTTGTGTAATTTATTGTAAAAACAATGGTAATTTTTTTAGATGCCAAATCGCTCATTTCCGCGGTGCAGGACACCTTAAGCGCAATACAAATCCTCGCGATTTCCATTAAAATCTCTGAAACTATGAGAAGTATACTGAAACGTAATACTTATATTTTTTAGCAAATAAAAATTTGAATAAAACGCAAGCTTTACTGATTGGTAAACAAAGAACCTGTAACAATTTACCATCTACAATAAAGGTCAAAATAAACAATGATGAAATCCCTTTTGTCAGCAAAGTAAAGAATCTGGGACTAGTCATAGATAATACTTTTCGTTACCGGGAGCAGATTTCTAATTACATCAGGAATGCGTATCTCCATCTAAAAAAAACTGTATCCCTACAGAAAGCTCCTTAGGACAAAAGTTAAAAAATTGCTCTGCGAAACTTTTGTCCTTCCGCAATTTAATTACTGTTCTCCATTATACCACCCTGCTATCGACAGGAATACTGCCTATCGAATTTAGAAGGTTCAGAACAGTTGTTTACGTTTTATTCATGGTATTCGTCGATTCCAGCATATCTCTCATAAAATGAAAGACACTGGATGGCTCTCGATGGAACGAAGGCGGGAGTTGCAAACACTGTGTCTTTATCATAGAGTTATGCAGTTTAAGTCCATCTTATCTCTGCAATAAGATTAAATTTAGGACAGACATCCACAATATAACCACCCGCTTCCGTGGTCTGATATCCCCACCACTGCATAATATGTCTCTGTATGAAAGATCTTTTGGTTTTTCTATTTATAGGATGTATAATCATGTTCCGGATGAACTGAAACAGGCCACCAGCTCTAATTTTAAAGCAAAATTGTATACTTATTTGTCTTAATGGGAGTAGATGTGGGTATGAATGGAATAGGTGTTTTTGTTGGTAGTCGGTATTATTATTATTTTAATTTTAGGCATACATTTTTTGTAATTTTCACTTAATAACATTTATACTTGTAAGTAGGCATCTTAATTCGAATTAAATTGCTTATTCACTGTTTTAAGTCATGGTGGACATGAGCAGGAACAGTAAATCATACTGCAACTGGGTTTCGCCATGGGGTTGGATCTGTGCACGCTTTAGTGTTCAACACATTTATACAGGGTGTTTATTAAACATACGGCAAAAATTCAAGGTGTTATTCCATGAACTATTCTAAGAATATTTTGTACTTTTATGATTTTTGAAAAGCCCCTTTGTTTCGAAGATACAGGGCGAGAAAGATTTTCGACAAAACCAATTTTGATATTTTTGAAATTATTAATGTAGCCGAAATAAAAATATGGCGTACAATACTGGACTTACCGAGTATGAAAAAATTGTAAAAACGCGTTATCTTTTAACAACATTTCGATTACAAAGAACGGCTGTTTTACCCATTAACAATAGGCGAGTGCAGACATAGAAAAGTAAATCAGTTAAAACGTGGATTTCATTCGAATACGTTTCGTGATTGATCATTTTGTTTGTGTCAAATTTGTTGAGACTGATTAACGTGTATTTTCTGTCTTTTAATACTTAAGCTTTTGTTAGTGAAGTCCTCTATCATGAATCGCTATACGAATGCCAAGATGACTGACATGCATTTCATTTATGGACTTGTTGATGGCAATTCATTAGAAGCCAGACGGTTGTACATTGAACGATTTCCTGACCGTAATGATCCTGATAGAAAAACCTTCCAAAGTACTCATCAACGTCTTCATGAAACAGGCACATTGAAACGAAGTGGAGGACCAGGAAGGCCAATGACAGTAAGAACGGTAGAATTAGAAGAGAACGTGCTGGACATGATAGAGGAAGATCCAGGTACTTCTACTCGAAAAATTGCAAATACTTTGAATGTAAGTAATGGGACTGTTTGGAAAATTCTTAGGGAGTATTTGTTGTACCCATACCACATACAACGCGTTCAGGCACTTCTTCCTGCTGATTTTCCTCCACGGATTGCATTCTGTCAGTGGCTTTTGCACAAATTGGTTCAAATCCCTCAACTACTGACACTGATTCTTTTTACCGATGAAGCGAATTTCTCAAGAAATGCAATAAGGAATGTTCACAATAACCATGTGTGGGCTGAAGAAAATCCACATGAGGTACTTGAAGATCGTTTTCAACGTCAGTTCTCGTTGAGCGTTTGGTTAGGGATTGTGGGTGACGGGCTAATTGGACCAGTATTTCTACCAGGAAGACTTACCGGCGAGGTGTATCGAAACTTTTTGGAACAAACGCTACCTCTGTTTCTGGAGGATGTAACATTGGCAACAAGAAATGCAATGTGGTTTATGCACGATGGTGCACCAGCGCATTTTAGTGTGGTTGCTCGTGAATTTTTAACAGCAACATACGGAGATCATTGGATTGGTCGAGGCAGACCTCACTTATGGCCTGCTCGATCCCCGGACTTAAACCCTCTGGATTGTTTCCTATGGGGCCATCTAAAGTTATTAGTTTATTCTACTCCAGTGGAAAATGTGGAAGATTTAAGAAATCGGATAATTGCTGGGTGTAACTCAATAAGAAACGATCCTGGTGTTTTTGAAAGAGTTCGGCAGTCAATAAGGAGAAGATTGGATTCTTGCAACAACAGTTCTTGTAGATTAAGAAACTTTAAATGTAATTTTTGGTAATAAAATGTTGGTTTTGTCGAAAATTTTTCTCGCCCTGTATCTTCGAAACAAAGGAGCTTTTCAAAAATCATCAAAGGACAAAGTATTCTTAGAATAGTTCATGGAATAACCCCTTGAATTTTTGCCGTATGTTTAATAAATACCCTGTATATACATTTTTTTTGATGTAATGTGCATCTAAGATCTAATAAAGTCATTTATTATTATTATTATATTTGAAGAAAATTAGGAGGGTATGGTGTTTTCGCCTCAAATTGGTAGTAGCTGGGGGAAAACTGTTAACGCCATCATTTAAGACTAATAAAACAGTTAAAAGGTTATCCAAATTATTTTTTGTTATTTCCCATAGTTTCACAGATATTAATGCAAATAGCGAGCGGTTGGATTGCGTTCAGAGTGCCCTACACTCCGAAAACGAAGTATGTTCTGATCGCATGAAATGTCAAATAATGAACTGAAATAGTAATGTAATTAATATATTTTGGCTCCGTCAATGAATTATGAACATTTGTAATTTCCTTGGAATTTCCGACGTAATTAAATACTTGAAAAGTCTCTTCTTAGTCAGGAATCGCTTCTGACATCTCCCGCTTGCGAGATGGGCGTGCTAACTATTACACCATGGGGATCTTGATGCCAGAAACGTTCACCATTTAATACCTAGTTGTTGAATACATTAATTAATTAGTGTACTTGGCATATAAGAATTAAAAATTGTCTGTCGAATTATAATTGGAATAGAATAGAATAGAATATATTTGTCTATTTTCAGTTTTTACCTACGTCATCAATTTTTGTCCGTTTGAAACAAATCGACACATCTGGGTCAAATTAAAAACCGTATAAACAGTTACACTTGAAAGTAAATTTAATGTATTGTAACACAAATTACTTTTGTTGGAACATAAATTATTTTTTGCTTTAACTTGTTAATGCCTGACAGTTTCTATTTAATGAAAAGTATATTTACTTGCAAATCTAACATATAACCTGAAATAGGTTAGGAATTTTAAATGACAAATGTGTGAATTGATGTTAAAACAGATTTTGGTAGAATTTCTATCTCAAATAAATCAAATATAGTGTGTATGTTAATATTCCTACTAATAAGTTTTTTAACCATTTCTTCTGTGTTCTCAATTGCAACTGATGTGCATATAACACAATATTCATCCTGCACTTATCATAATGCACGTATACTACAAACTAACAAATAATTATTTTTATTAATAAAACAAGATACATCGTCTTCATTATTTAATAATATATTAAGGTATAAATAGAATATTTTAGATAATATTCATAATAAACAAGTAAACATTAAATAAACATTCACTTATAAATCTGTAATATGAAAGCTCGAATCGAAGAGATCAACTGTCCATTTCACCCAATTAATATGCCAGAATATTAAACACAATCTCCTGTACCTTAGAATCCAACCGATTTCCAGGCATTCTCTGTAATAATAAAAACATCAACCTCTGATCGACGCATTGTCCTTATTCAAAATAACTTACTGAAGACTTTGCAGCCGTACTGTGTGTTCTAAAAAATGTGTGGTGGTGTGTCTACAGATGCACTAACTCTAAGGATTATGTTAATTATGCCTGTGTTACTTCCATAGATGTTGAACGGTCTTTCTCGAAATATAAGAACATTTTTTTATCACACCGAGACAAATGTGGAAACATTCCTGATGGTGCTAGTTTTTCAACAATCCAATCAACACTCTTAAGAAGCTTATTATATTGTTATTTATTGTAGTGATATTAGGTACAACAAATTTGTGAAGAAAGTACTTTGTTTGTTGTTATTACATTACCTATACAACAAATGCCGTTTTCAAACAAAAAAAAAACTAGTGATCACAATAAAAACCCTTCAACGTGTGCATATATTCGCTTATTTACCAAACATTTTTTTTGTGTTAGCTTTTACTTTTTACGCTGGGGCATTGATTTCAAAATATCACTTCTGTTGGCTGTGAGTCACACACACAATATTTATAATCCACGGCGCATGCGAATGATCCGATTCTGTTGCAAAGACCGATTGTGCCCGGCTTAATTATGATATATTTGCAGATAAAATAACAACTAGATATTAAAAAGCGAACGTTCCTGGCATGAAAGTCCCCATGTTGCAGTGGTTAGCACGCCCCTTCGACAAGCGGGAGCTGTCAGGTTTGATTCCTTACCGGGACGAGATTATTTAAGTATTTAATTACGTTGGAAATTCCAGATCTTCATAGAAATGTAATGTTTGAATGATTTGGCAACCCTGAATCGAATTCCCACAAGATGTACACTGCATACGGAGGTTGAGACGTAGTATAGCAGCTTGCATATGCTGTAGTTGTTTAAAATTAGATTAAAGAATAAACAAACTGACAAAGGTATTTGTTTAATTTATAAGTGAATAAGAGTTATCTTAATCTAAGTATATGTATACGAATACGAAAGTTAATGGATGGGTTCGTCAAGAAAATGTTGATAGAAACGAAGCTGTCCATGTTGGAGAACATCTGAACGAAATTGTGCTAAATACGGGCATTAGAATGACCGTATTCAGAATATCACCGAACATGTAACCGGTGACAAATCTGTCCAAATCCATGTATTTAGTTTTGTTGTATCACGTATGAGGTTTTGTGTCAACAGAAGATCTACATAAATACTAGAGTAACCTAAACTTGCGGACTCGCATAGGCGTCGGTATTACGGGTTAATATAAGAATTCGAAAAATTCATAAATAAACTAAACCGGTAGAGAGGCAGGCATGTAGTGTCGACCTTGAACATAAATCATGTTAAACAACGCTGAGAGAGATTTAGTTTTAGTACCGGTTGAGCTGTTGCAGAGATTAGTCGAACGGTCAAGGTTATGTACTTACGTGTCGCTTTTGAAAATATAGCTGGTGTTTTTTGTGTGTTGTAGTATTATACCAAGTACATAATTAGTGTATCGTTTCATATAGAACTAATATTTACATACCTAAGAAAACAATGCCTCGTAATAGATTTGCTACTAATGTACATAAGTATGTGTTACTTTTTCCCCATTTAAAATATGACGGTAGTGCAGTTTTTTGCTTAATCTGCAACGCTCGTTTGGCTGTATTGGACAGAACTGATTACCAGAGGCATGTCAATGGTATTAAGCATATGAGAAATGCAAGAACTGAAATACCTTATACACTATTCCTCATACATTTATTAATTATGTTTACCTCTTGTAATCTTCCGTTGTCGTTGGTGAGAAAAGCAGCTTTTAAAACGTTTTGGCGACAATACGTTCCAAAGTACCCATTACCCTCACAAACACAATTACAGAATCATTTGCCGCGAATGAAAGAGATGCTAGAAAATGTGTGTAAACGTGATTTGTGTTCCAAAAAAATATGGATTACCGTGGATGAGACGACCGATATAAAGAAAAACAGTATTGTGAATGTAATAGCTCTCGTTTTACCTAGCGAGAACACAGCATCTCGATATTTGTTAGCTTGCAAACGTGTTCAGCAATGTACCGCGGAAAATATTCAAAAAGTGATAATGAACGCTTTGAAAAAATTTAAAATTGCCCAAGATCGAGTTGTGATGATTGTGACAGATACTGCAGCAACGATGTTAAGTGTTGGGCGATCCTTAAAACATATATTTCCTAACTTAATACATATAACCTGCGTGCTGCATGCTTTGCATTTAGTTGGTGAAGTTGTTCGACAACATTACGGAAACGTTGATCGGATGATTAGAAGTACTAAAGCAGTTTTTCGTAAATCTCCTAAACGTTTAAAAGAATTTCGTAAATTTTGTCCAGGTATTCCAGAACCTCCTAAACCGATTTTAACGCGATGAGGTACTTGGCTAACAGCAGCTTCTTACTATTTGATCCATTTTCAATAAATTCAATCAGTTATAATGCGATTTAATCGGAATGAATCCAAAGCAATTAGAGCAAGTCAAAGAGAATTTCAAATTCCTCAACTTTTAGAAGATTTAACAACAATATGTACCAATTATACAGTATTACTAGATGCCATCAGAAAACCACAATGTACTGAATTGTCATTGCAGGAATCATTAGACATAGTGGAGAGTGTAAAAAATAAATTACACACATACGCCAGGATTATGCGGTAGTCAAAAGTTGGCAGATGTTTGGGAAAAATCCCGATTTTAATACTTTAGAGGCCGTTTATAATAAGTGTAAGAATAGTGAACTTTTAAGTGATTTTGAAAAACAGTTTCTACGTGCAAATGTAACTTCCTTAGATGTGGAGAGATCGTTTTCTATGTATAAGAATATTTTTTCTTGTCGACGCACAAGGTTTAAAGAAGTAACTGTGAAAACATATGCAATGATGCAAGTTTACAGTAGTTCACATCCTGATGCCTCTAATTTGTTGAATAATTAGCAAGTAAGTTTATTTATGAATTTTTCGTATTCTTATATTAACCCGTAATACCGACGCCTATGCTAGTCCGCAAGTTTTGGTTACTCTAATAATTACACATAAAAAAAATTGCCTAGAAACTATATCCAACGTAATGCTAATATAGCTCATGGCATTGATGGAATCGCTTCTGACAAAAATAATGTGAACAGAGAAAAACGCTAACCAAAGGACAGGTTTCTGCCTACCCGGCGTCATCAGCGTTGTTCCGGGAGTTTTTTTCCGTTGCCCACATTGCGTTCGCCTCTCAGTTTCTGTCACTAATCTCCAAAAACAGCAGCGAAATATTCCCTGCGGTCATCTAGTGCCAAGAGATATAGTCATGCCATCCCAGAAAGTAGCGACAAAAACCGGAATATAGATGCCAAACCAACTCTCGAGCAGTTCTTCGACTGCTTAACGCAAGATGGCGTTGCGTCTGAGCCCTACGGTATCTGCACTTGTAAATGATTATTCTGGTTTACCATGATGTATTAAAAATACACATGAAAAGAGTGTCTAGAAACAATAACCAAAGTAATGCTGATACAGCTCATGATATTGATGGAATCACTCCATAAATAATATAGTGCGTATAAAAAGGTATGGTTTTTTTTATAATAATAAACGTATATTTTCCAACAGGCGTGATTGCCCAATAACAGGACAATTGAAGATAAGTATATACAGGGTGAGGCAGAGCAGCTTGCTTATTTGAATTTGGCGCCTTGAAGCGATGCTTGCTCCGAGGAAAGTGGGGGAAGGCACATTCGAGAGGGCGGGGTGTAAAGTTATAGGTCCGCTTGGTTGAGTTAGCATCATGGTTTTTTAAAGAAAACGAACGGGTAGTTTCGGTGACTTCTGACCGTTATGTCCACATGATTCAGGAGGTTTTCCTGCCAACACTCAACGAGATGGATGTGGGAGATGTATGGTTCCAGCAGGACGGTGCCACGGCACACACAGCGCGTGTGTCAATGACTGTTTTGCGGCAACACTTCCCAGGACGCCTCATCTCCTTGAGGGGCGATCTACACTGACCAGCACGGTCGCTTGATTTAGTCCCCTGCGACTATTTTATATGGGGCTGTCTAAAATCACTTGTTTACAACGATCGTCCTAGGATCCTGGCTCACCTGAAAAACAACATTCGCCGAGCTGTTGCCAACATACCCGTTGATATGCTGGAAAGAGTTGAACGAAACTTCCGAGTTCGATTAACGCAGTGTGTTGATAATAATGGACGTTATCTGCCTGATATCATCTTTAAAACTGGAAAAGCATAAAATTTGAATGTTGTACTTGATGCTGTTCAAAGAATTAAATATATATCTGCATCACCTTTTTTTTAATTGAATTTCTAAATAAGCAACTTGCTCTGCCCCACCTTGTACAATATAAAAACAGAATATGAAATAAAATTTATAAAAACAGAATATGATTTTTTTTTTATAATAAACGTTTTTGTTGGTTTTATAATATATTTCTAAAATATAAAAATAAAAAATCACAATATGAATAAAAAGAATACAAAAAACGCAGCAAAAGGGAAACGAACTTCTCTTTGCTCTTGGAAAATCTTTATCTTTCGCCCAAGAAGCTCTGTTTGTTATTTTTTTCTTATGCTTGCCCATAGGAACATCCGTATTCAACATTCAGCAATAGTCCGCTTTCATGTTGGTATTCCATCGCTCCTGATACCTTTTCTCTATTTCTTTAATATTCGGGCGGAATGGCTCACCCTACTCATCACTGACATCGCCAAGGTTAGCAAGAAAATAGTCCAAATGTGCGTGTAAAAAATGAATTTTGACGCTAATATTGCAACCTAATGCTTTACATTTGTCCATGGTGTTCTCCACAACATAATTTGGGCCTTTATTATTTCCCAGAAATTTCTTTACATCTTTAAAAGTTTTCCACGCATCTTTCTCGATTATATTCATTACCGCTTCAAATCCCGCAGTTTTCATTAGGGTTCTAATTTGAGGACCAACAAAGATACCGTCTTTAATCTATGCTTCTGATAGACCAGAACATTTTTCACACAGGAATTGGGAACATCGACCTCTTTTATTCAACGTTTTAATAAATTGCTTCATTAGACCAAGTTTATTATGGCGTAGAGGTAAATAATACTTTTGCAGGTTCAATTAGATTTCCACGCAGCACATTTTTGTTGCCAGGTGTTAAATACTTTCTTGTTGACTAATTTCTCTATACCCACTTTTGAATTCAGTTTGCTGACTTAAATGTAGGCCTAAGATTTTAGATCGCCGCATAGTAGCCAGTTGTGATTTCTATAGCCTATTCTCATGAGAAGCTCTTGAAGAGGAACGGAAACATAAAAGCTACCATAATAAACACCAAATCAAATAACTAGGTAAGGACATTTTTACAATATACAAATGGTCCATGCCAAAATATTCGACAAATTCACTCTTGCGATTATAATACCAATAAAACGTGGTTCCTTGAGCAGGCGGGTGTTTCTGTTTTAATTGCTTTTAGATCCTAGTATTTTGGAGAGATCTTTGGGAAGTCCTAAATCTCTGATTAAATCATTCAGCTCTTCTTGCGAAAGCAGCTGAGGCACGCACTAGCTAAGGTTTCGTCATGTACCTCGTCATCACTAATACTTTTATATCAATACTATGGGGTGCTCGTCTTATTGCCGTAAAGGAAAAAATAGCAATCATCTGCACGGTTCATGGGCTCTCTTCATACCGTCGGTATTCCAAAGGACAGAGCTTTCCTTGTTCCTTTAGTCTTTCCTTTAGTTTTAGTTCCTTAGACCTTCCTCGCAAATCTTCCTCTAATAATTTTGAGCAATGTATATTATATCAAGTTGTGATCTAGCGTATAAATTTTACCATTTGGAAGTTGTCCAGACAGACCCTGTTAAACGTTACGTTACAATAGATTTTGCTACTTTGGAATGAAGTTGGCAAAACTTTCCTGTAATATCCAAAAACGTCGTTAAGATTGATTACCACTCAACGCTTAAGAAGTGTCGCGCACTAGGCACTTGATTATCTACGTACTTACAACCATTAGAAATCTTTAATTAATTTTGTTCGTAAACCTCGCGCCCTCCGTTGAACGTTTACTTCTGCTTGCTACATTTAACATTTTCTCGCATATAAATTATCTCTTAAAAATAGATTAAAAGTTTTGTGTTGTTAGCCAGAGTAAACTGGCATTACACGTAATACAATGAATGCAAACGGGTGCAATGAATGGTGAGTCATGGCGGATATATTGTATGTATAAACTTGGCAATTAAATTTTTATATGGGATATATGATTTGAAAATGTATGTTAGTGCAAAATGTGCATTTACTCAATGTATGTAGGTTCGAAAGACAATTTGCCTTATTATGCAATATCTTTTTTTTTAATTTGTAATTACTTAATGTAAGCTACCTGTATCTTATGTTTCTGTTCGCCTGTTCTCTTTCCGCTGAGATTATAGTGAAAGTTGCAAAATAGGTAACCTTTTCCCCAATAAATCGTGGAATTGAGTAAGAACATTACCGAGCTGTGAGCTTTTACAATTTCAAGCGTGGCTTAAGACCTAAAAAATGTTTTGAGAAAATTAATCGAGTGTAAAGCAGTGGTATATGGTATGGAATATTGGTCTTGCACGAAACATAATTGAAGAGGCTCCCATTTTGTCGCCAGAAATGTGTCCACAAAGTGTCGTCTCAAGGATATCACAAGTCTCGTCTGGTTTTCAAAAGGGGTTTGACAATATATCAGGGCTTTCACCGCAGCCGCTTGATCAAGAGGTTAACAGTGGCTTCAGCTCTCTCCCAGATGAATTCGGTACTTCTCACATACATCCTTTATAATGATAGCAAGGACTGTGGGGGAGTATGGCAAACAACACAAAGTATCGGCAGACTCCTCACCAAATAAAATATTAATGAATTCGGAGTAGCTGTTTTGAGGGCTCTTGGGCCCCCCTTCTTAACCGGATTACCCAATAAATCTTGTTATTGCCTGACACGTACCCGTTCCGTTCTCATAAAATAGAGCAAATAGGCATTATGTAAGAAATTCCACGACGGTGGAAACCCGCGATAGGAAATTTGTGGAACATCCTTTCCACAGAATATCAAAAGGTGTAGTAAAGTAAAGTTTTTAGAGGACAAGATATGAACGTATGTTTCAGTTCACGTAATACACTCAAAAACTTTCTTAATAACCCGAAAGATAAACCGGACATAAAAGAAAGGTCGGGAACTTATAAAATTGCATGTAATGAGCGATAGGCATTAGTGTCCACTTCAAAGTCCTTTGTTATGCTTTGAAAAAACCCCATCTGTAATGAGTATTTATAATGATTTTTCCAAAGCATAGCAAAGGACTTTGGAGTGGACACAGTGAAACTGATCAAGAGTTAGATGAACGATAGGTACTAGATTCAATGAACAAATCATGTACAACAAGTTCGACAAAACAGTAGCGTCAAGTGTAGCACAACACATAAACGAAACCGGGCACAGTATTAAATTAGAAAGCCTGAAATTGATTAAGAGCGTAATCTCGCCTCATGAACTAGACTCATTTGAAATCATTTATATAAAAAAGGAACGCAATCTGTTTAACTGAGGCAACCCGCCACGTTATTACTCTCTCTTTTTGATTTACTAGGGTAGAACGAACATATGGTTTTAAGTAACGTGCTACATTGACAAAAGACTCTGTCGTCGTGTCCTGTATATATTGAATGGTTTAGATTTTAAAATATGTAGACGGAAGAATTAACGAGAGGGAACCTTGTTGTTTGTCTTGCTCTACTTTATGAAAGCGGGACGAATACGTATATAACAAGGGACCTTTTTCATTCCGTATAAACCTTCCAAGAAGAAAATTGGAAGTTCCTGTCCATAGCCCATCCGATGAAAAAAATAATTAACAACAGCTATTTACTGAAATAACCCATACTGCCAATATTTTTATATTGTTGATTTTAAATATTAGCGAGTGCTATAACAGCACCATTATGACCGGAGGGTGAACTATGAAGCTGTTTGACCTTTGCAATTTAAGATAAATCCCCGTGCTTGCGAGTAAGTTTTGTGTAATTCTATAACTCTATAAATGATGTATACCAAATTTCTGTATGTACCATTTACAACATCCTCTATGCACCGCGCGGCTTCACTAATATTTCAATCGCTTAAGTGACGACAAACTGGAAATATTCGTTCTCCGGTTGTCGTTGGAGTTCGTATAATTATTGCGAAAAAGCCGTAAAGTCACGTACAAGTTTCAATTAGGAATACGGCGTCTGACGAGTTTAAATCTGTGTCAATCAACCAGCGGTTTTGTTAGGGTTTCGTTGATACTCCAGAACTTACTCTATTTATATAAATAATGCTTTTGGCATCTAGGGTTTTATCGCTAGCATTTGAGATTGGTTGCTTCTCCCGATTTACAAAAGGTTTGGTCTATTACTGAAAATAAAGAGTGCGCAGAAGAGATAATGGAATTGAATTACGCAAATCCTACATCGCTAGATGTAGAACGATCATTTTCGAAATACACGAAAACGTTTTCAGAACAACGTCGAAGGCTAAGTGAATCGACAATGGAAGCGTTGCTTATGTTGCAGTTTTACGCGGCTTACGGGGGCAGTAGTATTTTGTCGTAGTGGACATCAAGACGTCAATAAAAGGTAAGAATATATTATTTTTTAATAATACTGTATCTCACGTACCTACTTTTGCGCGATACGCCTCTGACGTTGCACTCGTTTGTCGAACCTTAGTTATTACATAAGTATATCATTCTCAGTTTAACTTTTTGTACTTTTTTGTTTTTCAATACTCTTGTACTTTTTGATTAATAGTACACTTTCGTTTTCTTTTGTTATATTAATTTCTACTTATTTTTGACGTTTATATACATTAGTTGCTATATAAATAAATATACTTACTTACTTACACGTAAAAAATGCCTTGAAGCAACTTCACCTGTTTTTTGTCGCTGCTTTCTAGACGACAGGCGTGTATCTCTTTGCACTAGGTGACGCTGCGGCAAAAGCCAATCTGCTGACGCACAGGCAGTGCGCGGTACTGCGGGTCAAACACGGCCCGGGTACTTTTCTCCCGTTATCCTAACAGACGCCAAAAGGAAGTTCAAGAGACTTCTTTTGGCACAACAAACAAGCGCCAATTCGTTTTGAACACTCTCGTTTGGCACAACCAACACAAGAGGGCGTTCCGTGTGTAATTGGTCAAAACTCAGTAATTACAAATAAATAAATTAAATAACAAATTACTTGCACGCCTACAGGCAACGCAAGCAAACTATTTTAAAAAGTAAAAGTATTTTTACCTTTACACGTGAGTTTGTATAGTTTGCTTATAGGCATACACGTAATATAAAATTTAGTGCATAGGCTTCCGCGGTCGTCGATAATACTATATTCTTGGTTTCCGGGTTGGAACCGCGTCGTTGTCGTAGCTATTGCCCTGTTTGTATATTCCGTTACTATAAAAATGTAGCTAACATTACAAACGCTTATACTAAAATGTCCATTATTTGTTTCTAGATTGTCTTGGCAATATACTACTTACTATTTGTTTTTAAATAAATTGAATATGCACCACGTGATATACACTCGTACATATAATCACACACAATGTGAAAATTGTTGGTAGAAGCGCCCCTTTCTATAATGAACTTCCGCAGAGGAAGCACGTACAATCAATATGTGAGGTTATTTGTCATAGACATACAAATTTACATACAAAATTTGTTCCATCGCTGTTCAGATAGCTAACTAATCTTCTTTGCTACCTTGTGAATGTGATGTAATAAATTGTACGACGAACCTAATTTATTACACTGCACAGAATCTCCATTAGATAGTTGTAATTTCCGTAGAAACTTAAACCTCGGCAGAGTACTTAAAGACGATGTTCTCATCCTTATTGAATCAGAATTCACGCAGTTAACAGCCATTAACCTGGTGAATTAATCACTACAGTGCGCAATAAAACGACGTTGAAGTCTGGTGCATGTCTCAGCCAACTAGCTGGTGTTGATGCATATTGAGAAGGGCGTGTTACTCGATGGTGTCGTAAGGGAATTTGTTGTGCTATTTGAGGATGATATAATGTGTAGTTCAATTTTTAAAGATATTCTAAACATAAAAATCAGTTTATTAGACTTTTCCGAAGAACAGCAGGGATTTCGTAACAACCGATCCCAACAGACGGGATATTCATCCTAAGACAATTAGTAGAAAAAGCCACCGAATTTAACAAGCCGCATACATATGCTTCGTAGACTTTACGCAAGCATTCGATCGGGTCAAATTAAATCAGACGATAGAAATACTAAGAAGTCGGAACATTGACGAAGCAATAATAAGAACAATAGAAGACAACAACTATAAGAATAAACAACGAACTGACCGATGACATCCTTGTAACAGGCGGTACAAGACAAGGGAACAGCTTCAGCCCTACCTCATCATGGTTGAAATCATTTACAGGGTGAAAAACACAAACATCGGTTATGGAACATAAGTTGTTTCTGATAATATGCTTCACAGGTGATGTAGTTTTAACGATCGATAGTGAAAAGAATCCTCAACTAATGCTTTTCCAGCTGAGCAGAACTGCCAAATACTACAATATGCAAATATCAGAAGGAAATAGTGGCTAGCAGAGAACCGATAAGATGTAAGCTGATGGTGTAAGAGAAGATAATAGAGCAAATGAGAAAGTTCCGATACCTGGGAGTAGATATAACAGGCAAGAGAGATGTAACAGAAGAAGTACACGTGCAAGCGACTAAAGCGGCAATGATATCTGGACAACTTTGAGACGTAGTGTGGCGGAATAAATATATGACAATGGATAGGCTTATACAGGTCGAGCGTGTTCAAAATCCGTTGCCCCATAGTTGTACATGTACGCGGCCTATACGATATATACGAGGGTGAATCAAATATAAACCGGAATTATTTTTTTTTAATTTATTGGGACATGATAAAAATACAATTACTTAAAATTATTCTTCTACATAATCTCCTGATTTTGCGACACATTTTTCCCAAGGGATAGGTAATTTTTTTATCCCGTTATCGTAAAACGAAGATGGTTGCGCCATAAGCCAATTGCGCACGAAAACTTCAACTGCAACACCGTCATCAAAACGTTGTCCTCCAAGAGCTTCTTTCGGCGGTCCAAACAGGTGGTGATCGCAGGGCGGTACGTCCGGACTGTAGGGAGAGTGTTCTAGTGTAGTCCATGACAATTCTTCAAATTTTTGCCGCATTAGGGCAGCTGTATGGGGCCGGGCATTGTCTTGCAGCAGGATAACGTCTCTTATAGGAAAGCCGCGTCTTTTTCGACGATATGCATTTTTTGTCTCGTCTAAAAGTTGGCAGTAGTACGTGACATTTGCAGTTCGACAGTCGTGGAGAATGAATATGTAAGACTCCTTTAAAGTCGAAAAATACGGTCACCAAAACCTTTCCAGCCGAGAGCTGAGTTTTGGCTTTGACAGGTGCAGATTCGTTCTTCTTTCGCCATTCCATACTTGCTTGTTTCGATTCCGAGGTGTAATGGTGCACCCAAGTTTCATTACAAGTCACTACCCGGTGCAAGAAACCTTCCCCTTCAGCCGCATAGTGCTTCAAATGCCACACTTCCATACGATTCCGTTTTTGATGTTCGGTGAGAAGACGAGGAACCCACCTTGCGGACACTTTCCGAAACCCAAGGTCGTCAGTAATGATCGCGTGAGCACTGCCAAAGCTGGTTCCCACCTCAGGAGCAATTTTGGCTACTGTTAATCGTCGGTCGTCCTCGAGAAGTCGGCTAACAATATGAATGTTCTCCGCTGTTACGCTGGTTCTTGGTCGACGCTGGTGACCTTCATTTTCTACGTCTTCTCGCCCTTCCACAAATTGTTTGTGCCATGAATACACTTGTGTCTTTTTAAGTGTCTTATCCCCGAACTGTCCCTCAAGCCTTCTCAAAATGGTTTTACGCCATCTTTCGTAAGAAATTTAACCATAATCCGTTGCGCAACGGACGACGGTACTTCTCGCTCCGACATCGCGATAGTTACTGACTAGGTGGTAATGTGGCGTTCCCTAGCGATGGAATGTCCTCGAGACATCCCCATCGATAAACCTCAGAAGCCACGTCACTCTTTGTTCACCTCACTATCGGTACGAAAGGCATCCCGGTTTATATTTGATTCACCTTCGTATTACGGCTCGAAGAGTCGTCGTTTTTAGTAACCAGCCAGACAACGTGACTAGTAGATGAAAATGTCTCAGGTACTGAAAATTGAGTACCGCGCGGTCATTACATTTTTAACAAATGAAGTGCATACACCTAATCACATTAAACAACGTTTATACGTCATATTCCAAAACAACGTTTATACGTCATATTCCACTATAAAAAAGTGAGCAAAATGTTTCCGTTTGGGGCAAGAATCCCTAGAAGATGATGAGCGCCCCGGTCGGCCAATTGAACTGAGAACACATTAAAACATTTCAATTATTGAAGAAATGGTATTAGCTGTCAACAGCACATATTATGTGCCTTTGCTGCATAGCCTACTGCATAATGTACCTTTCTTTGTGAGAATCAATTAAAAACCCTAAATCTTTTATCCTGTAATCTCTAGTGATCAACTTAGAGTCTAGTGAATAGTTGTAGGACAGAGAAATATTTACTGTGAGAAAAGTTCGGGGAAACTCTATTGCATTTACACCAATCCTCAATAATATGGAAGCTGTTTATATAAGAATGCAGTCAATAGAATCGCAAATCTTTAGATCCTCTACGTATGCCGAAAAACTATCAGCCAAACTAGGCAGAATATTAGAAAATAGTTACAGTACGGGATTCCAAAAGACGTGATTCCGAGGCCTATAACTTTTATAATCTTACTAAATCGTTTAGGTGTTTTCTCATTCTTTCACCTGCTGTGCAGACGATTCCAATATTTTAATCTAACGTAAAAATCTCTGGAGGAGAGGCAGACGGCAACCACTAATATACACTGACAGACAAAAATATTGCATAGGTCATTTTAGGACTTTATAATTTTCTTCTTTAAAACTTTTGTGATTTCTATTGCTAACTCTTTTACACTGGAGTGTTCTATGTATTATGCAATTTGTTACAGAAAAAAATCATATTTTAATACAGCCTTTTATGAGTGAATAAGAGGATAAAACGTTATAAATTAGCGTAATGTGCCTTGGAGACCGAAACACTGATTAATCTCCATTCGATGTTGTTAGAATGACATTTCCAGAGCTAGCGTACAAGTGTGTAGTTTCGGTTAGCGAGGTGCCTCATTTAAGTGTCATATATTGTGTTAAAATTGTTTGTTTGGCTAATAAAGGGGGCACACAAGAAGATATTTCACGGAGATTAAATATCCATCAATCGACTGTCTCCCGTATAGTAAGACGACACAATGAGACTGGAGAATACAAAACGCGGCGTGGTCAAGGACGTAAAAGATGTACAACACTAAGAGATGACCAATATTTGAGACTTTAATCTTTACAAAATTGCGCACTTGCAGCACTGCATCTTAGAAATGAATTATGGAATACAAGGCAAGTCAATGTATCTGCCAAAACAGTAATAAGGAGAGTTAAGGAGGTCGGTTTAAATCCAAAACGTCCTGCCAGAGTTCATTGGCTTCTCCCACGTCGCAAAATTCGACGTCTAGAATTTGCAAGATCTCATGCTAACTGGAATGAAAAACAATAGGGAAATATTCTTTTTACAGACGAAACAAGAATACAATTATGGAAGCCTGATGGGCGTAGTCGTATACACAGAAGATCAGGAGAACGTTTCGCAGAATGTAATCTTACACAAAATCTTAACTTTGATGGCGGTTCCATTACGTTATGGGGTGGCATTAGTTAGGAAAGTCGCACGGAATTCATTGATGTAAATTTAAGAATGAATGCTGACTGGTACATACACAACATCCTTGAAGAACATGTTTTACCTTATGTCGGCTTTATTGGCTACGATAATTTTATGCTAATGCATGATAATGCCCGAGCCCATGCCGCAAGGACAGTGATCCAGTACCTTGAGGATGTCGGGGTTGCGGCGCTTCAGTGGCCAGCAAATAGTCCTGACGCAAATCCAATAGAAGATCTATGGGACATTCTAAAAAGAAATATACGAGCACGAAATCCAGCTCCTAACTGAATTGCAGAATTAAGAATTGCTGCACAGGAAGAATGGAATCGAATTCCTCAAAAGATCATCAAAGATCTTTCGCGCAACATGCCTAGGAGGATGCAGGATATCGTTAGAGCAACAGGAGGAAGTACTAAGTATTAATGTGCTATAAATCTTCCATATGTAATTTATTTGATTATCAATAACGTACAACACTTCAGTGTACAAGATTTAGCAACAAAAATCACAAAAGTTTTAAAAAGAAAAACAATAAAGGCCGAAAATAAAATATGCAACATTTTTGTCTGTGAGTGTATATAAAAAAAATTTCTTCGAAACGCTAAAAATAGTGAAAAAGTTAGCTGCCGAGAGCTATTCCTTGTAGTTTATACTTTTTATTGGCAATCCATGGACGAAAAGGGTTCACATCACTTACACTATACACTGAATAATTCAATTATAGAACCCCCTGATAGGGTTAACTGAATAACTTCGTCCCGATTTATACCACAGAATACAATTAGGATTTAAATTACTCTAGAAATTATTTAACAGATCGCGTACATTTACCGGTTCAATTTGCGGTTTAGAAGAATGATAGAAGATTGTGCCATAATTACAATACTTGTTCGTTAAATGGATTGGAGGCATGCGACCCAGCTCTTATTGATGGGGAAGTAGAATAACTTCTGTATCTGACAGTTTGAAATATCAGGCAAATATTAATTCGAAATGCAAAAAAGCTCATTACGGCCATTAAGGAATGCCTCTCAATCGCATCTTTAAGTTCTTCAGTGGCAGCTTATTTAATTTGTTTGGAAATTTCGTTATAAGGTATAGAGCTGCAACGGATCCCATGTTTTTCGAACTTACCGAAGTTAATTATCAATACGAATATATTTGGGGGTGGTAAATATTACAAAATCCTTTTTGTTCTTAATTTACACCCTTAAAATAAACTTCTTTCTGTATACACGGGAAAGAACTTGAAAGAATGTACGACAATATTGTAGAAAATATATTGTAGCAATCATTAACACAGTTATGCAACCCGACAGCAGATTTTTGCTAATTATTACATGTGGTTGTCACAGATAGTACTTCAATGTTCTGGTCAAGTTTCTATTGTATTGTTTCACATGGATGTATCATTTTTTCCAACAATGTTTGTGTCGAAATATATAAAGCAAGTTTGTGGCATTTTTTGACACAAAGCTTCCTAATTTTGTCAACATTTTTGTTTCTAGATAAGTGCACCAAGGGTGAATTAGGACGGTAAAAACTAACTATGTGAGACGTAGGTATTACAGTGGCTGCATTTATTCTATCTGGTCTTCACTGGACGTTATTACGGTATAAGACGATCAACATTTTAACAGACTTGCAGTTTAGTCAGTTTAGTTTAACATCTTTGTGCACCCATTAAATATAATTTGGGGTTGTTTCGGAATTGGATCATGGACGAGTTTGACATAAATAAACTGCAAGAGTGGAAACTGGAGAAACTACTGGTTGTCTTTAAAGGTAAGATGAGAAATCGAATCATTGACCGGCATTTTCTTTTTCCATGATTCCACAATTACATAAACCTTCAACGGCTCTAAAAACAACACTACTCGATGAGTTTCTCCGAAATTTTGAAAGACGTCGACCAACGAATAGTACTCTCAGTCGGTAATGCAGATTTTGACACAAAGCGCCATCTCTCTTCAAACACGGGTACTCATATCATTCTCATAACTTACTTGTCCCTATAACTAATTCTTGGTTACATTTTATTTTCTGTTGTGATCCAAATAGAATTAATATATTAAAAAGATCTCCAATTTCATTAATGTGTACCCGATTCAACAAAATCTCGGACATTTGCGGTTAATGCAGATCCCTTTGGTTTCATCGTTGATACTGTTTTATGCCCTCCACAAGCCCCGCATAATTTGATCTTTCCCATATGCATACATCTATCTCCCTGCACCTAGTTTATAGTAAAAATTTGTATCTTAATTTAAATCCATCTAGTTTTGTTGTTTGTATATTTGTGGTTATATAAAATGTCCTGTTGCTGGATGTAAAAACTTGTTGGAAATAAACTATATTATTATATTTTGTAAATAAATGATGATATGTATGTATATTACAGGTCGCCAACCGGTAGTCCACGGACCATTGGTGGTCCCATTCAACGTGTGCGTATAAAATTTTAACGTATACCGTAAGAGCGAGCCTACTATGATCATCCAGCATAATCGACATTTTTCGGAAATGCGAGAGCAAGGTCGTGCCTTACACGTATACGTGAACGAATATGCCGTTTATAACGTGGGCAAGGTGCACAAATGAGTTCGCGTTTATGCCATTTTGTCAAGCAAATGACATTCGACACAGCACACGTTTAGATGCGCTGAGTTCGTGTAAAATCGGGTGATCATAATACGCTCGCACGTACGGTATGTAAAGCAGATTTTCAGTTTGGAATACAAATGCGCTGTTCGGATTGTTTGAAAACAGCTCGTTGGAGTTCTAATGCCGTCACTATGTGGATGTGAAGTGGGATTCTTTTTAATTTCAAGTTCAAATTAGATATTTGTCCATTGTTCTATATTTTTAGCAAAAGTGTAAATGATTCAAATGCCATAGTTTCACGTCTACTGAACGTATTCATCTCATTCAGGCCAAAAGGTTATACTTTTAATTATGGGAATAAAATAAGATAATAATACACTACTAAGCCGGCAATGTAATCCTAAAGTTCGCCGAGAAGACACATCCTTCTGGCGAATTCCAGAAGTTCATTCAGCGAGGTCTTTCGTAATCTCTCTGAAAAGCCCCATCAAACAAAGAAAATCTAATTCTGTAGACGACAGGATAGTGGTAAAAGATGTGCGTCACTATTTCCTCCTCTCCCAAGCATAGATGGCACTGCCCCCTTTGAACGAACCCCGTGCTATGCAGGTGTTTCCTAAATCGGGGCTGGGCGGTAAAGATTGCAGTTACAACCTAAACAGAAGTGTTGCTAAGTTCTGTAACTGTCTTGGCTCTATCTTAGCTGGACAATATAAATACGCTCGCATGAGGTAGATCTGCGAAGTCACCTTAGATTCGAAACGAGAAAAATAAGTTGTTTGATCAACAAAAAAGAGAAAAATGAATAATTTTTTTTTGCTTCAATATGCCAAATGCGTTATGTGTATTGATATAACCTTTTTGTTTAATTGTCTACATATAAAATTATAAAAATCGTATCCGAAAAAACACGATTACATACGCGATTGACTATGATAAATTCAACATTCTTTTGTATTAGATTAAAGAACACCAACAGTTTATTTACACAATATATAATCGGTTGCCCACATTTTTCAACGTCTTCAGACACTCGTTGTATAAAAGTGAATGTTAGGCTTCTAGACGTTGTTGTTGTTATTTTTATACCAATAAATCCATTACCTCATTTATTTTATTTTGTAAACTCGTCATTCTATTGTTTTTCTTTGTAAATTCAACATTTCATTTGTCTTATTTGTAAATTCAATATTTTATTTGTTTTGTTTTATTTCTTATAAATTCATATATTTAATATTTATATTCATTCTAACTTTAACGTGTACGTATTTAATGTAAAAATAGATTTAATTACTTGTAATATACGCAAATATTTCAACGTCATTTAAATACGATATCTTTACGATGGAGCACATGTATTCGAAATGTAGAGGCGGACGAATGCTAGATAAAGAATCACCGCCGACAGAGAAAACGTAATGCAAATATGCATGTCTTTGAAGGGGCACACGAAACTTCGGCGGAGGGCGGACGTCACGAAATACAACGATTGCCATCCGTCGTTCTTTCGTTCATGCGTAATGCAACGCTTATTCCCGCACGATCTGTGGTTTTCATCTTTGTCGCTTCTATAGGAGGCAGTAGCACAGTGCATACATACAAGGCACATAGCGTATAGATTCTAACACGACAACGTTTGGGACATTCGGGCTCCGATAGCGTTTGCTTGTAGTCCTAACCATATTTTATACATCTAAACAAAAGCAATTGGTCCCCTCTCTTCACAAGGAAGATATACCGAGGGGACGACTAACATTGTTCTTCAAATCAAGAGAACGTAACAATGAATGTATAGAAAAAACGGCTGAAAGCGTTTAAAAGTGTTATTTATATTAAGAATTATTACTATCGATAGGGCAGTAAACTAATAACTAATCATGTTTTTCATAATTTTATCTTGAAATATTCCGTCGTGCGTCTTTGAAATTTTAAATAAAATACTAAAGAATATACGTGGAAAGAATGCCTAGTAACAATAACCAAAAATTAATGCTAATATAGCTCATGGTATTGGTGGAATCATTCCCGGCAGAAACAATGTAGCAGAGAAAATAGCGCTAACACATGAACATGTTTCTGCCTACCCGGCGTCATCAGCATGGTTCTGAGCACAATTTTCTGCAGTTACAATTGCGTTGGCCCCTCGGTTTCCATTCTGCTTAGAGAGCCAATAATATAATTTTAAATCGATAAAATAAATTTGATTAATTCTCGACTCTACTGGAAAAGGTACTAAATTGTAATGGAGTTCAAATTAATCAAAATATAGTGCATCGAAAGCCCTAGTGTACAAAAATTGTAACAGATCATCCGCGTACACACTGCTTGCGCTGAAACGAAGCAGTTAACATTGATAACATGCCCTCGAATTATGTATGCGGGTCTGAGTTTGCCAGGGAAAATTATATAATCCTAGCATGGATACATCCTGGGATATTGAAGTCTTCGTTACCATTGGTGTTCAGTATGATATTAACCGTTGAATCTAATCCTCCTGTAAAAGACATCTTTGACAATATATTTATAAATTATTTATTACATTCTGCTTAAGACGCCGTCATTGACTGGAAGTAATCGATTTTCACGAGCTTAACTATTTATTACGTTAAGTGCCTCCTAATAAATTATTTAATACATGTTACGTTGGAGAAGTTTCCACGACCGACGTCTTTCCATTCAATTCAGTGCGTAGAGTTTGTCGCGATTTAATTAAAAGCTGTCTGCCTCCCGTATCTAGATTGCTTGGTCACGAACCTACGAAGTTAGATTCGATATTGGCAAATAATTAAATAACGCAGAAATTAAATTTCAAAGTTTAAAACGGTCAGAGTAGGATATCGCAAAGAAGTCTGGGAATCTCGTTTTTAAAAGAATATTACTTCAATGTTACCTATATGCAGGGCTGGACAAATATGTCGGAACAACCAATTTTTGATTGATCTAATGATTGAAATGTAAATATTTTCAATAAACTTTCTAGATTTTGTAGATTGTTCAATGTCGTATACTAACTTTTGATAAGTGTTACTATTTTTTGATTTCTGACGTAACTTTTTCTAAATGGAACAGCCTGTATATAATTCTATTTTTTAGTTAACAGTTATTTAGCAATTGCAGTGATTTAAAAAATTGCGGCTTTTAGTTTACAAATATTTCATAAATGACGATAACCTAATTCGAGTACGCTGAATCCAATGGTGCCAACCGTTTTTAAAAGTTAGCTCGCGTTTTTGAGCAATTTCAATTTAAACATTTTAGACCCAATGAACCTTCTGGAATTTTCTGGAAAATCTGATCAATGGCCGAAGAGCTTTCTGGAACCTTCGAGAAACTTCCATGGACCGTTCATGGACCATTCGTGAACCTTCTATTTGGAAGAATTTGGAGGAACATCCTCTACTAGTCCTTTTAATTTATTCTGCAGAAAATTTAGTGTAAAAGTAGTGCTCTCCTATGAGGCGATTCTCCAAAATGAAAGGGCTAATTAAATAATTATGGGCCATATCATATCACACGTTTACGGAAAGCTTGTGCTGAAAATTACTTTCGACTGTTGCGTGGGGATTTTCGTCTGACCATATATGAGGGTTCCGAGTGTTATTATGTCGTCATGGGTGAATGTTGCTGCATCCCTAAAAATTATGCGCGATACAACACGACGATTATTTATCCATCGACAAAATTCTATTTTGTGGAATGCCCAATTGAGTACCAATTCTTTGTGAATTGGTCATTGCATCTTCTGCCAAATCCAGAATATTTTCTACTTCTTCTAAACCTTATCGTGTAACTTGTAGCTCGTTCAGATGTTATGCTAGCACTGGCAAGCATTCCGATCTCGCACAGTTTGTTGAAAACTCTAATAAATACGTTTTTACCAGGATTTCTCAAATGTGGAAACCGTTGATGATATAGCATGGTGGCATTACCATTACAGAAACCATAAAGAAACACCATATTTTCATAAATTTGAATGAGTGTGTGGCATTTTCTAACAAAATAATGTACAAACTCGAAAATAAACGTTAAATCACTGTCACAATAAACTGACACTGACACATATAACAACAAAATAATTGAAATGATTTTGAGCCACGAAAGGATTGATTCAGATAGCTGGTACGCCGTATGTGATAAGAAGCGAAAAAAGCTTTTAATGTCGAACGTACCTGACTTTTATTTTTATTTTATTTAAGACGTAATAATTTGAAAACTGGCGAAAATTTGGGCCATTTATAAGAACGCTAGCTAACATTGTTTAATTGCACTATAACTTGAAAACAAATGAAAATCAGTTAAGAACACGAGTTTTTTTATATTATTTTCACGTGTACAATACGCTCTTGGACTTTGGTCAGTTCCTCCCAACTCACCCTGTATTACTGAAAAAATCGTCTTCGTAATATTATTATTACTTCTTTACATACCTATATTTTTTTTACTAAAATGTTGTAATGCAATAATTTTCTTTTGAAGGATACCTCTTCAGAATCGTGTAATTCAAGAAACGCGATAATTTTGTTAAGACGCATGAATTTTTGGCATCGTCTTCCATTGATCTCATCTGAATACTGGCATAATTTTTCGTCCAAAGTATACCCGCCTTGCTCCTATCATTTAACTTGTTGACAGTTCGCACAATATCCCCATCGTCTCCCTAAATTGCGTTCCTTTCAATGGCGCACCCATTTCTCGAAAGAACTGGAAGAGCGAGTCAAAACTGGCGAACGGTCCAGGAGGATATAATTTGAACAAACTTAGGCGTTGATAGATTATTAATACTTTATCAAGGTGTTTTTAGAAATTTTTAATAACGCGTACGAAATCGGTAAGCGACTTTCATTAAAAATAAACGCGCTCACCCTGAACACGACGAAAAGGTATCTTTTTTATTCACAAGATATACGATCTCAATAGAGATAGGCACCTTTGATCTTATGGTTAATGGGTCTGTAATTAGCGATATCGGAAGTTTTTTAATAATGTAATAAAGAAAGAAAGTTGTATATAGTCTATTCCAGTTATTATTGAAAGACGTGGTGTTAAAATCTTTTGCACCATAGGCAATAAATTACACTGCGCTGAAACTTTTACGGTAGGTGAAAACAATTAAGTTTAAGAACTGCATATTGATGTCTATGCGATAACTAGTAATATACACACTTTCCAATAAAAGAGATATGATAAGTAGAGCAACCAAAACTTGCGGACTCGCATAGGCGTCGGTATTACGGGTTAATATAAGAATACGAAAAATTCATAAATAAACTTACTTGCTAATTATTCAACAAATTAGAGGCATCAGGATGTGAACTACTGTAAACTTGCATCATTGCATATGTTTCCACAGTTACTTCTTTAAACCTTGTGCGTCAACAAGAAAAAATATTCTTATACATAGAAAACGATCTCTCCACATCTAAGGAAGTTACATTTGCATGTAGAAACTGTTTTTCAAAATCACTTAAAAGTTCGCTATTCTTACACTTTTTATAAACGGCCTCTAAAGTATTAAAATCGGGATTTTTCCTTAAAACATCTGCCAACTTTTGACTCGCGCATAATCCTGGCGTATCATTTAATGTGTGTAATTTATTTTTTACACTCCACTATGTCTAATGATTCCTGCAATGACAATTCAGTACATTGTAGTTTTCTGATGGCATCTAGTAATACTGTATAATTGGTACATATTGTTGTTAAATCTTCTAAAAGTTGAGGAATTTGAAATTCTCTTTGACTTTCTCTAATTGCTTTGGATTCATTCCGATTAAATCGCATTATAACTGATTGAATTTGTTGAAAATGGATCAAATAGTAAGAAGCTGCTGTTAGCCAAGTACCCCATCGCGTTAAAATTGGTTCAGGAAGTTCTGGAATACCTGGACAAAATTTACGAAATTCTTTTAAACGTTTAGGAGATTTACGAAACACTGCTTTACTACTTCCAATCATCCGATGAAGGTTTCCGTAATGTTGTCGAACAACTTCACCAACTAAATGCAAAGCATGCAGCACGCAGGTTATATGTATTAAGTTAGGAAATATATGTTTTAAGGATCGCCCAACACTTAACATCGTTGCTGCAGTATCCGTCACAATCATCACAACTTGATCTTGGGCAATTTTAAATTTTTTCAAAGCGTTCATTATCACTTTTTGAATATTTTCCGCGGTACATTGTTGAACACGTTTGCAAGCTAACAAATATCGAGATGCTGTGTTCTCGCTAGATAAAACACGAGCTATTACATTCACAATACTGTTTTTCTTTATATCGGTCGTCTCATCCACGGTAATCCATATTTTCTTGGAACACAAATCACGTTTACACACATTTTCTAGCATCTCTTTCATTCGCGGCAAATGATTCTGTAATTGTGTTTGTGAGGGTAATGGGTACTTTGGAACGTATTGTCGCCAAAACGTTTTAAAAGCTGCTTTTCTCACCAACGACAACGGAAGATTACTAGAGGTAAACATAATTAATAAATGTGTGAGGAATAGTGTATAAGGTATTTCAGTTCTTGCATTTCTCATATGCTTAATACCATTGACATGCCTCTGGCAATCAGTTCTGTCCAATGCAGCCAAACGAATGGGGAAAAAGTGACACATACTTATGTACAATTAGTAACAAATCTATTACGAGGCATTGTTTTCTTAGGTATGTAAATATTAGTTCTATATGAAACGATACACTAATTATGTACTTGGTATAATACTACAAAACACAAAAAATCTGGAATTCATCTCACAAAATGTAAGGGGATGTTAATGACCACGCGCAGGACAATTGGGAAAACATCAGGGGATCTATTGTTGTCATAGTTTATGTTGACTTTCTTGGTACTATTAAAAGTTTGTGTTACAACTCAGGTACTATTCCAAAGGGAATAAAGTAAGGAAGTTTTTCAAGTAATTTTAAGATTCAAATTGTTTCATTTAAAAAGGGAAAAATCACCACAAACTTGAGAATTATAAATTTTTTATCTCGTTAAGTGAGATATGTAAGCATGTATTTTTTTCTAAATAACTTCGGATTTCAATTAATTGCCTCTTTTCAAAGATGCATTAAACTTCCATAAAAGAACATTTTTTAGCGTGATCTCACAAAAATACGGAGGAATATAAAAATTTACCAAAAGTTCAAATATCTTAAAATCCATTAGACTTTGGACTAAGGTAAATGTGGTTCATATGGTTATTGGGCACTATTACGATACATCTCTACATCAAAGAAACAGTATTATTCAGTTACAGTCTTTAACTCATAATCAATTGTCATTGCCAAGGTTCTTCAATCTATTCAAATACGCATGGTATAAAAGTGGATACATCGCCGAACGCCCACATTTTGAAAATCCTGTAAGAGCATGTAAAACAGTTTAAATCATGTCTTAACTTTTTTTTCATATCTTTTATAGCTTCTGAGTTATTAAGTCAAATAGCGAGGGGTAGTGTTCAGCTTAGGGCGCTTTACACCCTAAGGAAGTTACCGTTGTTTTTACTACAACGTTTCATTTAAATCGCCGAGCCTTGTAAGTAAGGCAGGATAGATAGAAATCTGCAGAGCGAAGTGCTTTGACAGAAGATAATAAGATTTAAATGATTAGACAAAAACCGATACATTTTAAAAGCAATGGCTAATTAATTCGAACAAAGTCTGTTAAAGTGAAAAAATAACAATTAATAAAATAGATAAAAATAATGAAAAGTAATATCGAAAACAAAGAACGAAAATATGAAAAATGCAGGATAAAAAAAAAACAATAAATAAGAAGAATAATTTACGTTTTCAGAATTGAGATTTGATAATTCGGGAATTGTTATGATTCTGTTGCCTAGCAATGAGTTCTTAGGGTAAACCTGGCGACACCGGAGACAATGTGGCGCTTTTTCCTAGCCAACTTTGCATAACATAAATAGATTACTAAAACCTACATTGCTGCATATCGTATTAAAAATGTAAAAATGTACAGGGTGTTCTATTTAAAATAAAAAAGTTGAAAGGTAATTGAATTGCCGACAACCCCAAAAGATAGTCCATATCTGTATTATTGCCTTTGTGAATGGCAATAGAACATTCGAGTCTCATTGATAGATCGCGTCCAATCGCATTATATCATAAGGCGAGCAGCAGTACGCATGCTTGTCCGCTCAATCACGTAATATTATAATTCAACGCCTTCTGACAAAATGTGCTAATACAGAGTTACTGCATAATTTTTCTATATTCTCAGATTATGTTAGAAATTCTTATGTTCATTTTGTTGCTGCTATACGATGTAGGAGAACAAAAAAGTAATTCTAAGTAGGAAAATAAACAGCGAATAAATTGAAATTCTAACAATGTTACTTTATTAAGGGGAAAAATCTCCTGGCAATATTAAACTTTGTAACTTTTGTATTTGTTGCGTTTCAAAATACGTTTCACAGTACTTCTACTAATACCGATTTCGTCTGAAATTTGCCGGCTAAAGCAAGGTTCGCCCATTTCAAGTAACGAACAAACCCTCACTTCTCTCTCTCTTCCCGCTCGAGATGGGTTAGAGGGATTTGAGGCAGTTCGTCTATTTGTTGGCATTTACGGTAATTCGCAAAATACTAATAATGATCTCTGCGGTTGTATAAACTAAAATAATGTATTCAAAATCCACGATCTCTAGAACCTTACGAGCGCATAGAAAGACAAAAAATGCGTCAGATAGGCTATAGCAGTTGCGCGCGGCGAGGCTGGCCGGCGGGAATAAATGCAAGTATGCCAGATCGCGCTACGTATAATATCTCTCGCATCCTGGTGAAATGTGGACCAACGTGTATAAAACATAACGCTTTTAGGCTTGCAAATGTTAGTTTAGTAATCCAAGGTTGCAATATTCAACAGGTCTTCCTTGAAATTTAAATGAAACAAGGATTGACTTGTCTCATAACAAATGATTTAAATTAAGAAGTAACACAAAATAAATTGTTTTCAGTTTCATTTCAGCGATAATATTTTGAACATTCCTAGTAATTTGACTTATTTCTTGTAATATTTGAGGTATGTATTAAAGTCTTTTGTATTCAGCGAAAGGGATACAAACCACATTTAATTGAATAACAAAAATAGATTAATAAGTTTAATATTCGTCCTAAAATTACGCCCAAAATTAAATAAACAAATTTAATAACTTAAAATTTAATAAAATTACAAATAAATACAACAGGGCATTTGTTGGAAACCAAACGATAAAACATGTTTGTCTTTAATACATTTACATTTTCGTAATAAAAAAAATTATTAGCCGATTGAATTCAATTTATAGAAAGCTCGTGTCAAAGAGATGAGCGATGCCAGAATACAACACGTCTAAAAATAGGAGCGCATGGTATTAGCCGTACTAAATATAAAAGAAAACCGTCTGTGAAGATTCGATATCAGCGTATGATTTTCTTTTCTTCGGAAATACCATCAGAGGTTGTACGTAACTAAACCCATACCTATCCACTTTTCGGAATCCCTTATCAAAATAAACCTGCGCGTTGAAATTATTTAAGAAATCTATTTATAAGTCCTCGAACTTAAGAAGATGGGCGCATAACATAAATTCTTGTCATTCTATTTTATCGTACTTAAATTATTATGTAAATTTCCTACCGCGAGGTACAACTCAAAGTTACATTTTATGCACACTACTAATTATAGTTTATGTAAATGTTTGTTTAAACGGCAGGAAGGCGAAGCCAAATGAAAACTATTATTTTTGGCGAAACTGAATTAACTGCGAAGCATAGGTTTACGTTGGACGCAGAGTATCTGGTGCAACTGAAAGAAAGACAATGAGAAAACGTATATACGTTTGTATATAATAAAGTCTGCGAGGATATAACTGTAAAAATTAAATGTTACTATTTACGTTAATATCTTTTGAATGAATTTTTTCTTTAACCTTCTTCAAATAACATTTATTGAGTTTAATAATAATAATAATAATATACGTTTATTACCCAACAGGCATGACTGCCCAAATTCGTAATCCATAAGTAGTCCTTCATCTGAAAATGAACATGTTTGCATATTCTAAAACCGTGAACGCGTAAAAGTTGTACAATTGAAGTTGTTTTCTTTGGAATTCTGAAAATATGTACTTTTTTGTTCGTTGGTACTAAATTTTGCACATCACTCGGATAATGCCTACTTCAGGAATCTATCTGTTGTTAGTAATAAGTAGAGACGGGATTTTAGGCAAAATGCCTCTTTGTTTAGATTCAAGGCAAATTAAAAATAATACAAAATCTATATGTTTCTCGACAAATCAAAGCGATCTAGCTATGTTTTATTTTGCCTAGTTGCCTATTTGGACTTTTAACAGCCTAAATCGTGGTTTTTCGCCTATTTTGTCCTAAAATCATATTTATTTGGTCTAAACGTTTTTTCTTTTTTTAATTTTAAATAAATATGGTTTTTACACAGCTGCATCTTTCTTAAATGTAAATTTTAGTTTTACAGCTAAAATGCTATAAACTAATACAACGATGGGTTTTCCCGTCTATTGTGTGAGGGGCAAAGTTTGGATTTGCCTGCCGTAAAATTTATATTACTACCCTATTGAAGATATATCCTCAATTATCGGCTTATCGCTCTCGGGTTCATTTACCTGCACCCACGTTTTTATTTTACGGGAATCCCTATCGGCTTGTTTACGCCCTGTAATTTAAACCATATAAGCAAATTTCTTCTCCCTGTTAACGTGATTAATGAATACACGATGCCCATTCATAGTTTATACAATGGACATCTTGATATTGCAGTTTAGATTTTATATTTATTCTCTTAATGTTTCTCTGGAGCGTATATGTGTGTGTTCCTATAGCGAGGTGGACTATTGACGAATCAGTATATAGTGAAAGACGTACTTTGAATTTTCATTTATATCGTAGCTTGCAACGAATATTTTTCGGTAGTTTTCTGTCGGTTTGTGCTTGTTTATCTACTCAGTGTATTGTGTATTTCCATCTACAACAATGCCAAAATCCAAGGAATCACATAGCGATAAAGTTCAAAAATGGCTGAAGGCAATTGGAGGCACTACTGTCTTTCAGCTGAATCCAAGCAACAGTGAAGAGTTGTTTTGTAAAGCGTGCGGAAAAATGGTAAAGGACGTTTTTGTTTTTCTTTCCTAACTTGCTTCAAAAATATTATTGTAGTTAACTTGCAAAAAGAAAAACCATTTAGAGCAACATGCTACTGCTCCAGAACATCAGGCAAATCTTAGGAAACCGTTGAGGAACTAAATGTTAATAGACACCAAAAATTCAAGAGAAATCGACGTTTTTAATCGAGATTTATGCGACGCTTTTATGTCTGCAAATATTCCTCTGGACAGATTAAACTATTCAAAACTGCGAAATTTTCTCACTAAATACTGCAACAAGAATGTGGCAAGCGTGAAAACCTTAAGAACAACATATGTAACAAAATGTTACAATGAGGTAATTAATATAATAAATAATAATTTAAAAATGTATTTTCATACTTGAGTGTCATTAAGATTTTGTTTACACCTATATATTTTTATTAATTTTTTAAGACTATTAATACTATTCGCGAAGAAGTTGGTAACAACGATATTTGGATATCTATAGATGAGACGACTGACTCTAAAGGTCGTATTATGGCAAATATGATTGTGGGTAAACTTTGTTCTGAAACACCAGGAAAACCGTATTGACTGGCTACAAAGCAACTTGAAGGAACAAATTGCAATACAATGGCAAGATTCGTGAACCAAGCTTTAGGTAAGATATATTATGCAAAAAACTTACTTTAATAATATTGTAAATTTAATGCTAGATATTTAAGTTAAAGGCAACTTTCGTATTTTAGGTATTTTGTGGCCAACAGATGGAATTAAGTACGAAAAAGTCAAGCTTTTAGTCACGGATGGTGCTTCTTATATGCTCAAATGTGGTACAAATTTGAAGATTTTTTATAAAAATCTTAATCATTTAACATGTTTTGCACATGGACTCAATTTGGTGTGTGAATGTCTAAGAAATCAATATGCTAATGTTAATGGTTTAATTTCAAATGCCAAGAGAGTCCTTTTAAAAGCTCCACTGCGTGTGGCAGTGTATAAAGAAGATCTGCCAGATCTCCCTTTGCCTCCCGAACCTGTCTTAACACGTCGGGGAACTTGGTTAGAGGCGGTAGTTTTTTATGCTAATAATTTCGAAGCAATAAAATCAGTAAGTACTTTTTTAGCAAAATTTTTAAATAAGATGTTTTTATTTAACGCTTTATGTTTTAGGTTGTAATATCGTTTGACAAAGATTCAGCTAACTGTATTGACCAAGCGCAAGAATACTTTTCCAATCAAAATGTCAAAAACGATCTTTTATACATCAAGTCGCATTATAAATTTCTCATTGATAACATTAAAAAGATTAGAAACATTCGGCCTTCCTTTTACAGATTCTGTTGCAGTAATTAATAATGCCGAAGCATCTCTCAAGAATGCCCCAGGAAAAGTTGGCAAAATAATTTTGTCAAAGTTTAACCAAGTGATTTCGAAAAATCCAGGTTTCAAAACAGTTAAAGAGTTTGCTGAGCTGCTCAGTGGCGAAGCAGTTGACAACTTGGAAAAACATCTTGTGTGCTACGCAAACGCGAAATTTGAGGACATGTTACACGGCGATTAATTAATTTATTTATTATTTTAAACCAAATGAATCTACATATTTTAGTTATTAGTTAAAATTTGTATGTTTTATTTCTTTTTATGGCTGAAATGTACCTAAAATTACATTAAATATCGTTTTATTCATGTTTTTTTAAAATAAAATGATTTTTGTGTTTACCGTTTTTTTTAAGTATTTGCCTAACATGCCTAAATCACAGTTTTTCGTCCTAAATACATAGTTTTTAAGGCCTAAAAAAGGGCCTTTTTAGCTGTTTTTTACGTCCTAAAATCCCGTCTCTAGTAATAAGAAAAAAACAATAATTAGGAAAAGAGCGAAAATATGAAAAATGTAGGATATAATAACAACAAATAAAAAGAATAATTTACGCTTTTGGAATTGAGGTTTGACAGTTTGGTAATTGTTATGATTATGTAGCCCAGCAACGAGCTCTTTGGATCAACCTGGCGTCACAGAAGCTTTTCCCAGCTAACTTTGCATAACAACAAAAACAGATTATCAAAATTTTTATTGCTATCGTAATACTTATTAAGGTAATCGTTGGATTCGTCTTTCGACTATCTTTTCAAAAGAATGTTGATGTCACTTTAAGTGACACCAGAAATATAATTGAACTGCCAGTATTACCAAAAGTTAGTTCACAAAAAATATAAATCACCTCGCTTTTTCTAGAGACGCCAGCTTCTATCCTTCAAAAGTTATTATAGGGGAGTTTTTTTAAGACGTCACTGTATAAAGAATTTGGATCTTAAATTTAACGAACATTTAGAAGGACAAATGTGATTACGCATACCATTTATTGGATATTTAAGTCAAATTTGGTGGTCTGTTTTCCTAAGTCATCCACCAACATATTGTCCAGGAGAACATGTATTGATATTTTTTTTATATTTGGCCTAAAATTGCTTAAATCACCTGGTTAAACAAAAATTCAACTAGTTTCTTGTTTCCTGTTGTAAGTTATTGACATGATTAAAACCTGCTTCTATCGTATAGGGGTCAATGCCGATCAATCGCCGGTGTATGAGAGTATTTTGATAAATTCTTAGCCTACCATAGAATAAAAAACAATTTTAAAATGAAAATATTTTTTTATTCGATGTTTCAAGTTTTATCAAAGTTATACACTTATTAGAGCGACCCTGCAACTCTGCAACTTTTGTAAACCCTTTAAATAAAATGTTTCTTCTTGCTCCGCAAACCAACTCTCGACAGCTTCTATTATTTCTTCGTTTGAAGAAAATTTACGTCCTTTCAAACATTTTTAATTTGAGGAAACAAATAATAGTCGGACGGAGCCACGTCCGGCGAATAAGTAGGATGCTCAAGAATTTCTAAGTCCAAATCATGGATTGTGTTCATCGCAATGCGCGATTTGCCCTGCGTATTGTCTTGCAAAAACAGAACACCTTTGGACAATTTATCAGGTCTTTTTTCAATGATTTGTTCTCGCAGAGTTGTTAATAATGTAGAGTAGTATTCTCCATTTATGGATTTGCCTTCTTCTAAATAATCAACCATAATGACTCCACGAAAATCCCAAAAAACTGAAGCAAGAATTTTTTGGGCGGATTTCTGCACCCGAAACTTCTTAGGCCTTAGCGAACCAGAATGCCTCGATTCCATCGACTGTTGTTTTGTCTCTGAGTCGTAAAAATAGAGCCAGGTTTCATCCATAGAAATACGACGATTTACAAGATTAGGGTAGTTGTCAAACCGGGCGCATAAAGAGCGCGACGCTTCCACTCTTGCTCGCTTCTGGTCAGCATTCAAGCACTTAGGAATCCATTTTGCCGACATTTTTTTCATGTCTAAATCGAAGTGAATTATATGATGGACACGCTCACATGAAATCTTCAATGTCTCAGATCCCAATTCGACGATCTGACAAAATCATATCGTGAATTGCATCGATATTTTCGGGGGTGGACACAGAAATCGGTCTTCCAAATCTTTCGTCATCTTCAACTGAAAATTTACCCCTCTTGAATGATGACCAAGTGTTTGAAACATATTTTCGTAAATCTCCTTACCCTTTAACAATTTTAAAAACAGGTACTTAATGATTGGTTGACATTCCATTTTATCGATTTTCACAATGTCGGTGGACATGGCTTTTTTGAAATTTTATCACACAGCAATGCATTTACTTTTCTTACTCAAATTTTACAGTGACATTTCAACTGAGTTGTTGTTTGTTGCTATGGCAACGAAAATTCGTTTTGACAATTTTAAACTATCTAGGCTAACTATTTATCAAAATATCCTCGTATATTCGGCTATCGACTGCTTGATCATCATTAACCCCGTTGGGAACCCCTGCTATAGAGCAAAAATACAAAATTTTAATTGAACGATGATGACTTCGGCACTCGCAAACAAATGAAATCTGAAGAGTGCCTTTGAAATCAACAATTTAGAAAGGCTAAACAGTAGAAGGTAGTAAATATGATGACGAGGACATCACTAACTAATAGACACTTGCATAGGTACTTACTTTCTCATGTAGTGGTATCTGATGACTACCGCAATGATTAGACAATTTGCTCCTACTGCAAGAAGGAACACTGGAACATATAATACTATAACCGCGTAGTTCTTGTCGAGGAAATGAGCCAATATTTCATCTGGTGATATGTCGTATACGGATATCTCGGTGGTATTACGTCCAAACATTTTTTTAAATATTCAGCACTCAATAATTCAAAGTATTTAGAACTCACGACAGCTTGTTAGATCACATGTCGATGGTAGATCATGATACTTGTTCAGTTGAAAACATTGTTGAAAGGGTATCTGAAAGGAGATATAGAAAATTGTTAATAAATATGCTTTATATTATATAACTCAAAATTAGGAACAAAAAAATTAAACCACATACAAGCAAAACATATAACTCTTTATAATTTCTAACATACGGTGCTATTTTTTATTTTATTATAATTGCAATGAAAGAGGTTATTTCATTTCGTACACAATGACTAACAATTGATTACCCGATCTCTAAAACAATGTTTTTGTCTCAACCTAGAAGGCTCTAAAATTAATCCTGACCTCTCATCAAAGAGGCAGAATATACCTCAAGTTAATTTAACTTGTTCAGAAGTTGTTTAAGATAACAAACACAAAATTTAGCAACTTTGCCAAATGTAAACTTACTCTCAACAATAAAAACAAAGAAAGGAATTGTCTATCCAAACATTCAATCTGTCACACACATTCCGTACTTCGAGAGTTGAATAATGCTCAGTCAATTCCTTTATATTTGGTTACAATCCATTTCGGAAGTTCTAGTGCAATTCCTATTTTAGAAGATCAAGACAATTCAGATCCTAATTTTGAATACTACTCTAAGAATCCGTAGTTGTTTTCCTAGTCAAAGTTGAATGATTTGACAAAAGATTTAGGACTACCAAACGATGCAACTGAACTTCTTGGATTACAGGAGAAAAAGTTACCTTTTCATGGAAGTTCATTTTCCTGACCGTAATAGAAAGAGGGTTCCATTCAATTTTTCGCTGAAGCTGTGAATCTCATCTATTGCAAAGACATTTCTGGATTAGCGAAGATGTTCGACATTGAATACGATGTTAACGACTAAAGACTTTTCATAGATTCTTCAAAGAGAATCTAGAAAGCAGTTTTACTTTATAATAGGTACAAATATGTTTCTTTACCAATTGCTCTATCTGACCATTTAAAAGAGTGCTACGAAAATTTAGCAATAATTTTGACTAAAATCTACTACGAACAGCATGGATGGATCGTGTTTAGAGATTTAAAAATACTTTCTATGTTATTAGAACAGCAGTGTGCTTATACAAAATATTCGTGTTTTTTACAGAAACAGGGAACAACATTAAATGAGAAAAGAATGGCCGGCTAGAACTAACTTGATAGCAGGAAGTGAAAATACAGTTCAACAGAATTTAATATCACCTAAGAAAGTTTTATTTCCTCATTTGCACATAAAACTTGGTATTATGACAGAATTCGTGAAGGCTTCAAACAAACAAGATGATGGATTTAGATATTTACAAGGAGTATTCCCATCTTTATCTGAAGTTAAATTGAAGGAAGGCATTTTTGTTGGTTCTGACAATAAACAAATTGATGATAAACTTATATAGAGAACTGAGGCCTATTGATTTAGGAGCATGGTTGCCCTTAAAAGAAGTCATTAGAAATTATGAAGAAATTACCGTAACTAAATTAATTCTCCTTGAAGCTACTTCCCTGATATCTTAGGAGCTAGTGAAGAAGAAGGTAAAAGATTTCACAAAGATATAAAGAAAATGGAACGTGGGTATCAGAGGAAGTGGAATTCAAGCATAATGGCTGACTACTGCTGGATGCTCAAGCGTGACGAACCAAACAAGACTTACAGAAGAAAATCGCCCAACAGAAGCTTCGGAAAAAATTTCACAAGCCTTTGTGATACTTCAATATATAATAGTTATTAATTTGTAAAAAATCCATATGAATGTGCCAGTACCACCTTTTTAACAAACTCTAATGATTAGTCTTGCTTATACTCAATACTTTATGGTTTGGTACCAGATTAAGCTATTGAATGAGTTTAACAAGTTGTAGAAGGTAGCATTTATAAGTGCTTCACTTAAGAGCTGTGCTTTTCCAACTTGTCGGAATTCAAAAGCTCCCTTCTTTAGAAGGTACGTGCTTGTTACGCTTTCGGCCAGCTTTTTGGGATATAAACCTTTTAGATTCGGCGAAACCTTTTTACCTAGGAAAAGACCGGCTATACGGAATTTAAAAAAAAATCGACTGCCATTTTTGCGGTTCGAGATGAGGGTTTTTATGCGAGTGAAAACATTTCACCGTGTACACATCGTACGTTCTGACAGAAACGAGAACTTGGCGTGTTATTTTACCAAACACAATTCTCTCTGACTTTTTTACGGCAAAACCTATATACGGCACAATGTTGTGCGGAAACAATATAGCGTATAACCATTTAATTTCAATGCCGTTCATTTCCCCTAAAATTCAAGCAATCAATTTCCCAGTTTCGGCTTTAATACGGGAACTGCCGTTATACCTATGTATATTCCGTTCATTTTAAGCCTCCGCTCCTATATCTAAAGTGAACGTCATATAAAGCAGACGATGCAATACATGTGGTATTATTTTATCATCAATTTCGATTTGACACATTTTATGTAGGCGTATATTATCGTTACGTGTCAATTATAGTTGTCAAGTATGTAATTTATTAGTCGATCAATGCGAGATGTAAAAGGGCAAGATGGTGCTTTAATGAGTTAAATATTCCGGAGATAATTTTTTTTTTTGGATTTTTTGGGATAGAGTAAATATTCAGAATGTACAAAATATTCGTTACAATAATTAAACATGTACAGGAGGAGCCAATGGTTAGTAAAGTCTGTTTGTTCTCCACACAAAGATGAAACTAAAGTTTGACCTAAAATTATTCTTTATACGACGATTATACAACTTCTAGGGTAAAGTCCGATATATCTGTTATTATAGAAGACACCAAAAAAGTTAACCAAAAAATTAATGCTGATATATGTTGACGGACATATTTCTGCCTACCCGGCGTCACCAGCGTGGCCTCGAACATGACCCTTTCTGTTTTTCACCTCTCGGGTTTATGCCATTAGTCTCCATAAATAGCACCAAAATATATTTCTTGGCGCCACCTGCCGCCAAGAGATATAGTCATGCCGTCTAGAAAGCAACGACCGAAAGCCGGAATGCAGACGGAACCTTTCTACCAGCTCATATTGGGCTGCTTAACGCAAGGTGGTGTAGCGCCTGAGGAGTCACTTATATGTGCAGATTACCGCAGTGCTTTGCGCGAAGCAGTCCATGAGCTGCTCGGTGAGTTCATGAATATTTAAATACTGCGTTTCCCAATAGATAGATAGAGCGTAATGGACTAGCTGCTTGGCCCAGAGTACTGTTCTACTTCGAAGTTTTTCACTTTTCACTAACATGAGCCGAACAAACTCTGGTAAATTAGAAGTTTAATCAAAGCAATCACTGTTAAGTTTTCAATATGGGTATAAAATACTAGGAATATAAAATAAATTCTTGTATTTTAGAAATTAAGAACTGTATTTTCAAGAAGCAAAAGAAATAAACTTTACAGTGATGTACATTTTTTACGTATGCGTGCAACACATTCCTGCGAATAAAAGCTCAATTTTCAGTTATGTAAAACAATAGTGGGAGTTTTAAATAAAAATATCTTTTGGTAAACAAAATTTTAACCTATTTACTTTATTGCAACAACATTTCCTATGACCTAAAATTTCCTTTTTTTCCAAATTTATACAATTATATTTCTTATCTGTATTATGTCTCTGACTATCTATGACCTCATAGTATTCTTCTCGACTCTTTCATACTTACTTGATCCTTTGCTCCGAGCAAAAAATTGAGGTCATATTGAAATTGTGGTGTAATTTTGGAATTTTCTATTATTTGCCCTAGTAGGTGGTTAATCAGTTGTCTTCCGAGAAATCTTGTCCGCCATATTTGTTGTCTGTCATATATTGTCACCGTAGTTACGAATTTTATGAAATGGCGTACATTTGCTCGTGAAAATTCCGATTTCGGCGTCAGTGTGTCGGTGTTTAGCATTGATTTCTCTGTGTAAAACCTCTGGTTTGCACAGTGAAGTATTTATAGGGTTTATTTAATAGGTCATAATGCCTTTACATTCTGTCGTTACAAGATGATCAAGGACAACATGAAACTGCAAGAATTGTTGGTAGGAGCCTTTGTACTGTTCATAATTTTGCGGAAGAGAACAACTTTTGTGGTTTGGCTGTGAAATCAACTCCAAGAAATTAAATATGTTAATCTTAATCAATGGACCGTTGGAAGAAGGTTTAGTGCTACGGGATTGTTTTGCAGAAGGATGGCTGCAGGTCCGCCACTGCAACGTCGGCATCAAATTGCAATATTGGCTTTTGCCTTAAATCATCTGCCATTGGACAGTGAGTACTGGAGCAGAGTACTGTTTTCAGATGAGTCGCGTTTTTGGTCCACTGGATCAGGCAGACGTCGGCGAGTATAGAAAAAACCCGGGGAAAGATACGTTACAGTTTGTATTGACGAGAGATTTCAATTTGGCAATGGGTCGGTTATGATTTGGGCGAGAATATTTTCACAAGCACGTACAGAATTGGTCTTCATACAAAATGGCCCCTTGACAGCTCACAAGTGCATTACTGATTGTCTTTTGCTTTTCACGAACACTATCGGCGACCAAGGCAATTTCATACGAGATAATGCTAGATGAGGTAGGAATTAGAGGGTTCAATTGTCCATCCTTTAGTCCTGACATAAATCCCATTGAACGTGTTTGAGATGAGTTGGGACGACGTATCCGAAGTCATACACTAGCTCCAAGAACTGGTCAGGAGGTGAGAGAGTAGTTATTGCAGGCGTGTAATAACATTAACTAGAACTTAATTGAAAGTATGCCTTGTTGACTTCATGTACTCATACATGCAAGAGGAGAGAATACACATTATTAGCGATAAATTTTTTCAAAAGAGTTGAGGCAGACAATAGAGCACCAATTGGTGCATACCCAAAGTGGATTCTGACCGGGACATAGTGTACAAGACCACACCTTCACTGTGCAACAAGTGATTGAGAAAAAACTGATTAAAAACCAGGAAATATTTCTCTGCTTCATTGACTTGAAGAAAGCTTCTGATAGTACCAGTAGGAAGAGGATATGGAAAAGCTTAAGAAAAAAAGTGTAGAGAACGAGAAGTCATACAAAGTATCTATAGAGAAACATGGAGCCAAGTATGAACAAGAAACAGACTATCAGAAAAATTTAGAACAGCCGAAGTAGTCCAACAGGGAAGTGTTCTTAGCCCACTCCTATTCTTGAGCACAGTAGATGAAGCAATAAGAGAGTGCCAAAACAGAATGGAAAGATTTGCGGTAGGATACAAAAACTTACAACCCAGAGAGTTGCGCCTTTGTAGATGATATTGTGCTATTTGCTAAATCGGAAAAAATGTAGTACTTTTGAAACAGAACTTGATATTGAATATAGAGAAAACAAAGGTTATGACAATAAGTAATAACGCAGTGGAAACAGCGGTAACGGTAAATGAAAACGAAATTGAACAAGTAGATAACTACAAATACTTGAGAATCAACATCAACAGCAAGGCTGATGGAGGAACTAAATGCGAGAATAAAATCGGCAAACTGTATATATTATGCGGTTCAGAATAAATTCTTAAATCATAAAGATATAACTACAAAGATTAAGACATCAGTATATAAAACAATGTGCTTGCCAGTACAGGTTGTTGTATGGAGGAGAGAATTTGGTCCTAACTGAAAAACAACAAAAAAGATTACAGGCGACACAGATAAAATTTCTTAGAAGAATACTAGGAGTAAGAAGAATTGACAGAAGAAATGACGATGTTAGAAAAGAGTTAAAAGTTGTGTCGGTCAGACAACAAGACCGATAGGTGAAAAGAGTATGGGAAGCAAGACAAAGAGAACATGGAACAACGCAGTGGAAGCAATTCTAAAAGAAAGGAGAAGTGATTGGAACTCAGATGGAGAAATGACTGGAAATGAGAAATGGAAGAAATTTGTTAAGAGGGAGGCGACGAGACAAATGGCAGATGAAACCTCTACACCGTAGGGTATCAAGAGGACAGGATTATGTATGTATGTAAGTTTTTTAATTGTTTTACTTGCAAAAAGTCGAACTTGATTAAAATGTAAATTTGTTGTTTTTCCAGAATCATAAAAACCAAAATATATGCTTTCTGATTAAATTTTGCCTACGAAATACGGTACAATGTATTAAAATTTGCAAATATAAGCTTTTAACAAAAATTGATAATTAATTTTTACCTCCATATTATTGTTCAATCAACATATCATAATTGATTACTAAATAATATCTATTATTTCTCAATAACTACACCGAATTGAACATGTTATTACTGTTAGTAAAGTCAGTAACTGTTTTCACACGTACAACTCAGGTGTATAACATGCAACATTACACTAGTTGACAACACGATAATTATAACTGTATAGGATTCGAACTTGACGCTTTAATTAATAATGCCGATTGCTATATGTCTCGAAATATCCGTTTAATATCAGTTCAACGATCGAAACTTCGAAAACAACCACCTAACTTGAACTGCGAATTCAATTCCCCGAGTGACACCGATTCAATGATCAAATACCTACCACGACGTATATTACAAATCTGTGCGGATTGAATGGAGTGAAATAAATTGTAGGTAGAACTAAGTCTGGGATATATTTGAGGATAGAATTTAAGGAGTGGAATTTTTCTTGTAGGTTACGTCGTCGTATGATTTCAGTTCGTCTAGACAGGCTGATGTAATCAACGACGTAAAACAACATCAGGGTCGCTTGTTTCACTTTGAGAAAGGTTCTGATGATTATAGCCTTTTGAAAATCGATACAACTGTGCACACAAGAGACAAGGTTACTCAATTACAATACTAATTCTAGCGGTCTTTAAAGGCTTGATGGTGCAGTAAGAGGGCCTGCACCTGCTTGTGAATTAGACGCCGTGCGTTCGAGTTCCACCAGGGTCAAGCGGCAGATTTTTATGGTGGGCTCAGTACAGTCGACTGTCACCAATCTTATGTTGGAGAATAATTAACTGCGCTCCTCCGTTTACAGTGAGGAAGTGACAGTACCACAGCTATAAAACACTTTACACACACCATTTATACAATAAGAAGGCTCCTGACAATTAAATTTTAATTTGTAATTAAATTAATTACTGTTTACATGCGTGCAAACAAATTTCACATAGAAGTACATGCAGAGAAACGTTTACTTATATCAAGACCGTCCCCGATTCAAGACAATTTCTGTTTCAATTATTCACAATACAATTACTGTTTTAAATCAAAAGAAATATTTTCTTAGCGCCTTTCTTCTACTTAAGAAAAGTATATACTTGTAATGAAATAACTGTATTTCTTTGTTTAAGACATTTGTTAATTTGATTGAAGAAAATCTTGCAGAAAATTTGAAGAAAGCGGTTCTTAGTATAGGTGGTCGTTATAACACAAAACAATATTTTCTTACGCAAATAGTTAGCAAATAGTTTTCTTAATTCAAGAAAACGTTTAGGTATTATTCATAAACCAATACAGTGTGACCTCGATAATCCGGAATAATTAAACCCGCGGTGATCCGGATTAGTAAATAATTCGGATTACTCAAACAGGACAGTTTTTTATTGAAAAGTGAAACATTTAATCCAAACAACTAAAAAATAGTACATAAACAAAAAAATATGTAAAACAAAAGCATGCTTATTAAATTTTATATTATTTCGTGAAGTAATTTGTAATTTTTGTTTGCTTAATCTTTTTCTGGTTTATTATAAAAGCCGTTTAATCTTTGAAGTACAAGAACATCATGTAGTGGGATATTACTTTCTTCTGTCCACTTTATGCACACATGAAACTTTTAACTGCCTCGTAATTCTTAACAGTCTGGTTTGTATTATTTAATTCTGAACCTGCACTGTCACAACTATCATGGTGTTCATCTGTAGCGTATATGTCTTCCAGTGGTAACAAATCTTCATCATTTTCAAGCCAGTTACGTATTTACGCGTTCGTGACATTTTGCTCAGTGAGAACATTGAGCATACCCGAAACATCTGTTATCTCTTCAGCCAAGGCAAGCCGCAATTCACTGAGAGAAATTAGATCTTCAGCATCATATTCAGTATATGAGTCGTTATTTGCAACATGAGCCATAACTTTGTACCAGCACTTCTGCAAGACTTCAGGGAAGATTTTTTCCCAAGAATTGTATAGTAGGCATACAGCGTCCCTTAAATTCATGGTTTTTATTAACTTAACAACGTTCTCTTCGTTATTAGATCAAATTTGGGCTAAAAGACTTTTCCGATAAAATAATTTGGTCAGTCTGATGGTATTTTGAACTGGAGGTTGCAAAAGTGCTATACAATTAGGTGGAAGAAATAATGTTGTAAATTGTCCATCCTCACTAGTCGGCTCTTCTATAGTTCCATGGCGCGAGGAGTTATCGACGATCAATAAGGCTCTTTCAGTTAAATTGAGGCTTCTTAAATGACTTCTAACTTGGCGAATAAATGAACAATGAAACCAATTTAAAAAAATTGCTGTAGTCATGCATACATTGGCAGATGATTTGTATTCAACAGGTATGTTCACATTTTTAAGTGCCCTTGGATTTTTTGCCTTTCCTATCACCAACAGCTTTAATTTTTGTGAACCATCAGCACTGCAACATGCTAGAAATGTAACGCGGTCTTTGTTTATTTTTCGACCTGGTGCGGTCTTTTCCACCCTTGCTTTCGTAAAATGCCTAATAACATATTTCTTGACTCGATTCGCAGAATTTTCAAAGTAGTGGCAAATTCTTTTTACGAGTTCTTGGTTCTTAACAGTTCTCATTTCAAAACCACGAATCGTAAGTTTATAAAACTTATGTTAGTTATACACCATGAATAGCTAATGACAACTAAACAATTATTTGATATTTACTTTGACAGTTCGTAATTAAAATACTTAAAACAAAGTGTGCCAGGAGTTATCGAGCATGCTTTAATACAAATAAAATTTTAAGAAAATTATTTTCTTATATAATACATTTTTATAGTCTTGAAATAAAAATATTTTCTTGAATAGAGACCGATCCCACAAATGGTTAAAAAATTTAATTAATCCACAAAATTCAATAACATTTTCTTTTTTCTTACGATCGTACCTCTTGATATTGGTTTCCGGAAGAGCACTCGAAAATATAGTAAGCAATGTCACCGCTTTAGTATCGTACCATTTTACCAATCTAAGTGTCGCACTTTTATGAATAGCAATCTTTTCTACGTAACTTCCTCTACCTTGTTTCATGAGTACTTTGTCTGATGGCAGCTTATTATCAGGAACCCTATTTGTACGAACGGTGCCCAAACTATGGATGCCATTTCGAGCTAATTCTATTTGTAATTCGGGACTACAGAACCAATTATCGTAGAAAAGGAAAAAATTTTGGTTCTTTGGTATTCGTTCAGCTAAACGAATAACTACATTGCCACTAGCACCAATATCTGACAAGTTGTCTGGTTGTTTATGCGATCCACAATATACTTCGAAATCATACACAACACCGCTTGCACCGGCAAGACAATATAACTTGTAGTCCCATTCCTTGGTTTTTTTAGGATTATATTGTTTTAGTCCGCTCTGGCCTTTATACGGAATAATTTGTTCGTCTACTGACAGATGTTGCTCAATTGGAATGCACTTTATGTTTCGTCGTATGCTTTCAACTATTTTTCTTATTTTGAATAACCGATCTGGCAAATCCAACGGTAGTTGATGGTTACCCGCAAAACTTTTTAATTTGCTCAAACCTACGTAATGGTGAGGAACTCTACATGCGTTATTCCGATACCTTCTAGTACCTGGTACCAATATCTATGTATACATATAAAACATGTTCCTAAAAATTGTTCCAGTTCTTGGGAATTTATTGAAAAGTTTAGGAATATATCAGTTTGTGCAGCATACAGATTTGAATAGTCCAAGAGACTTTTATCAATCAATTTATGAAAGTATTGAACCGGAGTTTCTACTTGGATTTCAGGACGTAGGTAGGAACCACATTTTTTGAATCTGTCCATTTTAGATGTATCTTCTTTTTGCTATTGCTTTTTGCTTCTTTTTTCTTTCCATAGAAACGCGCCGGATCCATAGTAAAGAAAACAATCAAAGCGTAAAAATGCAACCGTTATTGCACAGTGTATATTTGGATATACAGTTGCAGTATACGTCTTACTACGTGCTACGATTCTTAGATTCAAACACACAACACAGCTTAATATTCGACGTACTGTACACAACTAGATACCGATTTTTTTTCCCCTTTTATTCGCATGAATTTTCTAAAATCCATTCGATTATTTGAGACTCAACGACATCACAACACAACACGCTCGACGTTGCCGGTTTTCTTCGTCACTACTATTTGAAATCGTTAAACAAAAACACCCGAATACAATTGCCCAGGCATGTATTATCAAGTATACAGTACACGATTTCGACTAGCAGCCTATATAGAGCAATGGACAGCCAGGTTCATATTTGTATATTCAAATATACATGGTACTATAGAGGGTTAAAATCGAACTGCATTCATCATAACTTGCACTAAGAATAAGAAAAGAAGGTAAATTTATTGCCAGCTTTTATAGCAAGTTGATGCAGCTAGTTTATCTCCTCCCCCTTCGAAATTCATGCGATTGAAAAAACTGCATTATTTATAGGATATCCTATGCAAACAATTGGCGAATTTCGTAATTTTTCTATAAACACAAAACTCCTTAGAATTGCCACTGTATGTATGTACGTGTATATCTAACAGAACAACAAATTCATGAGAGCAAATAAACTATCATGTCTTGGCTCTTTCATTATTTTCATCGAACGTAATTGAACTACATCTCCTCCAAGGTTTGTCTGATTTCCGGGAAGGCACAAACTAGTTATTTATGCAGAAAGCCAGTCAGAGTAATAAACGCTCACATTATAAGACGTACATAGATAAATTCAATGGAAAATACTGGTAATGTGTAGGTATACATAGCAGTTTCTCTATAGCCAGTTGTTGTATTAATACTTCACGCAAACAATCCTTTCAAAAATATGGTTGTTTAAATAAAGTACAATACCCAGAGCAAAAACAGATGCTCGGGAGCTTTTTCTGAATCACACAGCTACCATTCGTATACACGCACGTTTCAATAGAAACAATATTTGGTTTCCGATTTAATGTAAATTATCACGGTATCATTGCTGCTGTTATCAAACAGGCCCACGTTATAGACTATGTATACATAGATCGGCGTATTGTGGAGGATTTATGGCAGTTTTAAAATAGCCGGAGATATTTGGGGATTTATTTCTTTCGTTGTAAACACGTGGACATTAATAGTACGCAAAAAGCATGGAATTTATTTTATTGATTATCAGCTATAGGGAACTAATGCCCGTTTGCACCGCACTGTTAAATAAGTGTTTACATTTGTGTAATGATTAAGTACTGTTTTTTAGTTGTTACGCATTTTAATCAACACCTAATACCTATTTAGCTAAGTAGGCAATGACGGCTATTTAAACCAGTATTAAAACTTATGTGACAGATGTCATATTTTGAAGTAAATTATTTTCTGTTGAATTTGTGTCATTCCAACATCATTCTGGTTACATTCAGTTAGTTAATTAAAGATGGAATTAATAGAAGAAGATATCTTTGAAGACGATTTAGATATTCTAGAAGTTATCGACATTGGCTTTCCTAGGTTTCGCTGCACCAGATCAAACCAATTATCCCGATTTGGACGAGCATAGCTTTTACACCAGATTTCGTTTGACAAAGCAGTCGGTATTCAATTTATTAATATTGATTGAAGAGGAGCTCGAATTTTCAACAGATTCGTAAATTTTTTGTTTATTGTATAGGGTAATAGAAACGAGCTTTTGAAAATGAGAATTATTATTGTAGGAATAATAGTATATCTTTCATGAATCAGTTTTTAACGACCCTGAGATTTTATACCTCTGCTGGTCATTTGAACGTTATTGCCGATTATATGGGAATGCACGTGTCTACAGCTTCGCGGGTAATTGTCAGAGTATCACGAACAATTGCAAGACTTTCTGCAAAGTTCGTGAAGATGCCAGCAAATCAGGCAACTCCTCAAGAAGTGCAAAGTAAATTCTACGATATCGCTCCCTTCCTTCGTGTTTTGGGTGTAATAGATGGGACACATGTGAAAATTCAAAACCCAAGTGGTGAAGATGGCGAAATCTATCGCAATCGAAAAACATATTTTTCAATTAATGTGCAAGTTGTTGGGGGACCAGACCTAAAAATATTCGATATTGTTGCACGATGGCCAGGTTCTAGTCACGATGCCACAATTTTTAATAATAGTGCAAGATTTGAAAACCAAGAACATGATAATGGTTTACTGCTTGATGACAGTGGCTACCCCGTGCGGAATTATTTTTTTACACCTTTGGATAATACCATAACTCGAGGGCAAAGATTATATAATGAATCTCATGTTCGAACTAGAAATGCTGTCGAACGTCTTTTTGGTTATTGGAAACGGAGATTTCCCATTTTGGCATATGGCCTTCGTTTAATGCCGGGAACTGTTCTGACAATTATTGTGGCAACTTCTGTACTTTATCATTACGGTAAAAATATGATGAAAGCCGATCCACCACCACCCGAAAATATCAATATGCACGAACTGGAACATTTAATAGCAGAGGGTCAAATTCTACCAGTTCCACAAGATGCCGTAGAATAAATCAAACAAAAAATAACTTTGTCAATAGCTGTTTTGAATTTTTATAATTTTCTTAACTTTTTTTGGTAGTCTTTTGTAAGCGTTTGAATTTTCCTTATACTTAATTTAAAACAGAACAGGTAATAAAATTAGGAACGTACCTATAATTTATCATTACACTGCATAACAGTAAAGTTAATTAACTATTACTAGGAAAACAAAAAGTTTAAGATAAAAATAAATTATCTAAATTTAACTTAATTTTATTTCCAATTCCAAATTTTGTAATTTCATCTCTCGTTCCCTCTCTTCGAAGGAGTATTGTTTCTCTAAATTTATTACTTCTAACTTCTAACTCTAGAGAGTTCCACCTCAGCGATAGATTGTCTCTGATCAAGCAGACGACTATATTTCTCTGCTATCTGCTTGTTAAAATGGATATTCCTGGTCTGCATCGGCTTGTATCATATTTCGCTTTTTTATTTTTTTCTTGTTGTTTTTTTTTTGTAAGCACTTTGCTTTTACACGTTTTAAGCCAGCTGGTTTATAGTTCTTCCAGGACATATTTTCATTATTTCCTGTTAATTCTTCCGTCTACAAAATACATTAACAAGAACCAACTTGGGACAGAACAAAATTAACTTACATTGTTTTCATTTTCTACAATAAGGCTTTCCTCTTCTAGTGTAAAATTAAACTCTTCCGGGTCAAGAATTTCTGCCCTCTGATTAATTGTGCTATCAGAGTCAAACGTATTTGATTATCCGATAACTGTTTTCTTGTTAACAATACTCATTATTAGGTCTTGATTAGAATTTGTATTTTAGTCTTATATAATATGTTGCCCAATATATGGAAAGAACTTAATGTAAAACAATTTAAAACAACTGTTAAATCATATCATAAAATAAACCCGCTTTACGAAATACAGGAGTCTGCTAACATACAGCATTAAATTTATGTGATATATAAAGCTGGCCACGAGCGGTACCGCGCAGTAGCGTAGAGTCGACCAGGCCTCGCGTTCCACTAGAGTTATTCTGCTAATAGAGATGTTTGCTGCCGCAAATAATTTCTCTCATCTTTTAAATAATAATTAAATAACACGTGCTCAAACACTTACCATTTTAAGAGTCCTCCGTGAAATCACAAAGTGAATAATGCCTGTTAAATATCTGCAACATTAGATATGTTTCAACTGTTGTTTCGGCAAAACTAGTACGGCATGAGGAAAAAATGCGTTTATATGCAGAGAACGAACGTTCTACATCTAGCGACGTAATATTTGCGTAAGTAAAATAATCTTTCAAATAACTTAACGATTCTGTTGACGTACCTTCACAAATGTGTCTTAATGTGCCAAAATCAGAATTTTTCTCAAAAACACTTTCAAATTTTTCTTAAACAGAAACATTTTTTGCGTCTTCAATCGCGCATAGCTGTGCGTGAACATGTTGCACTATTTGTAGAGATTCTTCTAACGGCACCGCAGGATTTTGTAATTTTTCTATTGCAACTGCTAGCCCGAAGTAATTGTCGTGAATGATTTTTAAATCCATTTTAACCTGACTATCTTGAAATTTCGACTGGCTTTTCTGGATAGCGGCAGCTTCCTTTGTATCGAATTGTAAAGCCACGTTCTTAATATTGTTAAAATATTTATGATAATAAAACGCGACCTGCAACCATGTTCCCCAGCGAGTTAGAATAGGTTCTGGTGGCTCTGGTATACGGGGGCACAGTCTGTGAAATTCGCGAATACGTTTCGGTGATTTGACAAATACTGCTTTGGTATGCGCTATTAAAGCGTCTACCTCAGGATAACATTTTCTGATACTATGCGCCACAAGATTAAGAGCATGAATTTTACACGTAATGTGTAACAAATTAGCAGAATGCTTTTTAAGAGACCGGCCTACAGAAAGCATGTTTGCAGCACCATCACTCACTAACATCAAGAGTTGGTTTGTTGAAAGTTCAAACTTGTCCAATGTATTTAACACTAACTTTGAAATTACTTCGGCAGTACACTGTTGTATTCGTTTGGAGACTAATAGAATTGAAGGTGCCGATTGATGAGGTTCCAATTTGCGTGCCATTACATTAAGAACAGAATGTTTCTTCCGATCTGTTGTTTCGTCGACACATAACCACAATTTTTGATCTTTCAACTCCGATTTTATTTTTTGTTCAATATGTTCGCGTGCAGATGGCACAATTCTTCGTAACGATGTTCGACTTGGTAATTTGCACTCCGAATAGTTATTCCAAAAGCAGATAAATGGTTCATTGTCTAGTAAATTAAACGGTATATTACATGCGATAAACGTAACGCATAAATTAAATATAAATTTTTCATTGTCTCGTGCGCAATTTCTTTTTGAGACATGCTTTTCACTATTTACGTGTCGTAGACAATGTTGTCTGGACCAACACATTAATGGGATTTTACAGATTACACATTTAATTTTAGCACCTTCATATATTAAGTCTGGAATTTCTGCAATAAATTTTCGAAGTTTGTTCGACCGCGGTCGTTTTGCTGACGAAATCATAATTTTTCTAGGGCAGATAAACAATTGCGCAAATGACCGGCAGCGAAACTGTCCGTACTGCTCCGCAGACGAAGTAATACTACCGTTCCTCTCGGTCCGAACTGATTCTACGCCGATGCGCGGTACCGCTCGTGGCCAGCGTTAGTTATTATCATTCAGGGCCCCAGTTTACTATCTGAATTAATAAAAGTTTCATTTAAATCGGTGATACATACTTAGCTGTGTTCGTATTCGTATGTTGTAATTTCACAAGAATTAAAATTTAATAAACTAAATATTCGTAATGCGTATTTTATTATTAAACAGCCAGTACAACTTAAAACGTTAATATATTTTAAAAGGATTTAGAATCAGAATCGTGTTTGTTTGTGTTTTCTCTTAGAAAGTAATCGTCTTTCCCTTTGCCTTAATAAAGGTCCATTTGTACAGAAAATAGAGTACATTCCCTACCTACTAAATATTCTAACAGTACGACAAATTGCATCCCTTTAAACCTAATTGCAACTGAGAATCTGTCCGGAATAACAAGAAGGTTTGCTTTAATTAAAAACAACCTCTATCATCGGGAAACAAATGAATGTTAGGTGGCATTCACGGTGCGGGTAACCATGGATGTACACAAACGTCATTATATATCCGGACGATCTAAGCGCATTCTTTTGCAAAGTATACGTGAAATTTTCTTCCTCATTCGTTTTCAAAATAAGTATTATTGGCATGAACATATGATTTTTAAAAAAGCAAGTTCTGTAATTCTTTGGAAACTGAAAATTTGATTTCTACAATAGATATGCATAAAAATGTTCTACGTTTTAAGCAATACTTTGAGCGCCAATGTCAACGTTTTTGTTTGAAATATGAATGAAATAAAAAACGCGTTACAAAAGAAGGAAATAATGTTTAATAAAAATGTTCATATTCGTTTAATAAACTGTTGAAATACTTTTCTGTACAAAATAAGAAAATAACTGCAAGTAAATCGTCTGTGCAGTGAATTATTTGCATTTTGTTGAAATGCAAGAGGCAACTAATAATAAGAGAAGTAACATTAATGTCTTTACTGTACAATAGAATTCTACTCGGGCAATAAATTTAAGTTACAAATATCCATAACCGAAATGAAAATTGATGTATAATAACATCAAAAACCTTTTAGGAAGTTCCAAAGGCCCAGTACATAACATGGATAAATCAGGAATTTACAAAATTTCATGTAAAGATTGTGATCAAGTGTATATTGGGTAGACAAAAAGATCAATCAGAGTTAGGTACAAAGAACATTTGGCTCATCTCAAATTCAGAAGGTTTGATAAATCTAGTGTTGTTCTACATATGCTTGAAAATAACCACAATGTTGATAATATAAAATGAATTTAAAACGTTAAGAGCATGGTTCAATTTAATTGTTATGAAGGCATGGAAATATCCAAAAACAAAATCACTTTAATATAGTTAATTACAGCGGCAGTTATTATAAGTATACTACGCGTCTCCACTCTTCTTCCTTATGGGCCAACGATGCGCGCGACAAAGCAAGGGCTATCAGGGTTTATTTAGTTAATGTGCAATAAAGCGTGTATGAAGTATTTGTAGTTATTGTAATTGTTACAATCGTGTTCAAAAATAAAATACAATAGAATCTTCACCTTTGTTGTCAACTACAGCGGATAGTTAAGGAATTGAGCTGGAATAGCATTTTTTTAAGCCAAAGATTTGTAAACTTACAGTTATAGTTTTGCAGGTACTTGAATCTGTAGCTGTTGAAAAATAAATAATATCTTCTATTACAAAGTGTAACTCACAAACAAAACATTCAAAACAGCCGACGCCACAGTTTTTAGGTTATACCGTTTTCATCGTTTCAGAAAAGGTTTTATCGCTTATACAACACTAAACAAACGTTACAGGTATGACCAGCAAAGCACGGAAATATCACAACACGGTATTTTTTTAATAGAACCAATATTATTTGGATACACTAATTCAAAACGCAAGAAACGACCTGAACGTATGAATGATCGACGATCTACTTCAAAATACGTCACAGCCTGCTGATGTCTAAGCGCTCAGACCTTATATATCGGAAGCTCATAATTAAGGCTCGGCAATCCGTACGGGAACACGTCACTGCTAGCATAGCCGTTCGTTTGCGCCTATCGATAGGAATTGAGAGTGTACAATAATATTCAGTATTACACAGACAGTAGAAGATATGACGCATCATCCTGATACCGAGTTTTATGTCTAGACATTTGAAGCATCCTTGTTTTATTTATTGCTGCTTGTCTTTCAAATAATTCTTGGATTTAGATATTTTTCATATACATAGCAGACACACGGTTTCAAACATATCTGCATTTAGTTTTTCGTCCCAGAGTTGTTTACTTTTATTCTCCCGACGAAGACAGAAATATTGTTGAATGTAAATTTTAGAAAAAAACTTACTAAACGAATTACAATTTATAAATAACAATAGCACATTTTGAGAAGAGCAGCATAACATTAGTGGAAGCTCCAAATATCTTAGATGATACAATAAATCAATTAAAAGTTGTTCCCAGAGAATTTAGACACAAGGTAAATCAGAATATTATGTCCGTGTTCAACAGAAACACAGATTTACGTATATACTAAATGAATTCCCTATTAATGCAAATCTAAATACCGATGTACTTACAAGATACCGTACTACCATATTTTAAATTTGCTCCGCTAATTGGTTGCGATGTTGAAAGAACATTTCCTGCATTTTAAGAAGTTCTAACATCAAGAAGAACCAGCTTTACATTTGAAAACATCTAGTAAAGGTTAATTCAGCCCCCATTTCTAAAAATAAGAAATACTAATACTGTTTTACGTAGTTCATCCATGTTTGTAAAGTGTAATCATAGATAATGACTTTATTTAAAGATGTTTCTAATTGATATTGTAAATAAGTACCCACCAGAACGATGAAACCGATCGCATGGCACGTCTATGGAAGTGATAAAAATAACATATTCCATTCTTATTTGCCAGCTGCGTGTAATCCATCCCCTACGTTTTGCAGAGACTTGCTCATAATACATATCGTTCGTTATTAGGGCAGCGCATATTACATTATACGGTCTATAGAATCGTATTTATTACCTTAAATCTTTTTTAATTTGGTTCATAGTTTGTCACTTTTTATAACAACGTGAAATAATTTTTTGGTTTAAATTTATTGGCATAACTTTATTTCTTTATCACATGTCCCGCAAATGTTTACTAATTTGCAATAATCCAAAAAATACTTTAAAAGCTTTACTTTTATATTAGCTTTCAAATTAAAATAATTACTGGAATCTAGTTCTAATCTGATTTACGATATACACATAATAGGCTCTACATTTTATGCGTATTAATATGGAAGAATCAATCTGATTACGTATTTTAAAATTTCATTACTCGGTCCATTTCAAAATTCGAGAATCGCCGCCTTATTATGCTGATCTGTATGTATAGAACGTGCGTAGATACCGCAATATCTAGTAAGCGCTCGGTAAGAAATAGTAACGGTATATTCTGTTTTACAAGCAGGTAGAAAAAAGGTGTATTGCATGCATCCCCGGTCTGAAGTGTTTATTCCAGCGCCCGGGACCATCGTCGGCTCTAAACTAAGTACATGCACGGGACGGGGTATGCGATAGATTCAGACAGAGAGAGGTTGATGCGCCGTGACCTTATGCTAGTCCGTATATTTCTTGAGCTTTCTGTACCATAATAGCTGTAGTTAAAAAGTTCAAATACTCTTAATTTCGAGTTTTTCTTTAGTAATAGTGTTATTATTTTTAACAAATGCTGTCTAGAGCACACATATGAAGCTTTATACATAAATAATTTCATTAACATTCTTGTAATCTTTCAAATGTACGCAGCATATTAATTAAAATTTAAATTTTTATCATCACTTATACTGTCCATTGTTTACAACTACCTGTACCTACATTTTCATTTTCTTGTTTATGGATTGTGCTACTTATGTTAAAAACAGTATATTTACATTTACCCAAGTTTAAACAATACTATGAACAAATGACTAACCATACGTTAATTGTGCAACGCTTTTATTTGCTTTTTCGACCATGTCCACAAATACAAATGGTCTCATCTCTAAACATTTCTATCTGGCGCCCTTTACATAATTGAATTGTTTATTTCAGAAAGGGATTAAATAACATTTCAGTGTTCTTGAAAAATGAAAAACATTGTATATTTTGACATACGAGGTGTGTTAGAAAATTAATGAGATTTTTTATTTACCAAATTTTTTTTTTAAATAATAATATTATCCCCTTCAAAGTAGGTCCCTTGGGCAGCTATACAGCGGCGGAGTCTTGGTAGCAACGCTGGAAGGCTTCAGCCGGTATGGCCTCTAGCATGTCCGTCACATTCTTGTGGATGTTCTCCAAAGTTCCAAAATGTCTTTTTAAGACACTTTTTAGTTTAGGAAAAAGAAAAATGTCGCAAGGACTGAGATCAGGTGAATAGACGGGCTGAGGAACCACAGGGATGCCTTTTGATGTCAAAAACTCCGTGATGGAGATGGCCGTGTGACATGGGGCGTTGTCATGATGGAGCATCCACTTGTCTGCAATGTCTAGTCTCACACGAATCACCCTTCTTCTGAGTCTTTCAAGGACACCCTTGTAAAGAACTTGGTTGACAGTTTACCCTGGAGATACAAATTCTTTGTGAACGGTATCCTTACTGTCAAAGAAGCAAATCAGCATTGATTTGATCTTTAATTTGCTCATTCAGGCTTTCTTCGGTCGAGGAGAATTCTCAGTGTGCCACTCCTGGCTTTGCCGCTTTGTCTCAGGGACGTATTCAAAAATCCAGGTTTCATCACCTGTGATCACACGAGTGAAGAAATCGGGGTCTTTGGCAATTCTTTCAAGAAGATCAAGGCACACGTTTTTTCGAATGCCCTTCTAGTCAATTGTGAGGTTTTTAGGCACAATTTTGGCACAGACCTTTCGCTTGTACAATTTTTCGGTTAAAATTTGAAGAACGGTGAAGCTGTTCAATTGTAACTGGTCACTCATCATCCCTATTGTTAAATGACGGCCTGACCTCACAAGAGCCCTCACACGTTCGATGTTTTCATTGGTTTTTGAAGTTGAAGGCCTCCCTGAGCTAGGTTCGTCTTCCACCACTTCTCGCCCACCCAAAAATAATTTGTGCCAGCGAAAAACTTATGCTCTTAATAAGCAATGTTCCCCATAGGCCTGCTTCAACTTTTCAAAAGTTAGACTCGCGCATTCCCCAAGTTTGACACAAAATCTAATGGCATAACGTTGCTCCAAATACCGCTGTTCCATTCTGTGTGACACACAACAAAAGCACAACCTCACTGATAACGCTCTCAAAAATCACTTAGTGACAGTAGGAAGTTCAAACTCGAACTGAGCGTCTGGAGTGGGCTAACAGACATGCCTAGTGAGGGAGAATAACTACAGCGTTGCCAGATCGCTCGCAATGGTGCCAGTCTCATTGAATTTCTAACATACCTCGTATAGTAGCGAATGATTATTTTTCACTATCTGGTATATTACATATTCAATTATTACATTTATTAATAATGCAAGCACTTATTAGAACAAAAAGTTAGTTAGCATGAACAACAAAACTTGCACTTAGACCCTTTCAGCAATAAATGCAGAAATTATAGAATATTATTGTCCATAAAGTGCTTAATTGTTGTTCTAATAACGTTTAATATTCAACAAACATCTAACAAAGCAACTTCGCAAAAATAATTATTTCTAAAACCAGAGTGATTGTCATTTATTGTTATCTTTCCTGTGGTCTTTTCGACTGGTTTGAATTACACTGAAAATTCCTACCGATCCCTCGACATCGCATATTGCTATTGCTGGCAACTGGTTTATAATTTACATCGACATGATGAAAAGAACATTTTCTCCTCGATTTGATCTACATACTCCTTTGCAACACTATCAACGTATGTACAGCGCTATCTGCATTAAGCGGCGAGAGATTACTACACGTCGGTGTAGTAAGGTGGACCCTATAGTACGTTCCTTTCTCGAAGGCGAATTTGCATACAAAGCGGTATCGTTAAACGCAACAAAATCCAGAACGTTTCTAAAATTGAATTTTTATCAGGGAAAACATAAATAATAGTTATAGGGGTTGGATTATGAAGGATTGAGCCTTTTGGGGACATTGTATTTTCACTGTTTATCTTCAAGCGAAATAATTTTTTTTTAATCCAGAAGTGAAATTAAATTTACATGTGTAGCACAGTTAGTTGACCCAAAATAATTTAAAAGATAAATATTTATATTATGAACTTCACAAGTGTAGTGGTTAAACTCAATGTTAACACAGCTCACACCAAATCTGCTATTCTATTTTTTACCTGCATTATAAAAAAATCTCGAATGTTGCATATATTCTATGAAGCAAAATTTATTGTAAATAAATGAAATTAGGTTTCCGATAAATATTCGTATAGTAGTGGAATTAAAGTCTGCAAATCCAAAGTATTGTTAGTATAATTTCAAGAACTTTTCAAATCATCAATTCCATTTACACAAAAAAATTAATTGAAATATTCTTGTTTTCTATTTTCAACGTGATGATAACCTTATTACTAACCTGGGCAAATATGCGGTAACAGCCAGAGGCGTGGCGAGCGCATAAAAGTTTACACATAAAATAGAAGGTAAGCAATAAATTATAAAACGTGCTGAAACACTTTTAACACCGTTTTAAAAGTCTTCAGTGAAATCACAAACTGGGTAACATCTTTTAAATATTTGAATCATTAGATATGTTTCCACAGCTGTTTCAGTCAAGTGAGTACGACGTGCGGAATAAATGTTTTTTAATTCCGAAAACGACCGTTCGACATCTAACGATGTTATATTTGCATATTTAAAATAATCTTTGAAACAACTTAATGCATCTTCACACGCACCTTCACAAATTTGTCTTAATATAAGAAAATCGGAGTCTTTCTCTAAAACACTTTCAAATTTTCGTATTATACACCAATTTGTTTCGCCTTCTACAGCGCATAACTGTGCGCGAACATCATTCACAATTTGAACAGAATCTACTAGCGACATCGAAACATTTTGTAATTTTTCTATTCCCTCCGCTAGTCCGAAGTAACTGTTGTGAATAGTTTGTAAATCTCTTTGAACTTGACTATCTTGAAATATTTCCTGGCTTTTCTTGATTGCTACAGCTTCTGTCAGATTGAATTTTAAAACTACCTTCTTTGCTTGATCAAAATATTTGTTGTAGTAAAACGCAGCCTGCAACCATGTTCTCCAACGTGTAACAATCGGCTGTGGTGGTTCACGTAAATCAGGACTCAGTTTGTGAAATAGCCGGGTACATTTCGGGGACTTTAGAAACACTGCCTTTATACTAGCAATCAATGCATTTACTAGTGGAAAACATGTAGAAATCGTTTGAGCCGCAAGATTTAGAGTATGGATTTTACACGTTACATGTAAGAAGTTACCACTGTGTTCTTTAAGAGATCGGCCCAAAGAACGCATGTTTGCGGCACCATCGCTCATAAACATTAAAAGTTACAATTTATAACTCTTTTGGAAGCAAGTAAGAAGGAGGATGACGGTCAATGTGGTTCCATTGTACGTACCATTACATTAACCACAGAATGTTTTTGACGATCTATTGTTTCGTCCACATATAACCACAGTTTTTTGTCTTTCAATTTCGTTTTCATTCCTTTTTCTATATGTTCACGAGGAATTGGCACTACATTTCGTATCATTGTCCGACTAGGTAATTTACAGTCCGCATATTTATTCCAGAAGGGGGCAAATGCTTCTTTATCTAGTAAACGAAACGATAGATTACATAAAATAAGAGCAACACATAAATCAAATGTAAATCTTGCTTGGTCTCGTATGACACTTTTTGCAGAAGAATGTTGTTTGCTTTCGATGTGACGTTGACAATGGCTTCTGAACCAACATATTAAAGGGATTTTACAAACTAGACATTGAATTTTAGCGCCATCAAAAATTAAGTCCAGCTTGTCCACTATGAAGTTTTTAACTGTGTCTGCCATTGGTCGTTTTCGCGACGTACCTAATTGCGACATTTTTAAAGCAAACATAAGCGTACAATTACGAAATAAGTTACGACAGCCTACATATACACAGAACTACTCGCATACAGCATCGATTTAGTACTGACGCTGTGAACGCGTGAAATAAATAATCGCCGACTCCGCACCACACACTACACTGACTGTTACCGCTTTTTGCCCAGACTATTTGTTACATCCAGTTCAAGCAATAGCGGAATTTGGACATTTTAATGTATATACATATAATTATTTTAAACTGCATTTAACGTGAAATTTTAAACTGCATCTAATGCTATTTAAAAGGAAATAATTTGCAGTATCAAAACAAGATGGATTAAAATACAGTATCTATGTATTTAACAAATGAAAAGTAAGCCTACACTGCTGTTTTGGTTTTCGACCGAACAATACATGTAATAGAAAACAATATCGGGATTTTACTTCACAACGATACATACGTGAAACTGTTCTATAGCGTAGGTATTGGCGACGACAGAAGACAAAAGAGATGCCATAGCTGCGTCTGTGATTTGTTCGAAGTATTTACCATTAAACTGGAAATAGGTAGAAGAAAGACAAGCTTCAACCGAATCAGCCAGATCATCCTGTTAGTCACTGGAGATGAGGAGTAGAGTGTCTCAGCCGATTCTGGGACCACCTCTTTAACTTTGACCTTACATATGCATAGGTCCAGGTCAATGAGGAGGTTCCAGAATCGACTGAAACTGGCCAACCCCCAGTCAAAGTCAAGGCCATCTCCAAGGTTAAAGCTAACCAGGGTCAAGGCTTCGAAAGAATAAGCTAGATCAAGGTCAATGAGGAGGTTGTAGAATGTGGAAGTTTCACAATGTAAAGGTTCCACAATTGGTTGGGAGGTATCATGGTCATATCACTCCCCCAGACTAAGGCCGTATCTCAAGGTTGATGACTGTGTATAAAAGGGTTTCAGTAGTGAATAGATGTTAGTATTAAATGTGGTAACCATGAACAGCAGATATAGTGACGAAAGAGAAACTTATGAATTTTAAGAATAAATAAAGTGTATCGAATAACGTCAATGTTGATGAAGGTAATTCTTCGAAAGATTCTGATACAGAACCATTTAAACTAGATGGCAATTTTTCTAAAGATCGTGATACACAACCCTTTGAAGTAGGTGAGTCGAGCGATTTCTGGGATAAAGTAAATTTATATACGGAGACGTTTCTGCGAGAACCACTGTGATACCATTGTTAGGAGAGAGAATATATTTTTTAAATAAGAGCTATTCCAAATGAATACGTGTGGTTTGTCTGCAGATATAAATTTTGAACCATCTGTGAAGATCGTAGGAATAAACAAGTAATGTTTGTCTTTTTGTGAATATGAGTGGAATCATTTTTTAATGGAGAGTAAGAAGTTGAAAAGATATTTTGAATATTGTGGTGGAGCATTTCCAGTTGTCACTAGTCTCAATTTGCGGATATCTAGCGAATGTTTCGACGGAGTTACTAGAACACGTAAAATGGAAAAAATTGGAGACTGCATATATTTATCATACGAAGGTTTGTTAGAGCTGCTTCGTTTGGAAGTTATTGCGTTTTATTGTGAGTATAGAATGAAACGTATTGTGAAGTAAAATTGAGTATGTATTTAAGTATTACTTTGTGATGTTGTATACTATTTGAATAGTTGCTGTTTCTGAACGCAGTTTAGATAAATTATCTTTATTAATATAGGAACTAGAGGAAAACGTCTCAGTCTAAATCGAAAAGCGAGACAGAAAGGTAATGGATGGGATCTTCTAATAATGGATACTGTATCCGGTATGGGAACTTTGCTGAATAAGTATTCGACATCAAAGCTGACAAGGCTATTATTATTATCACATGCAATGCAAAACATGTAAGAATCACATGCACATAAATTGCATGACATTGGTGACTGGTAATGAAGCATGTTTTGCAAACGATTTGTTTGTATCTACTTTCGTAAATGCAGTTCAATAAAAATCTGGAAAACAACGCTTTCTTTGGAAAACAAAATTCACATTTTTAACTGTTTTAGAAATGTTTAACCTCCTCATTACCATTTCAGCTACCCCAGGTACGATCTTTATACAATACAAATAAATAAATAAAAAATTCGACTACGTCCGGCTATCCTCAGTTCTGTTGGGCTACTTTCGGTTCTATTCGGTTACATTTGACTACGTTCGGCTATATTCGGTTCCTTTCAGCTATATTCGGTTCTATTCGGTGCCGTTCGGCTATGCTGGAATATATTCGGTCATGCCCGGTTCCGTTCGGCTATATTCTGTTATGTCCGGTTCCATTCGGCTATGCATTACTTATAGACATGTTTTTTTTTATAAAATAGAGATTCTAAGGTATATATACATAGATTATTTATTCTGCATACACATTAAATTTAAAACAATTTAAAACAATGAATATTAATGTGGGGTATTTGAGGTATCCCCCTTGGTAATGAAAGATTCTCACAGATCTTGGTAACGGAAACGTTAAATAAGCATAAACGAATTTTATATAAAAAGGTGCAAGTGAGACGTATCCAAAGTGTGTGCCCTACAATAATAAGAAACATTAAAATGAGTAAAAAAGCAATATTTGCGGGTAGAATTAAAACATTAATAAAACGCATGACTATAAAAACACAGAGAAAAAGAATCTCAAAAACCGAGACACTGCTTAGTACACCCTGTATAGTTTTCGGTTCTAAGGTTGACTCTACGCGTCTCGATAACTCTCCAGAAATATTCCACCATGTGCCTGGCATCTATAATACTACGTAATTACGAATTCTGTCCGAAAAATTCGCACATCAAATTTTTCTCTTCGCCTGTTATCGACACATAGCTGGATTTCTCGCTTGCATGTTGGATAAATTTTCTCGTCCGGAAACGGGACTTTATGACTTTTTTGCGAAATTCGTGTTTATCCGTGCAGCCAAAATATGGTAAACAATGCGTTTATGAAGCAACGAATTAAACTTTTCATGGAATCATAAAATATCGTAAAATAATTTCATCCAAAACTCCAACTTATCTTTATAGTTGAATTGTTTTTCGTGCTGGTGTTCACCATCTTAATTTGAGGTTTAAAGGTTTGCTACCGCCGCTTATTCACAGGCTAACACTTTTAAGAATCCTCTTTCTTAGGTTTTATAATTACAATCTATCCATATGTTGAATAATAAGTAATTTGTATGTCTTTGTAACATGTAGGAGCTTCTTTCAGTTCCTTTCGCATTTAACGGCTACAAGTCACTAATTTATTATGAGTAGTATAAGCTAGCACTAAAACCAAAACTAAAACCAAACACAATAATTGTTTTTGCCCAGTAGGTCATCTGGTTTAAACCGCTTTAAGCGACGCATTTCATTATTGTTGTCGAATAGTAGTTTCGCAAGTGTATTGGGATGTGCAGCATTTATCCGTTCACTATATCTGACACTGTAGCTGTTTATTTCTTCTTTGACTGAAGGCGCTTGGAGATCCTTTTCTATTGATCAGGATGTAACATATCATGGGGCGTTTGCTATGATTCTTAACACTTTATTCTGAGCGTTGGAGTGTTGGAGAATTGCAAGATTGGAGCGGTACCCCATAGCTAAATGCCATAGCTCCAAATCGCTTTGAGGATCGTCTTGTAAAGAAGCAGTTTGTTGTCCAATGTTAGCTTAGAGCTTTGACCAATCAGCCAGTACATTTGCCTAAATTTAATACCAAGTTGTTTTCTTTTGGTAAATATATATTTCTGCCAGGTTACTCGTCTATCAAGATGGATACCTAAATATTTTGTGTCGTTTGCCTACTTTAATTGCTTGCCGTTGAGTGTGACTGGTGGACATTCATCTCGTCTCATTGTAAAGATTACATGTATCGACTTAGCTTCATTTGCTCTATCTTACCATTCTTTTAACCAGGTGTCAATTTTATTTAAGTTTTCTTGCAAATTTTCTGATACTTTTGTGGGATTAGAGTGCTAGGCCAGGATTGCGGTGTCGTCTGCGAAAGTAGCAACTGCCGTGTTATTACTAGAGTGTAGATAAGGTATAGGACAGGCCCCAGTATGCTTCCCTGCGGCACTTCTGCATTGATGGGATGCAACTGGGTGTATTCGTCTTGCTGTTTTACCAGGAAGTATTTGTCTATTAGGTAGGACTTTAGGAGTGGAAAGAAAGGGTATGGCAGTTGTTCCTTCAGCTTATAAAATAGATCTTCGTGCCAGACCTTATCGAACGCTTGGCTGATATCCAAAAAGACTGCTGAGAGGTAGAATTTTCTTTTCTGTACGCAGTAGATTTTTTTAACCTGTTCAATTGTCCCATGCTTTAATCTGAATCCGAATTGGTGGTCTGAAATAAATTTATTTTCTTCTAGAATTGGAATCAGCCGTTTCAGTAGGAGCTTTTCAAATTAACACCTTTGATAGGATCGGCAACAAACTTATGGGTCGATACGAATTTAGTTCTTCCGATTTTTTTTTACAGGTTTTGGTATCAGAATAATCTGTAAAATTTTCTATTGCTTAGGATACTGTAAAAATTTGAATCCTTTTATTGTACATTCCTGCAATACCTTACCATTTATTAAGTCGAACTCTGGTGTTTTTTTATTTATTTATATTTTTAATGACTGTATTTTTCACTTCTGACGTTTTCACTTCTACGTTCTTGAAACTGCTTGAAGGGCTGTATAACATCCACAATATGGCACTTGAATAGGTTCATTTGTGAAGGGGTGGGGGAAGGCACCACCAAATTTTTAAATAGTAATACTATGCTATTTTCACATATGTAATAGAGCTCAAAGAGGCGATTATTTTGATATATAACTTTGATGTATTTGGTTCAACCGTTATCGAATTATTTTCAAAAAACCGAAAATCAAGTAAAATTTCAGGGGTGGTTTCACCCTCTTAAAACGAAATTGGGCCGATAAAGGAAATGGCTTCGAACATCTTGGGATGAGGACTACTTGTCCACAAAGTTTCAATTTTTTTGGAGTCTACGGGTTCGGGATGTTCCCTTGTTAGTTATTCCCTATATCTTCATGTGCGGGCAATGTTGTGTAATTTCTTCGTTTCTTTTTGTAGTCTTCTTTTTATTTTAGTTAGATCTTTTTATATGCTAGTTACATTTGCGCATATCAATTCTCATCCATTTTTTAGGTTAAGCTTTCCTAATTTTCTTCTCTCTTCCTGGTTCAGTTAGAACAGCGTTAGCTGAACTTCTCCCTTTGATGTCTACTGAGTTCTTTCGGTATATTGTATCAATAAAGCTTGTATTATTATTATAGTCTTAAGAACTATTTGTTTGCAAGGATGTATTAGATCATTACCTGTATCACATTTGAAGGTATGTTAGAGCTCCATCTTCATTATACTACCATTCATTATTATATGTTTGTTTAAGAATTCTTCATACTACTTTCGATTCAAAGAAAAAGTATTTGAAAAAAAATACTACTGGGTTTAATACATATTTACCCATATTATTTTAAAATATCATTAGCTATATGATTCTGAGAATAGTAACGTAAAATACGACAACTATAACATTCGAAGTTACGGCATTATTTTTCGCATAATGTCGAGATCGAATTAGAATGGAATCCGAAGTGCCTGCAATATTCGCAACTTTGTACGGAAAGTAAAATAAACGAAACGGAATAGATTACGCGGAAAAATCGCTCTTAATTTAACCCACAAGATGAAGCATCGTGTCAGGAAATATCTCTATTGTATAAATGAAATCGGTTTACGCAAACATGCTGCAAATAAATTTGTAAAGAATATCGGAGGAAAGCGATTTTGTATTCTCTCGAAACCAACGATAATTTTTAGCGTTTGTCATTGATGAAGAAAATTGCTCGAGCTGCGTTTTATACTGGTGCTTATGAGAATTGCCTTTTATCAACTGCGGAATATAAAAAATACAATAACATCGGTAATTATGTGGCAACGACAAATTTTATCTATCTTAACAACAAAAAGTAGCTACTACATACTACTACAGGGTGCATTTTACGTTCCAGTTCGATGTTTTCTTTGATTATCTTTTAAATTGAAAAGAAATTATAATTTATATTTTACTCCCTCCGTCCGAAAATATGGTACGCATTTGAAATTTTTTTGAAAATTAGTGAGACATTAGTAAAGAATTATAATTAAATATACTTAGTTGGCAATTCTGACGCTAGGCAAACAACTAATACATAGTTGGCTGCTGTCCGATTTTGTTTGTGTCAAAAACGTCAATAGAGTTAAAACGACATTTCATGAAAAATAATTTTACATACGCCCTGTTCACAAAATGGCAGATATTGTTATAAATAATGAAGTAAGCTTATTGAAAAGGAATTTCAAGTTCAAGCAATTAACCGGTGAGCAACGTCACGGTATATTGCAAAAATTGTTGCAGTTGAAAGAAGGCCAGAAGCTGAAGCATGGGAGTATAAATAAAGTTGCAGCTGAACTTGGGGTAACCTGTTTGTCCGTGTCTAGAATTGGGAAAGTGGCTCAAAAACAGTACAATGACGGTAAAATTTCTGCTGATGTTACTTCAAAAAAGAAAGGTAAATATGGACGGAAACGTAAAGATTATTCTGAAAAGTTAGCCAAAGTTAAGGAAGTTCTTTCCAATCGTCGAGGGTCAATTCATTGTTCGACATTTACAAACGAGAAAAGAAAATAAAGCGTATATCTTCTACTGTTAAACTTTTGTTAACAGATCAAAACAAGAGAGATTAAAGTTTTGCTTGTCGAAAGTGAGACCGGATGGACGTTTTGAAGATTTGTACGATTATGTCCACATAGATGAAAAATAGTTTTGTTTAACGCAAAACAAACGCTCTTATTACATTATGATGGACGAAGAAGAACCCTACCGAAATTGCAAGAGCAAACGTTTATAACTGAAGTGATGTTTGTGGCTGTTGTCGCCCGACCACTTTACGATTCACATCGAAAATAATTTTTTAATGGAAAAATTGATATATGGCCCTTTGTTTATCAAAAACCGGCGAAAAATAGACCTAAAGGAACTTTGGTAAAAAAAAATGTGAAGTCCACCAATTCATCAGAATGTAGAAAAATGATTCTTGAGAACGTCATTCCGGCGATTAAGTTAATGTTTCCTATAAGTCATAAACAAAAAGCGATATATATACAACAGGATAATGCAAAATCTCATGCTTGCGACGACGATGAAGAACTTCTGACTCATGCTTCTACAGATGGCTGGTCTATTCAATTTAAATCACAACCACCAAACAGTCCCGATTTAAACGTTTTGGATCTTGGCTTTTTCAATTCCATACAATCTTTGCAACATAAAGCTTCGCTAAAAAACAGTTGACGGAATATGTTGAAAAAGCCTATGATGATTTAGACAGACACAGCCTTGACAATGTTTTTCTAACATTGCAGACCTGTATGGAATCAACTATGTTGATTGAAGGAGGAAATTCGTATAAGATTCTCCATATCAAGTTATATATATCAAAAGTTACCGTTGTCGCATGTACGCTTTTTCGTATAACTAGACATTTTCTTTTCCTATGTGTATAAAAGATACCTTCAGATTAAGCTGAATTGATAATCTTACACAAAATATAAGGGTAAATATTGACTACAATCTATCAAAAATTTATAACGTGAATTACTCATGCGCCATCTATTGACTTTTGTTTAATTCTTGTAAGGTAATAAGGGAACCTGTATTGCTTGCATACTTTCCTCAAATGGCAAATTGTAACACCCAGAGCATGTGTTTGCTTAATATGTTGTTACGAATGTGTCAACGTGCTCTTGTGACAATTACCTCTGGTCTTTCTTACCGTTTTTTCGTCACCAGTCGTGACCTCCAATGTGTCTGCATGTTTTGTGATGGCAAACGAATTATAAGTGCATAAGCTTTAACTCAAAACGTAAGCAAAGAAGCTGTGACTGAGATTTTAAAACCAACGCAGTTTCTATGAAACTACTCTCAATTTGAACGTGTGGTATCCAACGAATATTGCTAGTTAGTTAGGGGAAGAAACGTCATTCAAATTATATAAAAAATTTCGAATTTGAGAAGGTAAATATGTCAGTTCCACTCGCGCAGTGAATGACAAGTTGGGAGCAGTTACATAAATATACGTTTCCCCTTGAGGCAATGGCAAAAACGAAGTTTCCACGTAGTTACCGGGCCTTAAAGTAGATCCTGGATAAAATGCCCGACCGCTAGTAACATTTTTTCCATTTTCGCCCGAGCGATATATGAAGAGGGATGAAACAAAATAATGTCACAGAGAGTATGCGATTTATGGAGCTTACATTCGGAAAATAGTAGAATCGCCTTGGAGTAGCCATGAATATTTTATAAATGTAATTTCAATTGTTTTGAAGAGGTATATACTCTTAGGTGTAGGAGAAATCATTTAATAATTGATGAGACTAGTTCAACTTGCGGACATATATTTTTGTTACATATGAATGAATAAATTGTTGGAATGTCTGAAGATCTCTATCGATTCACGGATCTTTTTACTATAATAGTGAGGGTTACGACACAGGAGGTGGATAGAGTTAAATTGTATTTGGTGGCCAGTTTTCAGTCTGTGGTCAATCAGCGCGGACCCAGCTACATGCAAAAATCACGTACAGCGCTCGTGCTCAGTAACACGAGTAGTCTGAAAGCTTGAAATTGGGTTTGAAGATGGTTTTTATGTTATTCCGGAAGAGAATCTTGCTGATGCGATCGGTGGCACCTTGATACGCTTGCTTACGGAAATTAGGGTTAGATGAGGGAGGTTACTGTGGAGAAGGGTAGGTGCAGCGGTTATTGGTAGTGTGTCTGTCTTTCCTAGAATAATTATTGCGCATCAGAGTTTCAGTAATGTGGTTCAGCTCTTGAGGAAGCGAAAATTTTCAACTATCTTGATGTTTTCGTTGGTTCTTGCTGCAACGGGCTTTCCGCATCTTGGATCATCTTGAATTAATTCCCTGTCCCATCAAAATTGTTCACACCAAAACTTTACCGTAAACTATGATGGTGCACCTTAGACGTTAATCATTAATCATCCTGTCATAAATGTTCTTGGGTCCATTTCCCTCCTTCGTTAAGAAGTTTTGGTTATGGTTGTGGACGATGAGAGGGTGAGATGGATCCTACAGCATTTAGGCAACAATAGGTCCATTATGCACCCTCTTTAAGAACTTGATAACACTTTTGTGTTCTAGCCGAGCCTCGTTCATTTTTGTGTTGATTAAATCTTTATAAACACAACGTAACCTTTGAACATGAACGAAACTTGGTCAGCTTATATCAAAATGTCATAACTATTTGAGAGCAAAAAGTTGCCAAGGTAATTTATTTTTTTGTTGGCTATGTAGACAATATAAAAAACTGCCTCCGAATAAAAATGTTTAATTCCCTTAGAATTTCCGACGTAATTAAATACTTGAAAAAAGCTCGCCCCGGTATGGAATCGAACGTGATACCTCCCGCATGCCGGACGGGCGTGTTAACCACTACATCACGGGGACCTTATGTCAGGAACGTTCACTTTTTAATACCTATTTATTTTGTCTGCAAATATACCATGATATTTCGACAGACAATTTGAATTCTTATATGCCAAATACACTAATTGATTAATATATTTTGGCTTCCGTTGGTGAATTATAAAAATCTGTAATTTCCTTGGAATTTCCGACTTAATTAAATACTAAATATAATTGTCTGTCGCAATATCATGGTATATTTGCAGATAAAATAACAACTAGGTATAAAAAAGTGAACGTTCCTGACATAAGGTCCCCGTGGTGTAGTAGTTAGCACGCCCCTCCGGCAAGCGGGAGATTTTTTTTTTAATATTTAATTACTTGTCGGAAATTCCAACGAAGTTACAGATTTTTATAATTCACCCACGGAAGCCAAAATATATTAATTACTCCCCTCGTATATTTCTTGAAGTTTTCGGCAATACATCAACTAGCGGCTACAAGATGGCCGTTTTAATCGTTATCATGTTTGATTCATACTATTTCATCTTTTTGACTTTTCAATAAAAGTAGGTTCAAATCATGCTAATAAAACTGCATCTTTTCGCCATCTAACCGTTTTAAACCACATACTCGCTTTGTTCAGAAGATCAAAATAGCAGTATAATTAAAAATGAATTGCAGTGCTCGTAAGAATTTTTGTAATAATAATAATAATAGTACCATTTATTTGTCCAACGGTGTACCCAATTACAGGACAACTAAATTTAAATACATACACTATAAACGAAATGAAAGAAAACAAGAGAGAAAAAAAAATAAATTATGAATTGAATTAAAAAAAAATTTCATTGTAAAATATTTCCGCATTACGGCACATGGCTACATTGGGGAACTCTGGAGTAGGTTGGTACGAGGGAAAGGTAATGAAAAGGTAGAAGGAGAACGGGAGGAAATGCGAGGCACAAGGAAATTAATAGAGGGAAGTAAATTAGGAGAATCAACATAGCCATGCACGACCTTCCAGATAAACTTAGCAACATCACGGCGGTGTTTAAGTGACTCCAATTCATGTCTTTCCAGGAGCGAATCGTAATCTGTGCCTCTTTCCCGATAAACACCATCACTTTCAAAAGACACATACTTCAAGAAGCGCCGTTGTACCTTTTCGATGGCTAGCTGAAGATATACATAATGCGGTAACCAGACAGCTGACGCATATTCCAGTTTGCTGACAACAAAGCTAAAATATAAAGTTTTCAACAAAGACATGGAATTGAATAATTTACTGCAAAAGTTTTATCAGTGAAGAGCTTAATCCAAATGCTAACAACTTTTTTAATAGAATCCCATGGTCAATGATGTCAAAAGCACTGCTGAAATCAGTGTATATCAACTTGGCTTTGAGTATCGAGTTGTTCACTAATAAACACATGGAAACGAGATTTGTAACAGTAGACCTTCCTCGAACAAACCCATGCTGAGCAGATGATACGTAAAGCATAGTGTTATGAAGCAGGCAAGAATAAATAACGCTTTCAAAATTTTGGCAAAATTTATAATACCTTAAGATTATTCCGTAAACCCCCTCCCATCTTATAAAAAAGATGGAGTGAACCAATAACATTTAAAGCATTCAAAAAATTATTAATCTTTCTAAAAGATAAATCAATCATTCACACTGGTAGAACTGCAGCGTTTAGATATTAACCTCAAAAAAATTTCTGTAACGAATTATCTTACCTGCTCGTTCAGGAAAGCAATATAATCGCTGATGCTATAATCCGCTACTACATCATTTTTATACCTCAGTTCATTCATGGTGGCCAGGAATTTAGATTTAATGCTATGAAGAGTAACTTGAGCATAGGCCTCTGTACCGAAACAACAATCGATCACCATAAACATCAAGCTGTCTAACGCTAAAATTGCCAAGTTTGGAAAGTAAAGTTTCGCGGCGAAAGCTTCCGAATATTTCGAAAAAGCCATCTCTACTCTTAGTTTATCGTTACGCTTGACGTTTAAAGGAGATTTTCGTAAAAGTAATATGTAAAAGCGTTAACGGTTGAGTAACTTTGCTGATTTTCGCGAGAAATACTAAAGCGTTGATGATATGCTTTAGTTCGTTCGCATCCAGCAGTCGCCGACTTTACTAAAAGAATTGCTATATTAATGAAATACTTAATCTAACATGTCTAGTTTCTACATCCTAATAGTCGGCTGTATCGTCCGCGCGTTCAGAAGGAATTTTTCATATCTAATCTCAATTTTAGTATTAAATTGGCTGTGCTTTAGAAACCCATGTTCATCGAACGACGACTGGTAAGTAAATCTTATTTTTATTGTAAGAAAAGTAGGATAAGAAAATAAGATTCATAAGGATAAAGACAAGTATTGAAAGTATTTGCAGGCATTAGTTTTTATTACTGAACATTTTTTTTACAAATTCTGACTTCAAAATGCTTTCGAAATCGTTACATTTTTGCTGTAAATGAGTGGCCGACTACTAGGCTTACCTAAAGGATTATGTTTCCATTGTCCATTGTGATTACTGAAAAATAAGCTGGCTTTCTATTTTAGACCGAATATAGCATTAATGTAAAGGTAATGTTTATGTATTTGAATAAAGTAGGTAAAACATAGCTATTTCTATCTTCTAGTAGTCGTCCGGGGATAACCTTTAATAGCCGATTATTGGTTGTGCCGCGCTGTAGTTCGGCTACAATATTCTACAATGTGGAAATGGAGAATTTCGGGCAATTATTTTATTACAAATTCTCGAATACATGTACTATTATCATGACAGAAAACAAAAAGAAACGATTGTTTCACCAATATTCAGAAGACTCGTTAAAAATACTTTATCTGCCATAAGCAACGAACAATCTATACGTGGGGCTATATAGTAGAAGATTTTCCGTACCCCGCTTAACCTGACAAAACAGATTACACGGGAGAATTGCAGCAGGACCTTACTAAATGGGCCCACCCTCTATACTCTTCAAAAACGAAGTGTACCATCTTGTACAATGGCTGCTAAATCTTGCCAAAGCCAGATTTTCGCAAAAAAGAATGAATTATTAGACACAGTGGAAAGTATTATTGATAAAGAGAGGCGAGTTACGTCGTTTAAAAACAAAAAGCAGTAGAACATTTGAGGAAAAAGGAAGCAGAAGTTAAAGGACAGCATAATGTGTAAAGTTGACAAAAAATCAACAAAACGTGGGAACGAAATAAATGTAGGAAAAGTGAAATAAAGGTCTTTTTCTCTTCTGTTAACGACCTAAAACGCAAAAGAAAAACATTTATTTAAGTGCTTAAAACTTTGAAGAAGGAACTTATTTTTAGAGATGTTCCATATACCTGTACATTTACTAGTGTCTATATTTATACTTTTCATAACATTTATTTGTATAAAATCATTACCGGAGTTATAAACGCCCCCATTAATTTTATTTATTTATTTATCTTTCACTTTAGTATCTTATAGAAGTAATTCGAGACCACCGACTGTTTAATCTATAAAAAAGTGCGAAATGGAAATACCAAACGTTATACTCACAAGTTCTTTATCGAATCTCCAATGAAAGTCCATTAAATAAATTTTACGATCGTTAAACGATATTTTCATTTCCCTATTACATATGTGGAGCTGTGTTTCGTAAAAGAAAGAAAGTTGAAAGTTTTTTAAGTTAGTAATATACAAAAAAAACCAGTGTGCTTGTAGAGAACGACTGAAATTTTCAAATTTCTAAAAAGGGCCCCATATATTTTTGAAAATTTTGAAATAAGACAATTTATATCCAGTGGGAAATTTCAATGAGAGATTAGCCAACACCAAACAGCTCAGGAGGAAGGTAAGAGGGCATTTGAACTCATTGAATAAGGTACAAATAATCTGGGTTATGGTTCTCTGGTTGTGGTATTTGATTACTATGTTAAGTGTTTCTCCTTTGGACGGAAAGTATTGACTAGGGATTATGAAAAGTAAACAACACAACAACAAAAAAAAAGATTTAGTATCTGGTGAAGTCAAAAGTTATTTTCCTAATATGGCCTTAGTCAAAACGGGTGTACCACAAGGCTCCATTTGAGGACCTATCTTTCATCTTTCATCATTTTTATTAAAGATCTATCTTTTTGCATGAATTATAAATCAGTATTTTACGCAGATGGTGCTAGTTTATCGATTGTTAATAAATCACTAGATTTGTTAATTGAAGACATTAAATTGGCTCTGAACGGAATAACCGAGTGGTATCATATTGTCGCGAATAAATGCTTTGCTTTTACTTTTAGAAAAGACGCTAACTGGACTTCCGCTGCTTTGCGTTCATTGTCTGTTTTCTGTATTGTAATCATTTTTCGATCGGTGACCGGTGTCGTCGAGCTGACTGAGCGTCTGGACAATTGCTGTGTAAGATTATGATCTCTCGGTCAATTCGAAGACATCGAACTTTGATACTGCCGATGAAGCACCGGAAGGATAGTTAGTAGAAGGGATTGGGTAGATTATAAATATAGGTTAATTTGTAAGAATTGGGATTCGGGCAGAGTCTCTGAAAAGAGATCTGCAGTGACTTCTTGTTTTTTTTTTGTAAATAAAGAGCGTAAAGTGGAGTGCCTGTTTTCTTTTGGAATATACGTACCTCTCCAGTACCTCTTTCTAACAAGTAGGTGAATTTCTATGTGTAGTATTTGTGCGAGTATCTACCCCGAGCTACCCCTATCACGGTGATCTGAAATTAGTCATTAATACAGATAAGTCAAGAATCACAATCTATAAACAAGCAGATTCTTTTAACATTGTAACACTCGACGATCACATATTAACTACGAAAAAATCATTTAAGATTTCACATATGGATAATTTAAAAATAAAGTTAAGTTAAAGCAGATCGGGGGACTGTGGCGGCCATTCCATAATTTTTAGGGTTCTTTCATTTTCTTCTTGCTGCAGGTAATCTGTACACAATTTAGATTTATGTTTGGGGTCATTGTCCTGCATAAATTCAAATCCACGACCAATTAATCGGACTCCTGACGGTATGGCTTTTTCCTCCAGGATTTTCCGATATTCTTCTTTTTTCATTATGCCCTCAATTTTGAGCAAGTTCCCTGTTCCGATTAATATTTCCAGGTAAACGAGTGAATCAGCTAACCGTCCTAGGGATTATTATAAAGCTTTATTGTCACTCTAATTATTGGGGATTTCCATCATAATTATATATTTTACGATAACGGTCTTATAATAGACAAATACTACCTGGAAATTGGTAAAAGGCTTCCAGAAAAGGTTAGTTTTAATAATTCCTCACAGAAATGTATATTATATAATTTTAAAATTTTTTCCTAAACAGTTAATATAATTTGTCAGCTTGCCCGAACTTCCATGAACGGTACTGTATTTACTATCTTTCAAAATTCTAAAAAAAAAACTATTTCGGTTTGTTATTTATGAAAGTAAAGTAATAATTTCCGTTAATAATATTAATAGTGAGTATTCTTACACAAGATACTTTTTCAACATTTAAAGTTAAATGTGCATTTGTCACTGGAAATACACTTTTATTTCAGTATATAATAAAACCAGGCATGATTTTGATTTATCTTTTAATTCTGTAAAGTTAGAAATTTTGATCCGCTTCAATGTACGAAAATCTAACTTCTCAGCATTTTAAAGATTGGTTTACAAACACTTAAATACTGCAGCTGAAAGTATTTGGTTATTGAATTCCTAGAGTGGGCACTGTCCAAGTAATGTGCAAAATCTAATACCAACGAACAAAAAAGTAAATATTTTTACAGTTCCAAAGAAAACAACTTTCATGGTACAACCTTTAGACGTTTATGGTTTTAGAATATGGAAAAATTTTGTGTAAGAACATTTTCAGATGAAGAACTACTTATGGATTACGACATAATTCTACACCAAAGAAACAATCATCAAGAATCATCGCCAAGGTTCTTCAATCTATTTAAATACGCATGGTATAAAAGTGGATACATCGCCGAACGGCTACCACATTTTAAAAATCCTGTAAGATTCTGCTTTCCGAAGGATGCACAAAATACACAACAATGAGGTATTTGCGTCAAGCCTGCTTCTATTCGTTGTGCATGGTGCAAGCAATTCCTACGTTTTCAACATTTTTACACGGATTACCAATCATTCTTAGTATGTATACGCAATACACATCGTAATGTATTTCTTAACTTACTTTTTAAACAGTTGTCAATAAACTCTATACTCACATTTTATTAATGAGTGTTTTCTTCATTACTGTAAATATAGCACATCAGTTATGAATTTTTATGCATAAACAAGAATATTTCGTGGCAGATGTAATATATACATATGTAAATTGTACGTAGCTTCTATATTTTTGTAGTATATAAAAATTCTAAAATTTACAAAAAAATAAGATGGTGGGAGTTGTTCCCCTAAACAAATGTTTGTTATAAGGAAAATAGTTATGCTATCGTTAAGATTATGTAAAACAGTTTAAATCTTGTCTTAACTTTTTTTTTTATATCTCTTATAGTTTCTGAGTTATTGAGTCAAACAGCGAAGGCTAGGGTTGAGCTTGAGGTGCTTTACACCTCGCCAATGAGCGATTGGGCAGCTAAGATAGTTACCGTTGTTTTTAAACTAGATCGGTCTGTAAACCCACAATGTTTCATTTAAGTCGGTGGGATGCACTTACCTGTGTTTCTTGTAAGTAAAAAAAAAAACAAGAACACTACATAATAAATTAAAAATCGAAAAACAGTGTAAGAAAAATTCTAGATTACGTATCGCTAGGTATATGGTTTTGTTAGATTGGCTGCCTACCTTTGACGTCGTGTCGGTTCGCATTTAAATATTAACATAGTGTACGTGTGTAAGGGCCTTGAATGCGCGTTGATGCTTGTGCAAATATGAAGGCATGTACCTGCATCTGTAGGGGAATTTACATACGTATGACATGGCTTCTTTAAACTAAAACATTTATAACGCGCCTTGTATAATCGGTTTCAATCACATGATTGCTTATTTATTTAACAAAAGGAAATATACAATAAAAATACATCACCTGTAAGAACAATTTTTTTTAATATACTTCGACCCTAACCATGGGGATTATTGGAGAGAGAGGGTAGGCTTAAATTTGGCAAAGTTGTTAAATTTTGTATTTGTTATGAACCCGAAGAAAAAATAGATCTGTGACAAATGATTTTTTTCTAAATTTCTGGTCATCATCAACTTTCTTATTTCTTATCGGCGTCATATTGGACTTTGACATTGTCTGAAAGTTTTTTTTTTGCGATTTCAACCGTATATAACATGTTGACAAAACTTTTTGATATTATGCTTTAATTAACGGTAAATGCATTTTAGGATTAAATAAGGTAGCCATGAAATTCCAAACTGTCAAACATTTCAGTTGTCGTTCATTAGTAACAGAAAAATGTTATACATCAACGAAGAGAAACGAGACATGTTATTTTTTGTTCATCGAACCAAAATACAACAATAGCTAGTAGAAGATGTTTCTGGAGCGACAACAGGCACATCGTATCATTTTTCGAGATCTTGGTAGAAACTTGGTCGAGAATGGATCATTTTCCCAACCACGGAATGTCTACGTTAACAGGAATCTGAATGAAAATCAGCGGGATATTTTACAAATTTAATTAATATCTTCGTACATTTTCGTAACGAAATGCAGAACATTTTAATCCAAGAAAAGGAGGTAATCCGATTTTTACAAGTAACTCAAAGTTAACTGTCCCAGTTGACGTTTGATCCAGAATTCTCCGAATCCAAAGGCAAGCACATTATCCATTCGACCAGAGTGATATTTCTTCAAAAAGAGTAATAACTATAATTGGACATGTTTGGAATAAAATACTCAGAAAATACCCTAATTATATAATTCTCTAACACCCGTTGGAGACTTTTAGATAGACCCTATACAGGGTAAGGGCAGAATGACTCGTAGATTCCGAAAATGTAAAAATATACAAAATGTTCCATTTGAAAAACCAAAGTTGGAGTCATTTTCGGTGAACTGGTACAGTCAATTGTTTTTCTAATACGAGACTCTGAATCTACGTCAAAAAATTCAATTGATTTGTAATTTAGCCATCCTTGAGAACAAAAAAGTTACCCATAGAACGGGGTTCAAACTGAACATCCAGTATACACGAGTTTCTGCAGGAAATTGGTACGTTTGAACCTTTTCCCTTAAAGAAAAAGCTATTGAGACCATCCATGTAATGTGACAAGATAAATATAATGCTCCAAAAAGAAATGTGAATATGTCTGTATATAATATATGTGTGTCAGAAGATTTAAGTTCTGTCGTACGTGTTCTCAATGTAGTAAATTGAATTGGTATTTCTGACAGTCATCAATTATCAATTTATTTCGCATAGGTTTCGGGTTTCTTTACTATCCAATTCACCAGTTCTGCACCAATTTATTTCATGTTTCATATTCATCAAAGAAGGATACGCGTTTTAGACGAAATTTCTTTGACATACTGTTTTTCTAAGCGAATCCAATAAAAGGGAAACAAACGTAATTGATTGATCGCCTTTCCAATATAGATTTTCCTTACATAGCAAAACTTCAGTCAAGAATTTATATGATTCCATTTACTCAATATGTTCTTCGCTGATAAAGATAAAAAGAAATATGGTGTGAGTATAATGTGTATGTGTGTTAAGTGTACGTACGACATTTTCCTTTCCACAGCCATCGTGTTGGATTTAGCAAGGTGGAAGGATATTTTTGTTAGAAATAATTTTTTCGGTAAAATTATGATAGGGGCCTGATAAAAACCTACCTTGTCATTAAAAGAACAATGAAAGTGATCTTGTTCCGTATCAGAGCTCAATTAAAATACAAAAACGTCTATATCCACATGTGAGTTTACATCTAAATCTATGAATATACCTACATTACATTAAATTTCTCAATAACACTGTTAATATTCGCAAATAACACTCGCCAAGTGGAAGTGGTGGGATTGTAAATAAAATCGGAAGGCACTTGCGCAGAAACCAATCGGCGCATTAAAAGGAAATGGTATTATGAAATCCAGTGAAACAGATATACTTTTCTCGTGTAAAGCTCTACCAACCCATCTCATCAGTCGATCATCTGTTCATTCTTGATTAACGTTCGTTTTTGTGGTGTGATTTTTCCAAATATTATTTTCCATATTATACTCTGCAGTGCTTGAAATGTATAAATAGGTGAAAAAAGCTACGGATAATCGAAAAATTCTAATGGAAGGAAATGATGTTGGAGAACTAAGATGTATTATTACGAGGTTCGTCCGGAAACTAGTACCCGTTCGCGCCGTGTGGAGCAGCAGTTGCACGACGAGCCGCCAAGTGGTTTTCTCGTGACGCAGTGATCTGTCAGCTGTCAGCGTACGAGATTTAGTTGAGTTATCTACAATGATATCGCGTCACTGTGAGTTTGAAATGTTTAAGACACTCGACAATACCGCCAGTTGTGAAGTACGGTCTGTAATAAGATTCTTGAACGCCAGAAATGTGAAGCCATGTGACAGTCACCATCAAATTCAAGAAGTGTACGGCAACGATGGACGCATCATCGGTTCGGCGATGGTGTCGCAATTTCAATGCGGGGAGAGGCAACGTTCACGATGAAGGGCGTCCGTCATTACTGATGCGTTGCTGCGTGCAGTCGACGACTTCATACAGCAGGATCGGCGTGTCACACTTAATGACATCAGTGCACGTTTTCCACAGATTTCGCGCACCATAACGCATGAAATCGTCAAAGATCATCTGCATTACAAAAAAATTTGTGCAAGGTGGGTGCCGCGCATGCTTTCAGAGGAACACAAAAACAAGCGTATGGGTGCGGCCTTGAATATTTTGGAGCGTTACGCAAATGAAGATTGTTACGGGCGATGAAACATGGGTTGCTTACTCAACGCCCGAAAGCAAACGCCAATGCATGAAATGGCATTACTCTCATTCACCGACCAGACCCAAAAAGTTCAAGACAGCAGAGTCGACTCGCAAACTCATGGCAACCGTCTTCTGGGACAGACATGGTCTCTTGCTTTTGGACATCATGCCTCGAGGGGACACCATTAATGCGGAAGCATATTGTGCCACGCTACAGAAGTTGCGGCGGGCAATTCAAAATCGGCGGCGAGGCCTGTTGTCGTCGGACGTTGTGTTGCTACACGACAATGCCCGTCCCCATGTTGCTGCAACAACACGCCAGTTGCTCCAGAAGTTTCCCACCCTACAGCCCAGATCTAGCACCGTCGAATTACCACCTTTTTACAAAATTGCAAGACTTTCTAGGCGGAAAACATTTCCGCAACGATGACGCCCTCAAAGCAGCGGTCACTACATTTCTCGCCACACTGGCGGTAGAGGATTACGACGATACGACAAATGGCTTAATTTACGAGGTGATTATGCAGAAAAGTAATGTATAGTACATGTATATGTCTAGTAAAAAGTTTGTTCAGATATCTCTATTGGTTGCGATTTAATTGGCAAATAGGTACTAGTTTCCGGATGAGCCTCATATTATCATTATTATAATCGGGCCATGGCACAGATGCCTTTAGTCACTGCAACCTTGTGTTAGGGTAGTTGGGGGCTCTTAATAAACCTTACTACTACTCTAGGATCTTCTTCCTTCAGTTCAGTAGATGCAAGCAATGAACTACTGAAGTGTTGGTACTGTGTACGACTGATGGTAACACATTTACATAGAATGTGTTCTGCTATCTCCAGATCTTCTTGAGATAGACACCAGATTTTACCTTAGAAAATTCTGCCAGTAATCTAAGGCTCCCTTTGCTGAACGATAGCGCTATTTTTGCAGTCTCTGGCGAGCCTGCTTTCGCCTGTTTTTGTCCCAGAACACTTTCCCAGTACGAGGTCCTTTGATTATCCTCCCATGTCTTAATTGCTTGTTTTATGTAGCTCTTTTGGAGATCACAAAAGGGGTTAGGACCAGTGAAAGGTATGTTCGCTGCTTCTTTGGTCAGCTTATGTGCCTTTTCAATTGCTCCGATCCCTTGGTGGTTTCGGACCCACCGCAAAGTAACGTGGCTGTTGCGTCCCAACTGCCTTAGAAGTTTAGAACTGCCTGACTGTCATTGAATATATTTATAGTTGCGTCTCGTATCCCTTTCTTGAGGTTCTTTATGACGCACAAGTTTAAAGCAGAAATCTCTGCTTGAAATATGTTGGTTTAGAGTCCTGCAGGCATTTTTAGGCGATAGTTAGGACCACTAATGACTATAGCTGTTCCGACTCCTGCTGTTATTGAGCCATCTGTGTATCATGTGAGTCATCTTTTGCATTGAGGTTCACCAGGTGCCCATTCTTTCTATAATCACCTGATAAGGCTGATCAAAATTGTATTACATGGCAATCGAGTCCATTGCAATGTGTATCAGATAGTTTCGGTTCTGTTGACGCACCTTCACAAATTTGTCTTAATGTGCCAAAATCAGAGTCTTTATCTAAAACACTTTCAAACCTTTCTAAAACACGAACATTTCTTTGCGTCTTCTATCGCGCATAGCTGTGCGTGAACATGTTGCACTATTTGCAAAGATTCCACTAACGACACCGAAGAATTTTGTAGTTTTTCTATCGCATCCGCTAGTCCCACGTAATTGTTCCGAATAATTTCCAAATCTGTTTTAACTTGACTATCCTGAAATTTCAAGCGTCTTACCTTGACAGCCGCAGCTTCCTTTGGGTCGAACTCTAAAATCACGTTCTTTATATTCTCAAAATATTGAAGATAATAAAATGCAGCCTCTAACCATGTTCCCCAACGAGTAAGAATAGGTTGTGGTGGTTCAGGAATACCGGGGCATAGTCTATGAAATTCTCGAATACGTTTTGGGGATTTTACAAACACAGCTTTTGTATGTGCTAGTAGAGCGTCTACCTCGGAATAACATTTTCTGATACTATCTGCTACGAGACTGAGAGTATGAATTTTACATGTAATATGCAACAAGTTAGCACAATGTTTTTTAAGAGATCGCAAGATAGTAAGCATGTTTGCGGCACCATCACTCATAAACATCAACAGTTGATTTGTTGAAAGTTCAAACTTTTCCAATGTATTTAACACCAACATTGAAATTACTTCGGCAGTGCATTGTTGTATTCGTCTGGAAGCTAATAAAATTGAGGGTGACGGTCGATGTGGTTCCATTGTGCGTACCATTACATTAACCACAGAATGTTTTTTACGATCTGTTGTTTCGTCCACACATAACCACAGTTTTTTATCTTGCAACTCCGATTTAATTCTTTTCTCGACATGCTCACGAGCAGACGGCACAACTCTCTGTAATGTTCTCTCACTTGGTAACTTAAAGTCCGAATATTCATTCCAAAACGAGACGTATACTTTCTTCCTTAGTAAATGAAATGGTAAATTACATGCAGTAGACACATAAATTAAATTTAAATTTGTCATAATCTCGTGTGGAATTTTTTTTTGAAACATGCCCTGCACTATTTACGTGCTGTAGACAATCACTTTTCGACCAACACATTGAATCTATTTTACACACTACACATTGAATTTTAGCGCCATCACACTTTAAATCAGGCATTTCTGCAATAAATTCTCTTATTGTGTCCAACTTTAGTCGTTTTCGCGACGTATGAAACATTTTCAAAACAAACATAGAACTACGATATAGTATACGACAGCGTAGATGCATACACAACAGATCGGCTTTCGAGTCACAGTTATACTGACGCTTATACCGAATTGTCCCGACCGTGTTTATTTTGTGTAAACTTTTATGCGTCAGCCACTGGCTTTCAGCACAGTTTGCGTTGCTCTAGTCATTACAGAATATGATTTTGTATATAGCTTTGCGAAACAGTTTACATTGCTGATAGTATTATCTGCACCACAATGATCTAAACAAAATTTACATCAAATATGATGAGTTGTTACAGGAAAAGTGATTTAATTATCCTATGTAAAATAGTGGTCCAGTCCCAGAAACAGTGGCAATGCAGATTTTTTTTACTAAATCATATAATTCAGACACGAAACCACTGATCACTTTTCAAAATTAACTCCAGATTTACGCAATTTCGCAAATGAACCACATTTATTTACCGAACCTTGAATAAATCTACACAGCACGACAAAAAAATGATATACGACTACTATGGCTAACCGAGAAGGAGAAGTTGTTTCGCAACCCATAAATTCAGAGTGCAAACTTGTGCCACAAAGGAGATTGTACGCCCGTAAAGAAATCAATTAGGGATTAAATTTATGACGGGGGATAACATTGCGGTAGTTCTGAGAATTCTAAAGGAAGGTGTTGCAATTAGGAAAATAAATCATAATTTCAACGAAAGGTTTCTTCTGGAATTACAGTAAAATACACAATAAAATTTAGAATGGAAACGGGCACAACTGAGTAATACTTAAGCTAATTTATCATGAAATAATTCAATTGCTGCAACGTTTTTTAAAATCCTTTTTTCCTGAAATGCCATGACTTAATACGATTATTATTACTTAAGTTTATTGTTTAACACAATATTCTAAGTAGTTTACACATGATAATAATAATGCAATTTATTGATATACATATTCACACAGTAATGTACACAAAAGGAAAAAAGAGCATGTACTGTAGAATATATATCAAAAGGAATATATCAGATAAATATCTGGTATTAATGTACCCCATCGTGAATACTAAATAGCTCTAAAAAATGCACACTGACTGGTTCGGTCAGTGACTATAGTGTTATTAATAAAGTTTGTTAAAAGGGTGGTACCGGATGGCAGTAGCGTAGCGGTAGCGGCGTGAGTAGGAGTAATTTTGAACTCGTAGTCGATCTCGACAGTACCGCGAGAGAGTTCAAAGCGACAGTACGTTGCACGCTGCATGCCAAATAAGTACGGGGAGATGGGACACCCAAAGGATGTAACGTTTCCTTCGAATGTGAATAAATATCTCAGACATTTCCCTGGATTAGAATAAAGAAATCCGCATATTTATTGCACAATATGCAATAGCGGATTGCTAAGTCGCGATAGGTTTGAATGTAAAAAACATTGTAAAAGTAAACGTCATGTATTTAATTTAAGAAACAGTATTCCATACTGGCAATTTTGGTTCCTTGCCGCATTGCTCTTACATCTCTCAGTTTATTCCACTAATCTTCAAAAACAGCAACTGAAACATTTCCTGACGCCACCCAGTGCCAGTGGTTATAGACATGCCGCCCTAGACGGTAGCGATGGAAGTGGAATGCAGATACCATGCTCACCCATAAAATAATATAACCTTTAACATATAATATTTCAGAAACATTTTCAAAAGGTACCGGCTAATGTAATACTTTTTTTTTCCTTTTTATTACTATTTACCACGTGTAATTTAATTATAGTTTTTTTAATATATAATAAATAATAATAATAATAAAGGGATAAATAAACTTATTAATTATTAAGCTAGAAACATTTTTTTGTATTTGATTTTCTAACCCTAAGAAAATATTTATTTAATCCAAATAAAATTATTTTATTATATTACACATTCGTCTGTGTGTCACATGGAGTCGATCTGTCACGTTTAGAGCGTTATCGAAATCCTCGAGTTCAGCGAAACAGCTCAATGTGCTCCGCTTGAGCAGAGAATTACATTCGTGCATCTAGTGCATACAGGCGACAGCTACGTGCGTGTGCGCGCAGAAAACGTGTCTGCGTGTCACATGGAGTCGATCTGTCACGTTTAGAGCGTTATCGAAACGCTCGAGTTCAGCGAAACCGCTCAATGTGCTCCGCTTGAGCAGAGAATTACATTCGTGCATCTAGTGCATACAGGCGACAGCTACGTGCGTTTGCGCGCAGAAAACGTGCCTGTGTGTCACATTGAGTCGATCTGTCACGTTTAGAGCGTTATCGAAACCCTCGAGTTCAGCGAAACAGCTCAATGTGCTCCGCTTGAGCAGAGAATTACATTCGTGCATCTAATGCATACAGGCGACAGCTACGTGCGTGTGCGCGCAGAAAACGTGTCTGTGTGTCACATGGAGTCGATCTGTCACGTTTGGAGCGTTATCGAAACCCTCGAGTTCAGCGAAACCGGTCAATGTGCTCCGTTTGAGCAGAGAATTATACTCGTGTACGACGTCTTGAAATAAAAATATTTTCTTGAATAGGGACTGATTTTTGCCAGAAAATCTATTTTCTCGATGCAAGAAACCATTTTTCTGCATGCAATGGAGTGGATGCGCTTGTTACCTGCAACGAATTTTCAGAACTAGGCCAAGATGTTAACTGCGAAAATCTTTAATGAACCGATTGCATGCAAAAGCGTTATATGGATAGATAATTTATAATAACCCATAATTCCATAATAAGAATTAGTGAATAATTTGTTTAAACACGTAAATTGTAATAACTTTCTACTCTTATTTTCAACTTCCCTTGCCTAGCAATTCAATTTAAGCGTTAAATATACTCCTTCCGCTTGCTTTCATTATCTGTTTCATTGAAACACCATTCGTACGATGCGAAATAAAGTTCAAATCTGTCCTTAAAACTCACGACTCGCTTCTATTCCCGTATCCGCTCTTTACAGGCGCTTCTTCCTCCACTTACTTTATCCATCCGAAAATCCCCTCCTTCTGAATCGTCAGCATCCTGCCCTAACAAAATGCTTACCTACGTTTTCTACGACGGCATCTGTTCAAAACGATCGCGGTATTGAATTAAAATACGATTACCTACCGCAGAACTTGCGGTCATACCCTTTCGAAATGCTCTATAATTAAGATCTAAACCACGTATTTGGAAACGCTTTTTTGTAATCGTTCAACCGAGGTAGAAGACGTGCCAGTCAAAACTACTTAAAAATATTTAACGTAGATTTTTGTCGGTTTAAATGTGACGGGGAAATTTTAAATGAGAACCTTGTACGAGGGATTTTCTGAATGAAGCACCGGATGAGATTATTAATCACTGTCTTAACCCAGAGGAAGATAATTCTTATTACCATGCTTTATTTGGAACAAATTCGTCGGTGTTCCTATCCTCACGACTTTTTTTCCATTACTTAATTAATCTGAATCAGTCTCCGTAGATGCAATATATTTAATCAGGTTTGTCTTTGAAATTACATTTTTATGAATTTTTAACCTATTGTAAATTAGAAAACTATGTATATGAAGGGCGTTTTCCGACCTTCAGGGCAATGCAACCTTCGAGGTAGGCGCCATAAATTCTCGACCTGATATAGAAGAAAATAGACTTGGTAAAATATAAAATTTTTATTTTTCAATATAATCTCCCCTAACTTCAATACATTTATTACAACGATCAATTAATAATTCTATACCTTTATAAAAATAATCTAAAGTTTTTCTCTCAAGATGTTATATTACAGCTGCTTGCAACTCACTATTGTCCTTAAAATGACGTTCCCTAAGGTCTTTCTTTAAATGAGAAAATAAACAATCACTTGGCACCATTTCCTGGACTGTCAATTTTCCTCGACGTTTTGCATGAATATTGTTCCTCAATTTATGCAGCAAGGACGCATAATATGTGCTGTTGACAGTAGTATTGCGCTCTCTAAAGTCGATAAGTAAAATATCCACACAATCCCAGAATATGGCCATCACCTTTTTCGTTGATTGAACGACTTCCGCTTTTGGATAGAGGATCATAGTACAGAACCATTGTGTTATCTCCTTTGACAATGGACTCTAAAATCAGTTTCGGGTCGTCTCCACACACATTTAAAACGAGGGCGCACATTCGACCCGACGTTCACATTGGAGAGCAGGAAGAAGATGCGGCACTCATTTTGCACTAATCTTATTCATACCCAAATGGTTACGGAGTATTCGGCGAATACTTGTTTCAGAAATGTTAGACATCACTGCTAATTCCTTCACTTTCAAACGGCGATCTGCTAAGTCCATTTCTTCAATAATTGACATGTTTTGAAGCGTTATCGGTTCAATTGGCCTACATCTCGTCATCTTCTAGAGATTCTTGCCCCAAACGGAGACATTTTGCCCGCGAATATGAAGGAGATAAATTACCATAAACGCCGTCTAAACGTTGTTTAATGTGATTAGGTGTATGCTCTTCATTTGTTAACAATTTAATTACCGCGCGGTACTCAATTTTCGTTACCTGAGACATTTTCACGCACTAGTCACGTTATCTGGCTAGTTACTAAGAACTACTACTCTTCGAGCCGTAATAGATATAGTGTAGGCCTCGCACATGTGCAACTATGACGCAAGGAAGTTCGAACACGCTAGAACCTGTATACAGACTTATACAGCTTCTGGCAAGAATTTATAGCGCCTACCTAGTACATACCGGTAAAATATAGTATAGTTAGGTTGTTCTTCCCCCAATCAGATTGTTTTTGTTTTGATAGTACGAGGGCATTCTAGAAAATAGTACCCGTTTACATATAATGAAAAGAAAAATGAAGGAAAGTAAATAATGATTTTATTTAAATGAAAGTAATACATTTACTCATTTTCAATGTAGTCGCCGCCGTTGTTGAGACATTTGTTGTATCTTGAAACCAGTTTGTTTATGCCTTCCGCGTAAACCTCTCCCGCCAAAGTAGCCAGCCAATGCTGTACACCTGGTTTTAAGTCATCATCGCTTTGGAAACGTTCTCTTGACAAGAAATCCTTGAGTTTACTGAACAAATGATAGTCACTTGGAGCCAAGTCGGGGCTATATGCAGAGTGGTCAGAAACCTCCCGCTTGAACTTCCGAAGAAGGTCAGTGGTCTTTCGAGCCGTGTGGGGACGAGCACTGTCATGCAGAAGAACAATGCCACTTGTCAGCATTCCTCGCCTCTTGTTTTGGATGGCCCTACGCAGCTTCTGAAGTGTTTCACAGTATATGTCCGCATTGATGGTCGGCCCTTAGGGCATGAGATCAACCAACAACAGACCTTTTTGCTCCCAGAACACTGAGGCCATAACCTTTATCGTGGAAAACGACTGCTTCAACTTGCGCGGCTTTGTTGGAGATCGTGGATGATGCCACTCCATGGACTTGGGTTTTGTCTCAGGTGTGAAACGGCACACCCAATGCAATGTTTGTGAAATTTCAGGAAATTGCTTACTCATTTTTTTCAGTTTTACGCGTCGATTAGCGCAGATGAAGTCATCGACACGTTTCTTCAGATCGTCTTTGATAAAGGCCAGGCGACCTGACCGCTCTTCATCGTGCACATTATCTCTTCCCTCTTTGAAATTTCGAACCCAGAACCTTACAAATGACATCCATTGTTCCCGTACCATACACTTCAGTAATCCTGCGACGAATTTCGTTTGGACGGACGTTTTCTGTATTCAAAAAACGGATCACGGATCGCACTTCGCATTTCGCGGGATTTTCTACCTTATGCGCCATTGTAAACAGTCATAAAACTTACACCACGCACCGGAAGAACTTCAACTCTTTTTTTCCGCAAAGCTACGATGTTACTATTGACATCTACGCCACTTTGCTTTTAATTGGATCAATAGCGCCATCTGTATGTCTAAACGGGTACTATTTTCTGGAATGCCCTCGTACATAAATATTTTAATGTCAAAATTGTTTTGAACAAAACATTTGCTACACATTCATAAACCACCCAACACTGTACTCAAGCACGAAGTAGAATTTCCACAACTATAATTTCCTTCTCCTAACTTAATCAAAGCTTGATACGACCTAATGACCAAAATGTTTTGTTTTTTCCCCAACAAAACGATATCGCTACCGCATACACCTACACTTGAAACGATAACAAACCGTCAATGACTATCGAATAAACAAAGGAATATATCGCCGAGGTAACGTTTAATACGCCTAGCCCTTTTATCGCAGTAAGAACATAGAGCCAAATCGTCCATTTACGTCACTCGAAATCCCTCGTCGAGCAAATAGAACAAGGGCCTCCGTTGTACTACCGTTAAAGGCCGCCATGGTTTGTGTGCAAACTGGAAAAATGAGGGCTATACTGAAGAAGCACTAGTAGTAAACACGGTTTTATCGGCAAGTACGCCCCAAAAGATAGAGCAATGTGAGAATAACGAAAGAAGATGTGGTCGCCAATAGAGTATGTTGAATAGAACGGGTGAATGTCGGGCAGAATACGTTCTGTAAGCGTTTGATTTAAATGTAATTGTTACGGGAAATGAAGGTTGTAACGGTAGAGAACGTAGGGTCTAAATGTGAATTTATGGATAAAAGCAGGTGAGAGGAAACTTTATACCAACAAATTTCCACGACACATTTTTGACGATATACAAGGTCTCCCAAAAGTAACGAATAAAATTAATATTTCCGTTTATTTTTTGCATATTTTGAAAGACAAACATAGACATTGCTTTTTCGGAGCACTTTAAACTCTGCAAAACTTTAAACTTTATTGAAATACGGTGTCTTTCAAAAAAGAGGGAACACTCAATGACTTTAGTATTTTGAAATTTACAAAAAAAAATGATCAGAGAGTTTTTTATTTGAGATCATGTATTTGGCGGAAACGGATGCAACTTTGGTGTTTTAAAACCCTATATATTCTTTGACATTTTTCGATTCACCATATTCTCTTTTTTCTGTACGTGTAAAATGTCACGTCTATTGTATATGCAAATTTTGCTATAAATCCCATAAAAATATTTGTATGTGTTCAAGATTGCTAAAAATTCACGTAATTGTAGAAAGCTGTGCCATCGTTAGAGTAATATTCATTAAAATATTGGAGTAATTTTATTGTAGCTTTAAATCTTTATGTATTTTTTGTCAAGGTGTATTGTAAGCAGCCTCTATACAGCTGTTACACACTAAGGTTACTATTGTAGTTATATATTGTCCACCATTAGGTGATTTTAATGTGTTTGTAGATTTGTTGAATAACTTGTTGGATTTCGTTTCTATAGATAACACTACGACGGTGATAATAGGGGGAGATTTTAATATTGCCTTTTTGACGAATAGTAAATGTAGAACTCATTTTATTGACTTAATATCTTCTTTTGGCTTTGAATTGACAGTTGATTCTCCCACTAGGATCACATCGACCTCTACCTCTTGTCTTGATAATTTTTTAGTATTGGCTCAATCTAACTATGAAGTGGAAAACTCAGATTTTAATCTATCAGATCATCATTCTCAAGTTTTAAAATACCATGTTAAGGTAGATAAAATTATTAAGGAAAAGAATTATATTTTCCGACGTACTTTTAGTGACGTGGAATTTGAAAGTTTCAAAAAGGATTTGGAGAATGAAAACTGGCAAAACGTGTTTTGTGAATCATGTCCTAATACCGCGTATGGAGCTTTTAGTAGTTTTCTCTTGTATTATTTTGACCTTCACTTTCCTCTGCAGCGTATTGTTAATAGCGAAAGACCTACACGACCCTTTCATTTATCATCAGAGTTATTACGGTTAAAACAAGAAGTTCAACTATATGGTGATCTCGCGAAACGATACACACACTTTTGTCCTTTAAGCGCAGAGGTAAATAAAATCTATAATCAGTTATTAATAGGCGAACATAAAAAACAAAACGATAATAAAATTAGAAATGGCTCAAATAGAAGCAAAGCAATGTGGAGTATAGTCTCTGAATTACAGGGTAAAAGTAAACTTAAAGAAAAATTAGAAATTTTTGTTGATAACGAGAAGCAGCCTGGCAAAGAGGTGGCTAATGTGTTTCATTCAATTTTTGCAACTGTTAATAACGTTGATAAATTCAAACTAGACATGAATTTTCTAACTGAAAACGTACCACTCAATAATGTTTCATTTTTCCTCTCACCAATTACAAATATTGAATTATTAGATATAATTACCATATTACTTAAATCCTCTGACTCTTGTAGTTTTGATAATATTTCGAATAATATTTTGAAAAACATTAAGTCTCAAATCTGTGACGTGTTTGCTTATGTTGTAAATTTATGTTTCGAAAATGGAATTTTTCCCACTGAATTGAAAAGAGCTATTATTTAATCACTATTTAAGAAAGGCGATTGCAATTGTTATAGTAATTATCGCGCTATTAGTTTACTTTCAAGCTTTTCGAAGATATTTGAAGGTTTATTGATGCGTCAGTTGACTACCTATTTCTCCAAACATAATTTGTTATCAGCTCATCAACATGGCTATACCGCGGGGAGAGGTGTTGATACAGCCTTGAGTGAGTTTCATTACAGAGTCGTTCAGGGATTGCATAAGGACTACTTTGTTTTGGGTTTGTTTCTCGATTATTTCCGTGCGTTTGACTGTGTAAACCACGAACTTCTTTTTGCCAAACTCTTCAGATATGGTATACGAGGCATTGCTTTAGAATTCATTAGATCGTATTTGACGGATCGCCAACAAGCGGTGAGGATAAATCAGTCTACGCTTAGCGACGTTTTAAGCTTGAGTCAGGGTGTGGTCCAAGGATCAATACTAGGTCCATTTCTTTACAAAGTTTACACTAACGATCTCAGTTTCTTTCTAAGGTCATTTGATGATATTTACTTGAATATATATGCGGATGACACCAGTATAGTTCTAATGAATCGAAGTGCAGTATCTCTCTTACGGCGAATGACTCAACTAAACGAAAGCATAGAATTGTGGTCCTATAAAAACAATTTGAAACTGAATGCTGATAAGACTCAATTAGTAGCTTCTACAACATAGGATGCAAACTCTTCAATGCGTTGCCCGAGGAAGTAAGGTGCAGTACCAGTTTGAATATTTTTAAGAGGAAACTTAAAAATTTACTTCTCATTAAAAGCTGCTATACCCTGACTGAATTTTTTTCTTAAATTTAAAGAGAGTATGCCCGTTGGACTGTTGAGACTTTTACATTTTGACTTGTTTTGTCATCCCAGTTATCTAGCATTTATATGTCTGATCTGTGATGAGTAGAGCGGGCCAAGAGCGCCACGCGCCAGGCTGCCGGGCGCATATATGTATGTAAACATAGGTAATTTAAATATGTAATTATTAGGACGAGGACCAAAACCACTGTCTATTACGTCGTGAAGACGCGCAAATATACACCTGCAGTTTGGGTGTTCGTTGATAAATAGGGCGTTGTTCACAGTGGGCCACTACAAAAAAAAAGTTCATTCATCGACGGCTACGAACTAACAGCGCGCTTATTCATTTACGGATGCCGCGCTCTATTCATCAACAAATGACGAGTCTGCAGATGTTACGTTTGCACCACTTCGTGGCATACTAGAAACAAGCGTCGGTGTGCTCTCTTTAGTGATTATGTCTAACGTAACTATTAAAAATAAACGGCCATTACCTACGAAAGTTAATAAATTTCTTAGTGAATTTGTGGATTTACACTACAATGGGAGTACAATTTTCTGTAAAGTTTGTAAAAAGAAACTACTGTGCTGGAGCAAACGTGATTGTGAAAGACATATAAATAGCGCACACCACAGAAATAAAAGAAATGGTGTGTCACAACAACGTCAATTTCAATTAGAATTGCTTTTAACGTTTATGGTATGTGGTCTACCACTTCGTATACTTGATAAAAAAGCATTTCGAAAATTCTGGGGTACATACAATACCGAGTGGATACTACCATCTCGGACAGCGTTACGGAGAGATATTCCACGAATACGTGAGGACATTGAAAATCGAATTAAAGCCGAATTAAAAGATAAACTGCTGTGGCTATGTCTTGATGAGACGACAGATTGCAAAAAAAATTCTATTTTGAATATAATAGTGCGCGTATTAGATCCTATTAAACCAAATTTTGCAATTCTATTAGCCAGCAGAAGATTAAAACAGTGTACTAGTAAAGCAATTACGGCCGTAGTTCTCGAAACGTTACAAAAATTTCAAGTGTCAACCAGTCAGCTGTTGTTCATGAGCGATGGTGCAGCAACAATGTGTAGTGTAGGCCGTTCCCTTAAGTGTGAAGGACTTTTACATGTTACGTGTAAAGTCCATGCTTTACATCTTATGGCACAAACTATTCGAGAGTGTTACCCGGAGGTGGATGCATTAATAGCAAACACAAAAAAAGTGTTTCTCAAAAGTCCTAAGAGGACTAGGGCATTCCACAGGTTATGCCCTGGTATTCGAGAACCACCACAGCCCATTCTTACGCGTTGGGGAACGTGGTTAAAAGCCGCTTTTTATTATAATGAACATTTTCAAGAAGTCAAATCCGTTATTTTGCAATTCGTCCCTGCCGAAGCTAGAGCTATTAGGATGAGCCAGAAGGGATTTCTCGATATTTCTGTTGAAACACATCTAAAGAATATTAGCAACAATTACAAAGGGTTAGTAGACGCGATAGAAAATTTGCAAAATTCTGGATTGTCGTTGGTAGAATCAGTGCAAGTCGTGGACGAAGTTAGTACATTGTTACACAGTATAAACGATGCACCAAGTGGACGAGTTTTAGCTAAGTTCGATAGTGTTTTAAAAAGAATCCGGACTACACGAGATTAAGACAAATGTGCGATGGGGCATCTGCAGATTCTTTGACTAAGTCTAAAGATTATTTTAATTACGCCTGTCTTACTTCGGTAGACGTGGAACGGTCGTTTCGAAATATAAGAACATTTTTCGTCTCGGCGAACATCCTTCACCGAGGCAAATGTGGAAACTTATCTGATGGTGCAACTTTTTAAACAAGCCTATCCGCATTATTAAGAAGGATAGAATTTATTTATTATATCTTTATTTACAGTTACATTATTAAGTACAACAGAATAAAAAAAGCGTTCAGTTTCTCAGTTATTTCCTTATTACATCCCATTTACAACGCATACCGTTTTCAATCAAATAAAAAATCATAATGAAAATAAAAACACCTCAGCGTGTATATATATATATATATATATATATTATATATATATATATATATATATATATATATATCCGCTCTAATTACTAAACATTATTATTGCGTCAGCTTTTATTTTTTTACTCTTGTGTATTAATTTCGAAATATCACATATCTGCTGTGACACATATACGCTATTTACAATAAGCGGCCGTTGCGCCTGATTCCGATTCTGTTGGATGGCACAATTTGGCCCGCTCTAGTGATGAGGAATGAATATAATAAAAAAAAAAAACTATTGAAAATTCACGAACGCAAGTGTAATATTTTTTTGGCCGGCCGATGCTTCCCCCTGTAAGTGGTGAAAGCGGTTTTGAAGTTACTTGGTCTTTCCACCATTATAATTATAAGAACACAAATTGTGTCAGTTTAATATAGAACATTTTAATTATTTATTTATTAGCAGAAGCCCAAATTCGAAAAGGCACCACTCCACTACAAACCACAATAACAAAAAACCAAAACCCACCTACAAACTTCCAAAAAACAACGGAAGAAGAAATAAGACAAATAATACAAAAATTAAAACTCAACAAAACACTAGGATTTGACGCAATCACCAATAAGATGTAAAAGAAAACAAAGACATATACCTAATATACACAACAAAACAAAAGACCCTACAAAACAACATAAACGAAGACATCAAGAAGATAGAAGACTGGTGCTACAACAACCTACGATAAACTAAGACAAAACTAAATACATGATTTTCACACCAACAAAACAAAGACACAAATTCAACATAAAGATCAAAGACCAAGAAATAGAAGAAGCACGACACATCAAATATCTGGGAATAACAATACAAAACAACCTAAAATGGGACAAGCACATAAACCAATTAGTAAAGACCAATACAAAACTCATAGCGGTATCAAATAAACTACGGAACATCCTCCCAAAAAACATGAGAAAGCCAGTATACTACGCAATATTTACATCAAGAAACAACTATCTCATAAACATACGGAGCAACACAACTAAAAGAAACATAAACCATACAACGACAGCAGAACAAAATTCTAAAAATACTCTACTCATTAGACAAAAAAAACCCAACCAATGAAGTATACAACAAGACACAAGAAACTAACATACAACAAATGATAATACTAAATAACTTACTCTTATTATACAAGATAAAAAACAAACTAATAAAAACCAATATCAAATTCTCAACAAGCAAACAAATCCGCACGCGCAACACCAGACAACATTCGCACCTAAGAACAGAAAGAATAAGACAGAAGAAATACACACAAAACCTGACAACAGAAACAATAAGACAATATAACAAAATAGAACCAGAGATAAAAAACAAAAACAACACCAACTTAAAAAAAAAAACATAAAACAAAGGATTAAAAAAACATCTAAATATAAAACACGAACGCAACATAAGAAGAAAAAAACCAACCAAGAAGAAGAGCGACATCGAAAAACCAACTGAACAGTCCTCGATACCATTAACCCGAGACGGACAACAACCCACTCTCGAGGCGAAGACAGAGGTCACAGCAATATTATATGTAAAAAATATGCATATGTAAAAATACATATATTATGTAGACATACATTTCAAAAATAAAATCTATTCCAAATCAAATAATTGTCACAATTTGTGTAATCTAATGTAGCAACTGCTAAAATTCGTTATATTAGCATTTCAATGAGTACGATAAATACTAAACGGGTACTAAACTGTGGCACTGGAACACTGAAACAGTTCACTAAAACCCTTACCACAACACTTAATTCGTACTGGACGCACGTTTCGATAGCCAAGCTATTATCATCAGCAGCAAGACTAAACTAACAAGCTAAGCCAAAAACTAACCTTATAAGGAAAATAAATTATGCAATATGTAAATTTAAAATCGTAAAATTTAATGAGCCGCTTCATTGCACAGGACTATAAATAGCCTAAAGGTAAATGAGCAGAATGACGTGAGTTATTAAATCCTAGTATTACAATGAAGCGGTTCATTGCACATGATTAAAATTACAACTGTAAATGATTAAACATGATGTAACAAAGGATAAGAGCTGGAATTTAGTGGTCCTAAATCTGAATTCATTAAGTGAGTTTTGTTTTTGTAAATTTCCATGCCTTCATAACAATTTAATTGAGCAGTACTTTTTACGTTTTTAATTAACTTTATATTATCAACATTATGGTTATTTTCAAGCATATGTAGGGCAACGCTAGATTTATCAAACCTACTGAATTTGAGATGAGCCAAATGTTCTTTGTACCTAATTTTGATTGATCTTTTTGTCTGCCCAATATACACTTGATCACAATCTTTACATGAAATTTTGTAAATTCCTGATTTATCCATGTTATCCACTGGGTCTTTGGAATTTCCTAAAAGGTTTTTAAGGTTATTGCTCGAAGAGAAAACAATCTTGCAGTCAATCCTAGAAAAGATTTTTTGAAGACCCTTGGTGTAACATGGATAAAAGGGTAATTTAGCATATTTCTCATTATTACGGCCGTCAATGCGTTCTAATGTGCTTACATTTCTAATTCTTAATCTATTCTTATGTTTCCTAATAGTATTATAGACGACATCTTCAGAGAATCCGTTAAAGTTAGAAATATTGATGATTTCTTTTAGTTCATTTTGATATCTATCTTTAGTTAAAGGAAAATTGAGTAACCGGTGCACCAAAAAGTTAATAGCCGAAAGTTTGTGTTGATATGAGTGATTAGAATCCTGTAAGATGAATCTATTATTACTAGTAGGTTTCCTATGTACGTCTATTTCTAACTTATTTTTATTTTTTATTACTAACATGTCGAGGAAAGGAATCCTATTGTCTTTTTCTTCTTCGTGAGTAAATACATACAATACAACCATAAATACATCTGCACAGTTGTTGCAAAATATGCTAGTTTATTGTAGCAAACGTTGCAAGTTTTTGCGCCCTCTTATTTCCTACAATATCGTTTCACTAATTGCTACAAATTGTCTACGACACGAATCCTGTAACTGGCAGATGGGTGGAAAAAGGACATATGTCCAAAAGTAGAAGTTTTGGAAAATAGTAGTTAAGAACGGAAAATAGTAGTTAAGAACAGCATCTGCTTATTATTGAAGTTCTTTCCATTTGGGTAGTAATATATCTGGCATACATTCACCAATCACGCGCTTTACATGAGTTAGAAATTGCATTAACGTTGTCACGGTTAGTTAAAACAATTCTTGAGTAATAGGGTTACTTATCAACACCAATTTCCTAAGCAAATTAACAAACAAATATAAACTTTCGTAAGTTTCTTGTTACGCGCTTTTGACTCTTTTAAAGGAAATGGACCGGCGCGCGGCGCGGCGTAGTCAATACTGTAATTATGAAAAACAGGTCTCGAAGTAATTCGAGTATTAGGTAAGTCTCCCATTAAGTACTCTGACTGGCGAGGATTTACTATCAAATATCTAACGCAATTACATATTATCTTTTTGAGTTTTTTCCAGAAATTGACCAACAACGTTCTCTAATATAGTTTGTGTACCAACATGTAATAGTCGTAAATATTCGTCCAATATTATTAGATCAAAACACCTAACGAGTGCTATTAATTCTCATTTTTTATTAGTTATATCAATTACGAATACTTTAAGCAGATTAGATGTTGTAAATATGGAGTGCATAAAGCGTGACCCAGAAAAAAAAAGGTAAATTTTTTTTGAGATGGGAGGCTGTGATTTCATATTTGAGTATAGCTGTTAATTTCGAACAACCATCTTGGAAAATAAGGGCACTTATTGTTATAAGTAGAACCCGGTAACAGGGAGCCGTGCCATAGCCGTACTTGCCTAGTATACAAAAACAATAGTAAGAAAATAGAAAAAAAATAACAGATAATACATAATTAAAATATGTGAAAAGTATTGAAACACTCACCCCTTTAAGCAGCCTTGGCTACGGAACAGTAAAACTGGAAGCACCATTATCAGTATTGACATCATGTGGATAAGAGTGACAAAAAGTTGACACCATTAGATGTGTTTCCACAGTTGTCTCGGTGAGCGATGTTCGCCGTGGTGAGAAAATGAGTTTATACTTTGAAAAAGAGCGTTCAACCTCTACCGATGTTATACATGCATGATTAAAATACTCTTTGTACTTAGTCAGTGGATTATTCGATACACCATCACAAATTAGTTTTAGTGTGCTAAAATCGGGATCTTTCTGTAACACACTCTCGAACTTTTCTAAAACGCGATTATATTTTACGTCATGTATAGTCAGTAACTGTGTATGCACTCCGTCCATAATTTGCAGAGACTCCAATAATGATAACGATCTATTTTGTAATTGGCCTATTGCGTCAGCTAATCCTTTATAGTAGCTACGAATATTTTTTAAATCTGCTTTAACGGAAATATTTTGAAATTTTGACTGGCTCTCCTTAATAGCTGCAGCTTCGACAGGATTGAATTGTGCAACAACAGCTTTTACTATTTTGAAATGTTCAGCATAATAAAAAGCTGCCTGCAACCATGTTCCAAAACGTATAAGAATTGGCTCCGGTGGTTGAGGAATACCAGGACACTCTGTGTGAAATGATCGTACGCGTTTGGGAGATTTCAAAAATACTTTTTTGTGTTTACAAGTAATGCATCTACCTCGGGAGAGCATTGTCGAATGGTTTCTGCCACAAGATGTAAAGCATGCACTTTACACGTAACATGTAAACACTTGCAACCATGTTCAAGAAGAGAACGGCCTACCGAACGCATTATCGCTGCGCCATTGCTCATAAACATCAACACTTTATCTTTTGAAATTTGAAATTTTTCCAACGTACTAAGTACAACCTTCGCAATTACTGCAGCAGTACACTCTTGCAGTTTACAATTGAATTTTTTTTACAGTCTGTTGTCTCATCAACACATAATCAAAGAAACTGTTTTTTCAATATGCGTTTCGTTTTCTTTTCCACGTCATCTCGCACAAATGCAACATGCTTACGTGCCGTTTTCTCCGTTGGCAACCGCAACTCGGGATTGTATTTGTCCCAAAAGTCCTTAAACGGTTGTTTATCGAGTAAGCCTAGTGGCAAATTACAGTTTACACACATAAGAATTACATAAAAAAATGCACTTCTCGGTGGCATGCGCAATTTTCGTTTTCTATGCTGTGCGGAATTTACGTGTCTTGTACAGTTCCACTCCTTATTTGGCATCAAATGTATTTTGCACACTTTACAAACTATCTTACTCCCGTTGTAAAACAAATCGGGAAAGCCAGAAATAAACTTATTTACTATGTCTTGAGAGGGTCGTTTTCTAGCCTAGTGTTCACTAAAACCTGCAATTAATAACTACGTCTGTATCAATAAAATCAAAACGGGCTACACTAAATAATAACTACAATTAATAACCACGTCTATATCAATAAAATCAACACGCCCTATCCGCTATCCAATGCTAAACTGAACTGAGTGATGATGATTTGTCGTGTCGTATCATAATCGACCAACCCTCCCCGCCCACCTAAACACAGTCACACCGCCGCTGCGATTGCCTTCCAGTTACCGGGCTCTAGTTGTATGTCCATAACAAAAAAAAAACCCGTATGGTGTACTTTTTAACACACATAGTATATAATTTGCTTTGGGACTGTTTTGAGGAAATAATTTTCTTAATAATATTACGGCTTTGACTGAATCAACTTAAAAATGCCGTTCATACTTTCGAAGGTAAAGCAATGCATCCAAATACTCTAGCAGAACCACAACCTAATAAGCAGAAATATTATCTTGTAACATTTTTGAAAAAAATTCTACTGAAATAAGTGTCTGTAGTTTTGTGGGTGATAGTGCACAGACATTAGGTGTTAGATATACTACGCATACGCTTTTATCTTTTCTTACAGCCGCGTATTTAGTTTTTAAACCACTTTTATGCATCGTAAATCCTTTTTTATGAATTTTTCTAAGATCGAATCTGGCAATTTCAATATAAATATTCGAGGTAGTGGTGACATTGATTACCAAATATCGTCTAACCTATCACCGGTTCTTTGTAGTGTAAGTATAATGTTTTATAGGCACCTAATGTTGGCTCCTGGCGTTTTAGAACTTTCTCTTAACCGTCGTTGTTCGTTCTTTGTCTAGGTCGGAAAATTTTGTAGGCAGATAAAATTTATATGGGGGATTATTTTTAGTCGCTTAGCTTGGTAAATATATAACAATAGTACCTATCAAAACCGGCGTAAAGATGTTCCCGTAGGTGTTATTTGACCTTGGAGTATTATTAATTCCCAAAGTATAAGAAGGTCAAATAATCGACTTTGTATCTACAATAATTAAACACGCTAGGTTAATGTACTAATCACAAAGGAAATGTAAATACTCAGCCTTGTTTTAGAAATATCTTTTCGGGTTAGTGAGATTTTACGAAATAGATTTAAGAAAGCATTTCTATTTATTCACTTGCAACTATTATTTTCTTTGTTCTCTACTCTAGAGTTCCCAAATGTATAAATATAGCAAACTATGCTCCAGCTAAGGAAAAAAGTTTCTGATTTGGGAAGAGGGTAACATTACTAACATTCTAATGAATTCCATACAAATCCATCGATTAAAATGTAATGTAGAATAAAGTTATTGACAACTTGGATCTGGTTTTAAAATGCACAAAACCCCTTTAAGCATTGCACATTTCTTGGTCAAAGGCTTGCTGAACTAATTCAACCTTAGGCAGCCATACACAGAAAGAATTAACATCTATAATTGTAGCAAATGCTACTACAAATAGTTGGTACTTTCGTGGGAAAGGATTGTCTAGTTCTTTATTTAGTTAGTTTTGAATTTCGCGCCGCTCTAACATGTTATTACAAAAAATAGGGGAAAACGAAGGAGAAGAGACGATTTGGCGTGGAGTTCGTTGTAACTACGTAACATGAGTTTACGTTGATACGTAAACTTTATTTAACTACAGTTGATACTGTAGTTAAAACATTTTAAGTTTATCAAGACTTATTCTTTGAATAATAATAATAATAATAATAATAATAATAATAATAATAATAAACCTTTATTTCATAGTATACAATAAGTATGAAACATGTCAACAACAATGGGTACCAGCTAAGTACAAATAGATAAAGAAAACAAAAGCTATGCTTGACAAATTACTAATCAAATTATGAAGTTCATAAAAAGAACTCATTTGGATGATACAAACATTCTTGAATCAGAAGTTCTTTAAGATTTTTTTTTAAATCTTTAAATGTGTATGTCTTAAATTCATATGGCAGTTTATTATAAATTTTTAAAACTTGCGTCACTACACCTTTATGTATGCGCGCATATGTTGTTTGCGGCACACGAAGAGTTGCTTTTTGGCATTCCCGAGTGTTGTAGATATGGTTAGTTTCGTATTCGGCAAGGATTTCATTGTAATGTTTTTTCGCGAAGCACGCACATTCATAAATATACAATGCAGGCAAGGTAAGTATACGGTTCTCTCTAAATGCACTCCTACATGATTCCCTCCTTTTCAGATTGAAGATGCTTCTTAGACACGACTTCTGGAGGATGAAGACCCTGTCAGCATCCACGGAATTTCCCCAGAAGATGATGCCATATGATAGCCGGGACCCTACATATGCGTGATAAGCTGACAACGCTGCTTCAACGTGAACTTCGGATGATATCGTTCGCAGTGCATATGTCATTCCGAGAATAGGAGCATTTGTTTTCAAAGCCGGCTGTACTAATTTCAAAAATTAGTTACCAAACGTAATAAACGAAATAGCTGTCTGTAATCAATTAAATCCCTTAATGAAAAAAGGTTATAATTTGAAATATTACTTACTTATCTTAAAGTGTAATTTCTAGCATAGTTTTCATTCATGTCCTATTTCACCAAACAGATGAAAGAAATACGTCAAAAATACGTGAATTTTGCACGTAAATTTCAATAATTCTTGATAACAGACCAAATCCTTCATTTATGGATATTACCACCATTGAATTGAAAATGCTCATCATCAGGCTATAAAACCACTTTGTCCAAGTGATTATATACGTATTTGTAACTAGTGCAGTTACAAATACCTGCAACAAATGCAGCAACGCCCTTTAACAAGCTTATTGAACAGTAACGGCTGACATTAACTGTGACCTTGACATCAGCCCCAAATGCCCCCTCATAAGAAAGTCTATTATGTATGTGCCCATAAAATTAAAGCAAATGTTGAAAAAATATTAAATATGTTAAGTTTTGCATCTGATAGTAAGCAGTGCTATCCTTTTTAATCAAATTTGCGCAATGTGTCTTCTTACACAAGCCCACCATCATCTATATCCACTCAAAGAAATTTTATAAAAGGTTTTTACGTTTAAAATTCACTGCCAATTGAAATATTAAAATCAAAAAAAGAGGTCTATCACGTGCTGAATGCAAAACGATGTAATTTGTTGTAGACTTGTATACAGTATTTATATTCACAACACAAAAGCTAACTTAAATTCGTTTAACATACGCAAATGTAACAGAACCATTCGCCTACAAAGTAAAAATCGACTTAAAACGTTATTAAATTAAATAATCCCAACTTGAGCAAGCTCTTATATTGCAAATCCCGAGATGAGACGAACGGTAGACAGAGAATTATCGCGGTCACCGCCGATAGAAAAAACATAACGCACACATACATGTCTTTATCGGTGTACCGAAACTCCCTCGGAGAACGAGCGTCATAAAATAACATTGTATTGTATTGTAACTTTATTGTGAATTGTAATTTACATTGTCACACACATGTTATTTAATCTTATAAGGTAATTAAACCAGTGTAGTGAAATATATATAAAATAGGCGTATAAATAAAACGAGTGTATAGATAAAAGTAAGTACATGACTCTCATTCGTCGTTCCTCGTCTATTCCTAACATAGCGTTTATCCATCGCACGATGTTTAGTTTTCCGCTTCTATAGGAGGCAGTAGCGAGGAGCAATGCATACTAAAAGTAGTACAGCAAATACACTTAATAACGAGAACGTCCGGGTAGCCGTCTTCGGTTATATTTTGCTAATGTCGTTGGGGTTTGGTGGTGGGCCTAATAATATATAATGCATCATAAACGTTCGCGGAGTTCGATAAAGTAAAGGAGAAACAACAATTAATAAAACAAGTTAAAATGAGATAAAATAATAATGAGCACAAGGAACGAAAGTTGTAATAACAATAAATAACAAGAATAATTTACGCTTTTGAAATTGAGATTTGACAATTTGGTAATTATTATAATTACCTTGCTTAGCAACGAACTCTTTTAATTAGTCTGGGGTCAGAAGAAACAATTCGGCGCTCTCAGATTACCATAACATTTATTGCTGCATATCGTCATATTTCTTATGTTAAAGTATAACATATGTGGTATCATTGGATTCATCTTTCAATTACCTTTCCAAAAACGTAAAAATATACAGGTGTTCTTTTTGAAATAAGAAGGTTGACGTCACTTCCGGTGACGCCGGAAATGTAATTGAACGGCCAATAACGACAAAAGATAGCCCACAAAAAAAAACGCTAACTTCTGTCGTTCAAAAGTTAATTTTGGGTAGGGATACTTTAGAACCTAACTGTATAGACAAGAGGAAACGCTCATATGTTTTTTTCATATTTTTTTTGTTGTTATAAGGGGAACTGTTTTAATACATTTATTTTTATACATACGAACTGTGTTTCATTTTGAGAGGTACTGAGCTATCGAGCAAATAAGCAAGTACTTTATACATCTAAGCGAAAGCAATTGGTCCCCCTTTTCGCACCGAAGCAGACGACTAACAACATTATTCTTCAAGCCAGGGGAACATAACAACCATTTTAGTAAATAAAACCAAAAGTTTTTGTATATTATTTGACATAATTTTTATCAATAATTCTGCTACAGCAGCTTTATCAAGTTTAAACAAATAGCCATACTTTCACGTGCAGTAGTGTAAGTATAGTATTTAATGTAAAAATATAACCAGTATCGCTATAATTCTCCAACGTAACATTTAAAACAAATCCGTCGACTATTCTACGTACATTTACGAGAATTATCAATCAGACAGGCGCTATTCAAGCAATAACTACCAACAGGATCAGTTAATACGTTATAAGCGTATTAGTTTCAGCGATAAAGCTATTTTCGGAAACAATTACATGCTATAATGAAGTACGTCGTGTTATTTTTAATTCAATTTCATTAATATCCAACGGTTGTAATTCCTAATTGTAACGCATTTGATTTATGAAAATAAGTCACGCGTTGCCACTGATGTAAATGATATCCGGGATATGCTTAATACACGGTGTGCATAAATTGGCGCAAAAGCTACACGCAGCGACATCCTTTGCTAGGTTCTGAATCAAAAATCTTAATGTTACAATGTATCATGCTTCGAATGTTTCCAGGAACCTCTTGAAGGGAGATACACTTATCAACGACGCATTCGCATAGTAATCGCTCTGCAGAGAAACGTTTGACAATTACTGTTTCAATTATTCGCAATACAATAACTGTTTTAAATCAAAAGAAATATTTTCTTAGCGTTTCTTTCTCCGCTTAAGAGAAATATATACTACGAGGCGTGTTCTTAAAGTAAGTACCGTTTTGAAATTCTGCTTCCGTGAGCGCTGCGGCGGCTTTCTAAGCTTGCGCGCTGTGTACCTACATCTGTTGACAAGCCACAGACGCCATTACAGAAAAATTCGACTGTGTTGTACGTTTGTTTGTCACTATTTAAAATGTCTCCGCCGATCGAGAATCCCGCCGATTGTGAAATGCGCGCTGTGATTCGTTTTCTTGGCATTAAATCGGCCGACATTTATCGTCAGATGAACGGCGAGGCATGTTGGGTAAGGGGATCGTTGCTTCACGACAATGCCCGTCCACACGCAGCTTCTCGAACTCAAAATCTCATCGAATCTTTTCACTGGGAACAACTTGATCACCCTCCATACAGTCCCGATCTTGCGCCCACTTGTTCCTGCATTTGAAGAAACATCTAGTTGGTCAGCGCCACGACGACGATGATGAGGTCAAAACGACTGTTGTGCGGTGGTTATTAAATCAGGCTTCTATGACGATGGGATTGTAAAGCTAATTGTACGATACGATAAATGCCTCAATATTGGTGGAAATTATGTAGGAAAGTAGAATAAGGTACAGGCTTTCATGTAACAATAAAATTGTTAAGAAAAGTTTACTCGTTTTTGTTTTATTTGACAACGGTACTTACTTTAAAAACACGCCTCGTATATGAAATAATTGCATTTCTTTGTTAAAGAAAATTTGAAGAAAGCGATTCTTAGTATAAGTAAATGGCCATTATAACATAAAACAATAATTTCTTAAGCCGCGATTTATTGGTCAATTAATTGACCAAGAAATCGGTAGAAGTACGCTGTTTTAAGGGAAGAAAATCGAAGTTCATCGTGTCGGCGGATTGTCTCCGTCCTCTTAAGATCAAATTAAATAGTGCTAAGGATGCTAGCGCCATTATTAAGAATGCAAAAAAAACTCAAAAATACATCTGAGTTCAAACAGATTTTATCTTTCGATCGCACCCCTCGCCAAATAAAGCATTGCAATGATGTAAAGGCTCAGATGAATACTCGTATTGCTGCTGGTGAGATGGGTTTGAGGATTCGATACAAGAATGGAATTCCTTCTATTGTGACTTTAGACTGAGTAAGCCCAACGATGACTTGAAAATATTCTATCAAAATGTGAGAGGATTACGAACTAAAACTTGATTTATTCTAATATATCTGACTGTATTTTATTTTACAGAAACGTGACTTTCTAGCGACGTATACAACAGTGAATTATTTGCATGCACTTATCTAGTTTTTAGGAAAGATAGAAATTTTGATCTTATTAATCGTACACGTAGTGGAGGAGTACTTTTTGTATGTAAGAACATTTTCGGTGTGCAGCAACTAGACTTCGATAATTACTCCACTTATTGTTGTTTTTGGTTATAAACTTACCACTAATTTTACCAGAATTCATTTCTTAGTAATCTATATACCTCCTGATACAACTGTTCATAATATAGCGCTGTTTCTTGATGCATTTGAGGCTGTTCTTTCTGACTATGATGGCAAAACTATAATAATTGGTGATTTTAACATCCCACATTACGCCAATCCCAAAACAAACTACTACTTAATAATTTTTCGCAGTTTCTGAACCTCTCACAAGTAAATATTATTCTAAACTCTGATGATCGGCTGCTAGATTTGGTTTTCGCTAATTTAAGTGACTTACATATTGCTAGAAATAATTTATCTTTATTAAGGGAGGATTGTTATCACCTTGCTCTTATCTTAGATTGCAGTTGCATTTCTTCTCAAGCTACAATGCTATCGCCTAACGCAAATAACAGAATCTATAACTTTAAAAAGGCCAACTTTCACGCGCTGTCTAATGCGTTACTTGATACGGATTGGTCGTACTTATTTAATTTTAAAGATGTAAATGTTGCTTGTAATAAATTCTATGATAAAATCTATGATTATTTTGAGATGTATGTACCGCAAAAAAATAATACTCATTCTTACTACCCTATTTAGTTTACCAAAGAACATATAAACAATATTAAGCTTAAGCACCGGGCTTCCAAAAAATACACACGAGGATGATTTAACCCAATTTAAATTACTGCGTAAAACTATTAAAGCCTCATCTAGAATACTGTACATAAATTATATACAAAATATACAACATCAAATCAAAGACGATCCTAAACAGTTTTGGTCCTATGTACGATCCAAAAATAAGTCACGTGGTTTACCCGCCTCGTTATATAATAACGGTGGTGATGGTTTCACTACACCTTCTAGTATTGTAAATGGTTTCAGTGACTATTTTCATTCTGTTTAGGTGGGCGGGGAGGGCTGGTCGATTATGATACGACACGACAAATCATCATCATTCAGTTCAGTTTAGCATTGGATAGCGGATAGGGCGTGTTGATTTTATTGATATAGACGTAGTTATTAATGGTAGTTTTTAATGAACATGTCGAAGGCTAAAAAGCGACCCTTTCAAGACATAGTAAATAAGTTTCTTTCTGACTTTCCGGATTTCTTTTACAACGGGAGTAAGATAGTTTGTAAAGTGTGCAAAATACATTTGATGTCAAATAAGAAGTGGAACTGTACAACAACTGTACGTAAATTCCGCACAGCATAGAAAACGAAAATTGGGCATGCCACCGAGAAGTGCATTTTTTTTTATGTAATTATTATGTTGATAAACTGTAATTTGCCACTAGGTTTACTCGATAAACAACCGTTTAAGGACCTTTGGGACAAATACAATCCCGAGTTGCGGTTGCCAACGGAGAAAACGGTACGTAAGCATGTTGCATTTGTACACGATCACGTGGAAAAGAAAATGAAACGCATATTGAAAAAATAGTTTCTTTGGTTATGTGTTGAGACAACAGACTGTAAAAAAAATTCAATTGTAAATATTATGGTACGCATACTAGACCCTAGTAAACCTACATTACTACTGTTACTAGCTCGCCGAAGACTACAAGAGTGTACAAAGTGTTGATGTTTATGAGCGATGGCGCAGCGATAATGCGTTAGGTAGGCCGTTCTCTTCTTGAACATGGTTGCAAGTGTTTACATGTTATGTGTAAAGTGCATGCTTTACATCTTGTCGCAGAAACCATTCGACAATGCTCTCCCGAGGTAGATGCATTAATAGCAAACACAAAAAAAATATTTTTTGAAATCTCCCAAACGCCTACGATCACAGAGTGTCCTGGAATTCGTCAACCACCGGACCCAATTCTTACACGTTGGGGAACATGGTTGTAGGCAGCTTCTTATTATGCTGAACATTTCAAAATAGTAAAAGCTGTTGTTGCACAATTTAATCCTGCCGAAGCTGCAGCTATTAAGGAAAGCCAGTCGAAATTTCAAGATATTTCCGTTGAAACAGATTTAAAAAATATTCGTAGCTACTATAAAGGATTAGCTGACGCAATAGACCAATTACGAAATAGATCGTCATCATTATTGGAGTCTCTGCAAATTATGGACGGAGTGCATACACAGCTACTGACTATACATGACGCAAAATATAATCGCGTTTTAGAAAAGTTCGAGAGTGTGTTACAGAAAGATCCCGATTTTAGCACACTAAAACAAATTTGTGATGGTGTATCGAATAATCCACTGACTAAGTACAAAGAGTATTTTAATCATGCATGTATAACATCGGTAGATGTTGAACGCTCTTTTTCAAAATATAAACTCATTTTCTCACCACGGCGAACATCGCTCACCGAGACAACTGTAGAAACACATCTAATGGTGTCAACTTTTTGCCACTTTTATCCATATGATGTTAATACTGATAATGGTGCTTCTAGTTTTACTGTTCCGTAGCCAAGGCTGCTTGAAAGGGTGAGTGTTTCACCACTTTTCACATATTATAATTATGTATTAGTTCTGTTATTTTTTTTTCTATTTTCTTACTATTGTTTTTCTATACTAGGCAGGTACGGCTATGGCACGGCTCCCTGTTATCGGGCTCTACTCATCAACCACATTCACCACTTATTAACATTGCATCCATTAGTGAAGTCGATGTTCAACTGGCCTTTAGAAAACTAAAAAATTCTTACACTGTGGGACACGACAACATTCCTAGTCTTCTTATAAAGGATTGTGCGCCTGTTTTAATAAAACCGTTGCATTACTTATTTAACCTACGTTTGAATACTGGTACTTTTCCCGATGTTTTGAAAATAGTTCGTTTAACACCGGTTCACAAAAAAACCGATACGGCTCGGATTGAAAACTATCGGCCTATATCGATCATTAGTAATTTCGCGAAAATCTTCGAAATGTGCCTCTATTCCAATATTTATCCCCAATTTAGACCTTTCTTGTCCGAAGACCGGCATGGATTTGTAAACAAGCGTTCTACTGTCATCAATCTCGCAGTATTGACTCAATACCTTTCAGAATGTTTGGATAAAAACGAACAAGTGGACGTTATCTACACTGACTTTTCTAAAGCGTTTGATCGTCTCGATCATACACGTCTCTTATTCAAACTCGAGTGCGCAGGTTTTTCACCGTTGTTGTTGTGTTTATTCAAGTTGTATTTCGCCGACAGGGTGCAATGTGTGAGTTACAAAGGTTACCGTTCAGATCATTGTGTCCCACCCTCTGGTGTTCCCCAGGGAAGCAATCTTGGTCCAATTTTATTTTTAATCTTTATAAACGATCTCCCACTTCAACTTCACTGTGGCAAATTATTATTTGCTGACGATCTGAAATTATTTTATCAGTAGCATATCGGATTGTGTGTATTTTCAGCAAGAGGTAGCGAGATTGGAAACGTGATGCATCTACAACTTGAATCTCAATATATCCAAATGCAACATCGTGTCTTATACTCGTAAAGCTAGTAGTATCAGCTTCAGTTATCGAATCAATAATGAAGCCTTAGAGCGTCTGGAATATATTCAGGATTTGGGAGTCACATTTGATAATTGACGTTTGCTGAACATATCAAAAACATGATTTCTTCCTCTTTAAATTCACTGGGCTTTACTATAAGAAACACCAAGCATTTCTCCGATATTGATGCATCTTTATAATTGATCTGGTCACCGCTGTATAAGGTCTATTCTTGTGCTATAGAAAAAGTTCAGAGACGATACTTAAAGTGCCTATACTTTAGAAATTACGGTATCTACCCTGAGCAGGGTTTTAACCATGCTACGCTTTTACATTTATATAACTTACCAACTCTCGAACAGAGTCGACTACATACCAACATCAAATTTCTCTATGGCAAAGTTAATAATAACGTTGATGTTCCAAAGCTACTAGCAAAAATTTACTATACCATACCGCAGTATTCCATACGGCGTTACAATACTTTTTATTGTGCAGCGGCTAGAACGAATGTAATACATCATGCGCCACTACATAGAATATGCAATTTATGCGTTTGCCTCCAGCGAAGCCATCGATATTAATTTCACATCCTTGCCGTCACTGTTGGATCAATTTAATTAACTTTCGACAAGTTTTTCTTTTTTTGTATTTGCTTTTTTCTTGTTTTGTTCAGTTACATATAGGAGGTTTGTTTTAATACACCTTCATAAGCTATTGCTATTAGTTTTAAATTTCTGGATAGGTTTAAGTAGATTAGATGTTTAGTTTATAGGAGCTATCTTTTTTTTAATGTTGTCCTGTAATTGAATGTAAGCAATATAAATAAAGATTATTATTATTTCCTGTAGTGGAGTTTCGCCAGTTTGATGTTGGTATTCATTAATTCTTTCCCAAAAAAGGGGGGAATTTAAAAAAAACCCCCCCCCAAAAAAGGGGGAAAAAAAAAAAAAAACCAAAAAAAAATTTTTTTGGGGGGGGGGGTTTTCCAACCTTAAAAGTTTTTGGGCCCAAAAGGGGTTTGGGGAAAATTTTTAAAAGGGAAAAAAATATAAAAATTTTTCCCCAAAAAACCGGGGGGGAAAAAAAAAGGGGGGGGCCCCCCCTTTTTTTTTGGGGGGCGGTTGGTTTTTGGGGGAAAAAAGGGGGGGGGGTTTGGGGAAAAAAAAAAAAAAAAATTTTTTAAAATTTTTTTGGGGGGGTTTTTTTTCCCCCCCAAAAAGGGAATTAAAAACCCCCCGGAAAATTTTTTAAATTAAAAAAAAAAAAACCCCCGGGGGCCAAGGGGAAAAAAACCAAAGGTCAAAAAAAAAAAAAAAACCCCCAAATGGGGAAAAAAAAATTTTGCCCCGGGAAACAAATTTTTTTTTTTTTGGGGGGAAAAAAAAGGGGGTTTTTTTTCCCCCGGGGGGGGAAAGGGGGGGAAAAAAAACCCAAAGAAACCCTTTTTTAAAAAGGGGAAATTTTTAAATTTTTTTGGGGTTTTGGGGGTTTTTTTTAAAATTTGGAAAAAAAAAAAGGGGGGCCCCAGGGGGGGGGTTTTTGGGGGGAAAACCCAAAAAAAAGGGAAAAACCCGGGGGGGGGGGGTTTTTTTCCCCCCCTTTTTTGGGGCCCCAAAAAAAAAAAGGGGGAAAAGGGGGAAAAAAACAAAAAAAAAATTTTGGGGGGAAAAAAAAAAAAATTTAAAAAAAAAGGGGGCCCCCGGGGGGAAAAAAAAAGGAAATAAAAAAAAAAAAATTTTGAAAAAAAAAAAAACCCAAAAAAAAATTTTTAAAAAAAAATTTTTTTTTTTTTAAAAAAAAATTTTTTTTTTTTTTAAAAAAAAAAAGGGGGGAAAAAGGGGGAAAAGGGGGGGGGGCCCCCCCGGGGGGGAAAAAAATTAAAAACCCCCCCTTTTTTTTTTTTTTTTGGGGGGGGAAAAAAACCAAAATTTTTTAATGGGGGAAAAAAATTTTTTTGGGGGGAAAAAATTGGCCCAAAAAAATTTTAAAAAAACCCGGGGTTTTTTTAAAAACCGGGGGAAAAAAAACCCGGGGGGGGGGGAAAAGGGGGTTAAACCAAAAAAAAAATTTTTGGGGGTTTTAAGGGGGGTTTTAAAAAGGGGGGGGGGAAAAAAAGGGGGGGGGGGAAAAAAAAAAAAAAAACGGGGAAAAAAAAAAAAATTTTGGGGAAAAAAATTTAAAGGGGGGGGGCCCCAAAAAAAAGGGGGAAAAATTTTTTTGGGTTTTTTTTAAAAAAAAAACCCCCAAAAAAATTTTTTTTTAAAAAAATTTAATTAAAAACCCCCCTTTTTTTCCCCTTTTTCCCCTTTTTTTTTAAAAAATTTTTAAAAAAAGGGTTTTTTTTGGGTTTTTGGGTTTAAAAAAGCTAAAAAATTTTAAAAAAAAAAAAAAAAAATTTTCCTTTTCCCCCCAAAAGGGGAAAAGGGGGGGGGGGCCCCCCCCCTTTAAAAAAAAAAGGGGAAAAAGGGGGGAAAAAAAAGGGGAAAAAAAAAAAAAAAGGGGGGGCCCCAAAAAAACCCCTTTTTTTTAAAAAAACCCCAAAAATTTTAAAAACCCCAAAAAGGGTTTTGGGGGCCCCAAAAAAAAAAAAAAAAAATTTTTTTTTTTGGGCGGAAAAAACCCCCCAAAAAAAACCAAAACGGGGGGGGGGGGGAAAAAAATTTTTTTTTTGGGGGGAAAGGGCCTTAAAAAAATTTTTAAAAAGGGGGGGGGGGGGAAAAAAATTTTGAAGGGGAAAAGGGTTTTTAAAACCCCCCCTTTGGGGAAACCAAAAAATTGTTCATTAAATTTTTTTTAAAAAATTTAAAAAAGGGGGGGGAAAAAATTAATAAAAAATTTTTTAAAATTTTTTTTTTTTTTTTTAAAAAAAAAAAAAAAATTTTTTTTAAAAAAAGAAAAATTTCCCCTTTTTTTTTAAAAAAAAAAAAAAAATTAAAAAAAAAAGGGGGGGCCAATTTTTCCCCCCCTTTTTGGGGGAAAAAAAAGGGGGGGGCCCCTTCCAAAATTAATTGAAAAAAACCCCCCCCCCGGGGGGGGGTTTTTTAAAAAATTTTTTTTCCCAAAAAAAAAAATTTTTTTTTAAAATTTAAAAAGGGGGGGAAAAAAAATTTAAAAAAGGGGGGGTTTGGAAAAAATTTTTTTAAAAAAAAAAAAGGAGGGGGGAAAAGGAAAAAAAAGGGGGGGGAAAAAAAACCCCAAAAAAAAAAAGGCCCGGGGTTTTTGGAAAAAAAATTCGGGTTTTTTTTTTAAAATTTTTAAATTTTTTGGGGGGGGGAAAACCCCAAATAAAAATGGTACCCCAAAAAAAAATTTTAAAAAATTTAAAAGGGGGGGGGGTTTTTTTTTAAAACCTTCTTTTTTAAAATTTGGAATTTAAAAATTTTTTTAAAAAAAATTTTTCCCGGAACCCAAAAAAGGGAAATTTTTTTTAAAAAATTTTTTTTAAAACCCTTTTTTAAAAAATTTTTTGGAAATTTTTCCCTTTTGAAAAAAGGGGCTTTTTTTTTGAAAATAAAAAAAAAATTTTTTAAAATTTTAAAAAAAATTTTTTTTAAAAATCCAAAAAAAAAAAAACCCCCAAACCTTGGGTTTGGAAAAAAAAAAAAAAAAAACCCCTTCCTTGCCCAAGGTTTAAAACCTTTTTTTTTTTTCCCAAAAAAAATTTTTTTGGGTTTTTTTTGGGAAAAAAATTTTTTCCCGGGTTTTTAAAAATTTTTTTTTAAAAAAAAAAATTTTTTTTGGGGGGGCCCCTTTTTAAAAAAAAAATTTTTTTTTTTTAAAAAAAAAAATTTTTTTTTTTCCCCAAAAAATTTCTTTTTTTTTTAAATTTTTTGGGGGCCCCCCAAAACTTTTCCCTTTTTTGGAAAAAAAAAAACCGGTTTTTTAACCCAATTTCCCCTTTACCAATTTTTTTTTTTCCCCCCTTTTTTAAATTTTTGGGGGTTTTTTTTTTTAAATTTAAAAAATTTTTTTTTTCCCCCCAAAAAAAATTTTTTTTTAAAAAAAGGGTTTTAATTTTACTTTTTGGGGAAAAAAAAAAAAAAAAAAAAATTTTTCCAAAAGGAAATTTTTTTCCCCAAAAAATTTTTTAACCCCCGGCTTAAAAAGGGCCCCCCCAAAAAAAAAAAAAAAAAAAACCCAAAATTTTTTGCAAGAGGTACATCAGGCTTTGTCCCCTGGTTTTTTGAAAAAAACACAATGAGAATCCGATAAATAACCGAACGACCAAAAATCCTCAATGTCTACCCCATTACCGAAACTCTGGCCTCCACATACATACATTTCAACCCCCCCCCCCCCCCACAGGCGTCTCTGCGGGTGAACCGTTTTTTCACCCAAAAAGAACCCCTTTTTAAATGAAGGTAGTTTTTTCCCAAAAACAACGTTTAGGGGGTTGTTTCCTCTTTGAAAACCCAAAAAAGGATATTTTCCCTCTAAAATTTTTTTATTTAAAATTTTTTTTCTTTTTTACTTGTTCTGGGTTTTTTTTTGATTTTCAAATTTTGATTTAAATTATACAATGGAGGCGTTTGTTTGGGAAATTTTTTTGGGATTTTTAGAAGTTTTTTTTCCCCGAAATTTTGAGGCTTTCAATTTAAAAATCGAGGGAGATTTTAAATTTAAGTGTAAGGGGTGAAATAGTACCTATTAAAATAATTTTCCAATAACGATTTGGTTTTTTTGCAATTACCCCCATAAATGTTTCATTTAAAGGGAGTAAAAAAAGTACATTCCCGGGTTTTTGCCTACCCTTTTCATAATTTTAAAAACTAGATTTCATAAAATTTTTTGTTTTAAGTTAATTTGTTGTAATTTTTTTAAATTAAAATTATAGTACAGAAAAAGTTTCATAACCTACAGTTTTTTCGGAATTTTTATTATAATTTTTTTTTTTTGGTTAAAGTTCCCATTTTGTTTTGGTTATTTCCTTAAATTTTTTTTTTTTAATTTTTTTAACGTTTTGTCATCGAAAAATTTTTTTATAATAAATCAATTTTTGTTTTTTTATTTTTCCCTGAAATCCCAAAAAATTTTTCAAAAAAATTCGACAAAAAGCAAATGGGGAAATTGATAAATTTAGGAAAAAATTAAAATCGGTTTAGGTAAATTTTTCCCGGTTTTTTAAATTATAATTATTTACATTTTTGAAACTGTCTTTAACTTAATTTTTTCAACCTTTTATTGTGACACAGGCATTTCCCAAGGAAATGTATGTACAAAAAACGAGGGCTTAGTGAAAAAGAAAACTGGGGAAACGTAAGTTTTAGCATTTGTTGCAATTTGTTTTCAGGTTGTTTGATCTGTTAAATTGGTTTTTTTTTTTATTTTTTTACAAGGTTCCCCTAGGGAAAAAACAAACCCCAATTTATTTTGGTAGGAAATAGCCAAAAGGGAAAATTAAACGGGCAAAAAAACGGGGAAAACCAATTAACGGAAATTTTTATATACGACTTCCCCAATTTCAATACGAACCATTTACTATAAATTTTTCCGGGATTTTATGTTAAAAAAGGCCTTTAAATTTTAAAAAGGATTAGTAATTACTCAATTCGGGGAGGCTTCAAATAAAAAAGATTTTTCCCCCGGGAAAATAGGTCAATAAAAGTAATTTTCAAAAAAATAAATTTTTTTAAAAACGTTGCTTTAAAAACAAAAACAGTATCCAAAATGCCAATGAAACTATTCGATTAGACGTAGAGATTACAGAAAAAGCGTATTTCAGAGTTCACGTTTTATAAATTCGCGCATTTTTGTTAACAGACAATGTGAGATAGTATATGAAAAATAATTTATTTTGGCGGGAAAAAGCGGGAAAAAGAAAAGAAAAAAATCAGTGCCAATTTTTAAAAGCTGTAAAAATACATTGGAGGGTAACCCGGGTTTTCCCGATCTAGAAAAAAAGTTCCCAAAATATTTTGGGTTTCCCGTTGATCCCTATAAACTTTTTTCGATTTTTTTACAAATTTTATTTGGGAAAGGGAAAAATTTAAAAGTTCCCTGTCTGAAAATGTCCCTTGGGAAATTTGGGGAAATTTTGTCACGATTGTGACAACTAAATTTAAATTTTCCTCTGTTTTGTAAATTTACAAAGTTAAAGTCGAGGAAAGTGGGGAAATTTTTTAAAGTACATTATGATCGTAAAAAGACATAATCAAAAGGACCATGTTTTTTCCGAATTATTTTTTTGTGTTGGTTACAGTTAAATCTTACTTAAATCATATCAATAGACCGAGGTAATCGTCTCTGCGATACATAGGCCGTTTTACCGGAAATAGGGGGGGGGGGCTGGGTTTTGCAAAAACGATTCTCGTTTTCAGCGTCAGCGTCCCCTTGTTTTTTTTCTTGCTCAGTTTTGGGAAAAAGAGCGGCGTTGTGTTTTTTGGGTTTCGTGTATTGTAAAAAAATAATAAATTTTTTAAAATTTTAAAAAGGTAATTGCCAAGGCTAAAAAAAGACCCTTTAATGGCACAGGAAAAAAAGATTATCTGTGACTTTCGGGATTTTGTTCTAAAACAGTTTGGGAAAGTGTGCCGAGAAACATTTTTATGTGCTTTTGGGCAAGGCGGACTGTAACCAAAAATGTAAATACCGAAGAACACCGAAATAGAAAAAAAGGGGGGTACCCAAAGAAACTGTCTTTTTTTTCGATTTACTTTGGGCATGAGAAAACCCCGTCACTTGGGTTACTCAAAAAGGGGAAACCCTTTTCAGAACTTTTGGGGTAACCCAAAAACCCCGAGTTTTAAAATTTCCCAATTTTCGAAAACGGCACGTAATGAAAATAAATTTTACATAAAAAAACGGGTTCTAGGGTTTAAAGGTTTTTGAAAAGAATCCGATTTTAAAAAGAAAATTTTATTTTAAATGGGTTTTAGTAAAGGAAAACCCCCTAAACCCCAAAAAAAATTTTTTTCCCCGGGTTTTTTTGGGGTTTGCAAAAGGGGTAGGGGCAAACACAAACCAAGTCTCACCCGTCAAGTGTTTATTTGGGTTTTTAGCGATGGGGCCGCGGCAATGCGTCCGGTTTGGCCGTTTTCCCTTTTTGAACATGGTTGCAAGTGTTTACATATTAAAGTGGGAAAGTGCATGTTTTTCAATTTTTGGTAAAAAAATTCGACAAATTTCAACCCAAAGGAGATGCATAATGGAAAAAAGTAAAAAAAAAATTTTTTCTGAAACTCCAAAACGGCCTCGATCATTTTCACGCCAGCGTCCCTGGTATTTTTGTGAACCCACCATAAATCGATTCCTACACGGGGTTGGGGCCCAAAATGGGTTACGGGAGGGTCCTTTTTTTGCTGAATATTTTGGGAAAAATTAAGGGGAGCCAGACAAAATTTTAAGATATTTCCGTTTAAATGGGGTTTTTAAAATAAAACCTAACAATATAAAAAAGGAAATTTTCATGACGCAATAACAATTACAAAATAGGCGTTTCGTTTTTGGGGGAGTCACTGCAAATTAGTGGCGGAAAAAACACTGCTAGCACTATACATGACGTAAAAAATAATCGCGTCTTAGAAAATTTCCCGAGTGGTTTTAAAGAAAGATTCCCATTTTTCACATTAAAAAAATTTGTAAAGGTGCATTTGACAAAACCTTAAAAAGAATTCAAAGAGTGTTTTAAAACATTCAAAATTTTTACTTTCCTAGGGGGCTGAACGATCTTTTTTAAAATATAAACACATTTTTTTTACCACGGCGAAAAATCGTTCAACGAGACAACTGTGCAGGGCCCGGCCCCAAACCTACTTGACAACGCTGCTTTAAATGGGGAGGGTTTCCCAAATTTTTCAGATATTTTTTAACTCGAATTGGGTTTTTATTATTTTATTTATTTTCTTTTTTTTTGGCATTGTACTTTCAAAGGAAGCGCTCACCCATGGGCCCCCCAGAGACATTTTCCTCGCTTGACATATCGAGATTTTAAACTTCAAATTGGGGTTTTAAAAATTTGGAAAAGAATGATTTCAAAATAATAATAAAGCTAGCAGAATAAAAAGTTATTTTCTAGTAAAAATGAAAGAAGAATTTAGCAAACAACGTAAATGCTCAAAGTGATCTCTGCCTCACCAGTCGTTCCACGTTGTTGCACCTATGTGTTGAGGAGGTGTTGAAGTGTTATCGAGTCAGAAACATCTTGATTTGCTTCGGCAAGTCCTGTATCGTGTGTGGTGTATTTCAAAAAACTATATTTTTTAGATGTGGGAAAATAAAATAACCTAAAATAGTTTCATCAGAAGAACGTAAAATATTCATGTGAGAAGTTCATTGTATGTAGTCTTTTGTGAGCTGAGGCATTGTCTTATTGAAAGTATCCATTCCTTAATTCGTAAACCATGCAACTGGTTTTTGAAAAGGGTTTTTAAAAAGTGCAATGGGTTTTTGTGTTAAAAAACCAAAGGGGTTTTCATGCCAAATATACGCAGGTTTTTTGCTAAAAAAATCTATTTTCCTGAAAAACCCCCTTAACCCCCAGGAACCCTCATTTTTCTGATGGGGAAACTCCTGCAAAACTCTTAATTTTTAAAAAAACATTTAAAGGCAGATTATTAGAAACGAAAGATTTAAAATTTTAACCCAAAACCCCCCGACCAGGAGAAAAGAAAAAAATGGAAAACTGAAAAAATAAAACACCAAAAACCCTTTTCGGGTAAAAATACCTGGAAAATACGAGACAAAAACACGCTGGAAAGAGGAAAAAAACTATAGATTTTAGTAAAGAAAAAGAGAAGGGGCAATTTAAAAGGGAACCCTCCAAAAATTTCCCAAAATCATACTACGTTTTTAAAACTAAACCAAAACATTTTAAAAAAAACAAAAAATGGTTTTTCCCCCTCACCTGAAAATACGTCGATTGCGAGAAACCCTGTATTTAAAATTTAAAAAAGAAAAGGGATGTGGGATGCGAAAGGGGCCCAAACGCCTGAGAATTACTCGGAAAAACCACAAACAAGTCTTAAAAACCCAGCTACGGGATTTTCCCTGCCCCCTTTTCGCCAACACTTTATGGGAAACCTTCGAAAAAACAAGCCCTATTAAACCCTTCCCAAACCCTTTAAAACCAAAGTGTTTTTGGGACAGGTAAAGTTTTACGACACCTTTTAAACTGGCCTTTAGGTCACGAAGCCCCTTTTAAAAAACTTCCCACGTTTTTTGAATTTCCGAAACGGGGCGGTTTGGGCCCCTTTTCCCAGAGTTTTGGGACACCGGCTCCTGACCCCTGCCGGGATATTCCCAAATTTTCCAAAAAAGGGGACGCACCCGGTTTGATTTCTCAATTCCTTTTCCCCACCATCAAACCAACCCCCAAAAAACGCGGTGTTATCAATTCTTTTATCCATATCTGAACCAAATTCGCTTCCTCAAGAACTGAACCACATCACCGAAACTCTGATCCGCAATAATTATTCTCGAAAAGGTATTCAACTTACCATTAGCCGCTACACCAACCCTTCTCCACACTTCCCTCATCGAACCCTAACTTCTGTAAGCAAACGTATCTACCCTACATTCAAGGTGTCATCGATCGCATCAGCAAAATTCTGATTAATCGAGGCAGAAATTAAAAATATGGTGTATATAGTAAAACTAAGAAATTTATAACGATTATTCCACCAAAGTCACATTGAAGATCTACTTGCATATAAACATAAAAATATTTTAAATCACAAATTCTTGGAAACCTTTAATTTCACAACGCACATAATTTTTAATGTAACACGACTTTAACCGACATTATTTTGCTTCAGGCAAGCCCGAAAAAGGGAAGAACAAAAATTGCCACAAAGAACGTTTAATTCCAGGTAGGCGGAAGCACAAAAATGTAGGAATTAATTAATGTCAACGTCTAATCTGAAGAATCTTTCAAGTAATTCGCCTTGTTAGCGAAGCACTACAACTACCCGTTGTATGTATTGCAATATTTCATCGCTTATAATGTAATAATAGTTATTTAATTGCATATCGATGGTAATCTGACAAATCATGTACATCATAAATCAGAATTATCTAGAATCTATACAAGATTTACATAAACTTTGCAAGAACACATATTTAATTTACCATTTGTAAAATATCCCCTTGGTTTTCATTCATTCAATCCCCGTTAACATAAACATTATGCGACTCGGTAACCGATCGCTCTTTCCACTAAGTTTCTATTAGGATTAAAAAAAAATGATAAGATGCGGTTGTTGTCGTTCTAGATACAGTGTAAATATCTTTACTCGCTATTGTTGTATTTCGCTTCGATGAATAAAAAGTACTTAACATATCTCGTTTTTCTTCGTTGGTGTATGACATTTTTCCGTTACTAATGAACAACAATTGAAAAATTTGACAGTTTGAAATGTCATGGCTACCTTATTAATAGAGACAGGGTTTTAGGCAAAATGCCTCTTTGTTTAGATTCAAGGCAAATTAAATTAATAATTAATAATTAATAATACAAAATCTATCTGTTTCTCGACGCGATCTAGCTATGTTTTATTTTGCCTAGTTGCCTATTTGGACTTTTAACAGCCTAAATCGTGGTTTTTCGCCTATTTTGTCCTAAAATCATATTTATTTGGTCTAAACGTTTTTTTTTTAAATTTTAAATAAATATGGTTTTACACAGCTGCATCTTCTTAAATGTAAATTTTAGTTTTACAGCTAAAATGCTATAAACTAATACAAGGATGGGTTTTCCCGTCTATTGTGTGAGGGCAAAGTTTGGATTTGCCTGCCGTAAAATTTATATTACTACCCTATTGAAGATATATCCTCAATTATCGGCTTTCGCTCTCGGGTTCATTTACCTGCACCCACGTTTTTATTTTACGGGAATCCCTATCGGCTTGTTTACGCCCTGTAATTTAAACCATATAAGCAAATTTCTTCTCCCTGTTAACTTGATTAATGAATACACGATGCCCATTCATAGTTTATACCCAAAGGGCATCTTTATATTGCTTTAGATTTTATTTTTTTTTTAATT